>JAAONU010000011.1:8546531-8950418 GCA_012932295.1 Cyclina sinensis
TTGCAGATGGCTGTTTTAACAGTCTTTTACCAACTGTTGTATAATACAGCAAATACAGAGCCATGTACTTTACATGCACAGAAAATTCGCCTGCTGCGAACAGATGCCAACGGCATTGACGTCAAAAACCACTTTAACCATTGCAAGGAACTTGCTATTTCATTTTTGAAAGCACACATCGTCGAAGCAGCATGTGAACAGTTTGGCGTTGATGACTGCAAGACAGTGCCAAATATTGACCTACCAAGTGATGGTGACTCAATCTCAGACTGGTTAGAGAGAGTAGTAGAGCCAATAACAGACACCATTCTTAATGCGTGTAACCCTGACAACCCAGACATCCACATGGAACATCATGACTGTGACACAGCAGCTGACTATGCAAACCTTGTGCTTCAAGTAGGTGTCCTGTTCATGGAATTGAATGATGTTGTCAAACACCCAGACAGAGACAGGCTACTGGCTGTACTAAAGATACTGATGGTCATCTTTAAAGGACACAACACAAGATCGAAGTATGCTTTAGAGATTCTCCGTTTGCTTTGTCAGCAATTTGCATTGTTAAGCGAGAGTCAGGCATTTTCCAGTCTGTACGGCTTGTTTGTAAATACAGGGGGTAAACCCGATACTAACAGTCCAGCAGATTTGGAGATGGAGCATCTTGTTAGGTTGACTAAAGGTCATCTCAAAGCCATGTGTTCAAACAAGTCCGAGTCTTCGATGCGGAAACGCAGTAGTGCATTCTTTGGAATGCAAAAGATCTGTGATAATTTTGATACTGAAACAAATATTGTTCATCGTGCTCAAAGGCACAAAGTTGTCTCAGCAGTTGACGATGAAATGGCAATCATTCAGGACTTGAGGAAGATAAGGCCTTTTTATCATGTGTGTGGAAGAAGAGTTGCTTCTATGAAGCGCTGTCCCAAAAATCCTGTAAAAAGGATTAGCTTAGAAGAACTTCAAAAATGGATTGTTCAAAACCAAACAAAATTTTATTATGAAATTGGAAGGTGAACAAATTGACAGGATTGTCACTTTTAAAGGGTTGAAACAAATTTACCATATATACATGTACATTATGTTTTGTTTAATTTCACTCATTGGACAAAAAAAGTCAATATAAACCATGTAAAGTCCACAGGGTCGTATTCACAAAGCACATTAAGTTAAAAAATAACTTAAGTGAAAATTTCAATTCCCCTTATTTCCTTCATTAGGTCATTTATATGGAAAATCATTACATCTGTGTGAAATACATTCATAAAACATTTCTTTTATGCAAAAGTAGGTCATTTTAAAACAAAAGTTTAAATGTAATGGTGTTAAGAATTTTTTATAATATTAAGTTTTGACTTAAGATGCTTTGTGAATATGACCCATTGGAGTGGCATGTTAGATTTGGTAAGGAGATCTTGTTATTACATTATTATGTAACTTAGCAATAAAGAAATGAAATACAAATTACATAATTATGCATCTACACAGTTCAACATAACAATACAAATTTGAGTAAGTTGCACAACTTTGTGTTTCAACAATGCTTGAAAATCCACTTAAAATGGCAGCCTTATGACACTTTGATGATGATTTTGGCCACCATATAGACCATGGATAAAATGAACCTGATTTAGGCTAAGTTGATAGATTACTAAAGTCATATTCTATTCCAAGTTCACCATTGCACAAATCACAGCAAACTAAGAATGTTTTCTCTGGTTCATATTCAAAGCCAAAGTACTGGTTTATCAAACTTCTTCTGCAAGTATTTGTATTCACACAATATTCCTTCATTTCTCTGGTCATATGTGCTGATGCGATGTCTGACTTGTTAAAAAATAAAATGGCCTGAGCATCGATGTCACTCCTTCCAGCTCTTCCGATCTCCTGAACGTAAGCTGCAAATATAAATGAGACTAAGTTTATGGGTAAACTTAATTGTGAGGGAAACTTGGAGCTTACTGAACAGCACTCGAGTCCATTTTTAGATGAGAACCTAGAAGCACAAAACATCTCAAGCTAAAATTTGATTCACGGAAAGAATTTTTGGTTCCAGTTATTTCTTGAGAACATTTTATTTATAAATTTAACTTCTACGTAAAGTTTACCATAAATATATATGCTTTGTGCAAAATAAAGTCAAAATGAAACTGTTACTTTTATTGCAATTTTAAAGTTAAGGTTTTTTAATTTCATTCATAAGGTGCTTCAAGAATACGGTTCTAGTACTGCGGTTAATTTGTATTAGCCAAAGACAAGTAAGAAGTAAAATGAACAATAGCTTTTAATTCTCAATACATGAGTAAAATGCCTTTAGTACCTGTACATTCTCATACATCTGGGAGTTTCTAGAACTTTCTGTGTTACGGAGGCCTATAAATCCAGTGTTTGACCAGAATGGTATCAGTACAACTTGCTTCTTTAAAATAGAAGTCTTTACAATGCCGTAACTTACTTTCTAAAGATGTAGGAGGACCAGCATGAATCACACGTTTCACATGTCTCAAATCTGCGCCCATGCCTAGAGCCACAGATGCAAAAATCAGCCTTATGGCTGCCTCTTCCTCCTGTAGGGTCTGGACAATATGTTTCTTCAGCTGAAATTCATTTTAAAAAAATACAAAAGTTTTGAATCCTTCTGACTGGAAGTTGCAACTATTTATCATTTATATCTTTAAAAAAATACAATAATTTTAGATAAATGGTATGTTTACATTTGTTTAAGTATGTTGCTTGTTACACATTAATTTTTCATAGAAACAGTGTAAAATCTTTTAAGCCCACCTAAAGCATACATGATCATTACACTGTTTCTCTATAAAATCTATGAAAATCTATGAAAGTAGCCATATAATAATGCATTTTCTTATAAAACTGCTTTAGGAAAGGTCATACATATACTTAACTACAAAAAAAACCTCCTTATTAGCAGCTTAATTAGTAGGCATAACTGCCAAGTGAATTGTTACCATACTTCACTGAAATTACATTATTATAAAAATACCATTAACAGAAAAAAACATAATGGCAATAACATTTGACTATTTCAAAATAAATTCACTGTAAAGTTGAAAATAAATAATACCTTTCCATCTGGGCCCTCCATAGATGAATGATACATAACAACTCTAGTTGTTTTCTCTGATGGCGCTCCTGAGTAGAATTCATCACCAAGTACTTCCTTTGCTAATTCATATCCATAACCTATCCAGTTCATAGTCTTGCAATATATTATGGTTATCCCAAAGTTATCAAGTTCACTCTTAAGTTGTTGTAAAACTGGTACAAATATATAATCGTATGGCGTCAAGGATGTATTTCCCTTCGAGTTTGGACTCGGACGATTCTTGACAATCATTTTAATATTGTCTTTTGCAGGGCTAGCACATACAACTTCAAAGTTTGTCATATGAAGACATTTAGCTATTTCTTTTTGCCCGGCTCTAGTTATTGTTGCTGACAATGCAAGAATTGGGCAACTTACAAGAGACTTCAATTGGTATATTCTTTTAAAGTCCTTCCTGAATTCTTTGCCCCATTCAATGACACAATGAGCCTCATCTATTACAAGAAACTTGTCATACTCTTGAAATTGAGATGAGCGAAAAAGTTTGTTTATTTCAGGAGAGTTTAAAACAGTTTCTGGGTGAAAGAAAAAATATTTGGTATTTGATAAGTCAATAGTGTCTATATTCATTGACAAGGAAAATGATTGTCCACTGAGTTTCACCGTTTGCTGTTCAATTATAGCGTTTAAAGGCACAATAACAATAACAAGACACTTTGGAACAAAAAACGGCAGAATTTCATATATAAACGATTTTCCATAACCAGTTGGAAGTGCACAGATGCAGTCTTTTTTAGATAATAATGTTTGTATTGCTTGCAGCTGTAGCGGTTTAATTTCTGTTATTTTGCAATTGAACTCTGTAGAGTAGTTCTGCAAAGCATCTGTGATTGACTGGCTACTTATATCCTGAAAACAGAAAAAAGACATGACACTTTTATTATAAACATAAAAAAGCCAGGTCATTTTTAATTAGATTGGTGGGGGTACCACATTCTATACATGTATAAATACTAACAATCAGCTTCTATTGAATTAAAATTAATATCCATTTCTATGTTCTTAAATGTGTGTGAGGTGCAGTGGCGGATCCAGGATTTGGCCTTAGGTAAATCATTGAAAGTGTTAAAAGTTGACAGTATTGCAGTAAGTTATTTTAAGCGTGTTTTGGTGCCGTTTGGGCCACATTTCTATTATAATAAAGCTTAAAATGATGCGCGAGAGAGGAAAAATTGAGAAAAATTAGCGTTTTTGGGCATAAAAAATCATAAGTCTGCGGCCATAGGGGGGGGGGGGGGGGGGGGCGTGCGCCGGGTGTGCCCCCCCCCCCACCCTGGATCCGCTAGTGAGGTGGGTAGGAATGGCACAAACAAATCAAGTTAATAATTGGCATAGTCCTGGCAACGTCCCACCACCATCTAAACCAGAGGATTCTAATTTTTGTAAAACTGTTCTACAGAATGAATGTTAACATTACAATATTATCAATGTATCAAAACTGAATAAGCATTTATTCCGTATTTTCTGTAAGTTTGACACAAACCTTATCAGACTTAATGTTGGTGGTGGGACGTTTGCCGGGATATTGCCAACACACATTCGTATTGATCACAATACAAAACAAAATCATTTTACAAGAAAACTTATGATTTCATATCCGAAATATCACAATCTTCGTATTTGTCCGAAAAGTACTCAACTTATTGAAGTTTAAAAAAAATAACATGTGAAAATGCTCCACGAAAATAAACGTTATTTTTAAGAATTTTATATATACATATCGATTAAAAATTCAACAATATCCCGATGAACCACTTTTTAAAAATATTTGGTTAACTTACAGCTATCATCGCGTCGACCATTGTTTCGTCAATGCCAGACTTCTATTTGTTTACAATAGAAGCTGGGAACCAGACTAATGCAATGTTAGCTTAAACTTTATCCTTCTTACATTCAGTTTATTTTCTTTTCAATGCACCGTTGATTAGCTGGTGAACTTTGACATAGGCAACGCCTTCATCTAGGTAGAAGAATTTATCTTAAACCTTTCTTACAAATGTTTCTTTTTTCGGATTTCAAAAATATAGATGAAAGATCCGTTCAGTAGCCAAAACAAGCGTTATTGTACGACAAAAGATCATTCTGCGGATATATGGGTGGTTCACACTGACGTGTCAAGCCTAGAGAGCTATGAGAAGCTGGACCAAAGCATGTGTTACATCAGTGATGCTAGTCGTGCTCATATACAGGTGTGTTGACAATTTACATGTTTCTTTGTCTACCATTGATAATTAAGAAGTGTTTTGTCTTCATGATTAAATAAAGTAACTCATTGAAACTATTTATCGGCTCAGTAAGCTACCATAATTTCAATCTGTTTAAAATGCACATTTGATCTCAAATGATAGGTTTTGAGGACAGGGTTTAATTTGAATTGCGCAGTGTCTATACCCAAGAATTAGTTAATTTCCATTATGTACACAAAAAAGATTTAAGTAATTTTCTAAATACTGTATGCTGGTTCTTACGACCAAGAAAGTCCGTAATAGAACGATGCAATGCATTGCAGAATACACAACCCAGAGCGGAATTCGAACCCCGATCTTAGCGCATCGAAGGCCACCTCTAACCACCAAAGAATCGATATCTATTTGAGCTTATTTACCGTCGATACCGGTTGCCCATATGACCGACGCCCCCTGAAGAAATTAGTTATTTTATGTTATGGGGTAGTGCAAGATACAGAAAACATCCCATTCCAGAGACACCCCTGGTTCTTTTACAGGCTCAGTGTATAACACTGATACATGGCACCTCAGTTTAACGTCTCATCCGAAAGACGATTAGTAATGTTAGTGGAGGAGCGGGGGATCGAACTCGGCACCCCTAGAATACCAGTCTAGTTAACCATAGATAGATGTTGTAAAACCGGACGTGGTAACTTTATACGAAATTATCTAAATCACTGATTTCTTTGTTCTGTTTTATTTAGATGGAGGACGTCTGGGACGCTGTCAGTGTAGGGTATCCACACTTTGTTCTTACAGTGACCGGCTGGGTGGACACGATCACGATAGAGGCCTGGAACGTCAAACCTCTTACTGTAATAGTGATGCCACACTCCCATCAAGATCCAGGTAGGTGCACAGGGAATTCATTTATATTCATAACATATCTATTCACAAATTCAATGTAATGATTATTCAGTAACCTACTGTATAATTACCAGTTTCAACCAGAACAAATGGAGGAAATGTATCAGTGAATTATTAGGTTTAGGGTTAACTCAACCGTCTAACCACGAAACTGCTATCATATTTGTATATGTCTACATGTCGTAATGTTTATTCATTTCCATAATGATTATGATTTGCAATACCTTCCATATTTTGTCTTGCCAGTTTAAAATTGAACGAAATATTACATTATCATTTAATTAACCTTGCTTCCATTTCCTGCATTTAGTGAACAAAAATCCTCACCAGGTTCAAGAACATCCTTATCATATAAATATAAATGTGTAGATAAATACCAACTGAACGACAAGTAATAGTTTATATAATTGTTGAGGTCGACACGAAAGATCGGAAAACCAAATCTGTAGCTCTTACTTACAATTCACAATGTCCCGAGTTATTGTGTCCCGAGCTTGACTCGAACTCAGGCCCTCTTGTTTACAAACCTACACTACCACGTCGCATAAACAGCAAGCAAGGGAGTAGAAGTGCAGCATTATACTTTCATCTCATTTATCCCGGATTTCTTACCCACCAGGCTGGTTGCAAACAGTTGATTCGTACTTTTCAACCTCTACTCGGCACACCTTGGATCTAATGGTAGAAAATCTGACGGACAACCCGTCCTGGACATTTATATGGTCAGAAGTAGGTTTGTTACAGAAGTGGTGGACTCGCGCTACCAGCACACAAAAGGCGATGTTCAAGAGGTTAAGATTTTAAAAAATAAAGATTTAAATACTGTCCATTTTTTATTTGAGGAAACGACAAATTTTAACAAGAAACTTGATAATTAATCGTTTATTCAGGTATCGGTTTCAGCTGAAATAAAATTGTTGTTCTCAGAATATTTCCTTACCAGTTATTCAGATAAAGCAGAAATATGATATATTCATGTATTCACCAAGGCTAGTGGACTCAGGACGGTTAGAACTTGTGTCTGGGGGCTGGGTGATGACCGATGAATCAGTGGTACATTATGGCGCCATGCTGGACCAACTGGTAGAGGGGCATATATGGATCAAGGACAATATAAGTAGGTCTTTTTATCCCTTGTCAGGCCCGTTCAAGTGACATTTTTACAGAAATTTCCATACCTCAGTGTTGAAAGGCTGCAAGTGTAAGACTTTTAAGAAATACTTAAACCTTTTCGCAATGTGTTGTCGATACGTCATTCTCGGTGAAGTAAGCTCAATGTGCCACATATCTAGTACAAGCCCTTTAAAGGTTCTAGTATGCATAGTGAAAATCTAAGTTATATTACATCTTCACTGGCTGAATATCTCTTTGAATTATTCAAATAATTCGTTAGCAGTCAGTTTCCTATATATTGTAGGAAACTGTCCTCTTAATTTCCACCAGTGCCGTACGTTTCTATAGCTGAAAGTCTTAGTAAAATAAGTATATGACTGTATTGAATTGTATGCACACCATTCCATACCATGCCATACCATATCATATCATATCATATCATATCATATCATATCATATCATATCATATCTGATATCATATCATATCATATCTGATATCATATCATATTACAGATGTATCAGTGGAGACCAGCTGGGCTATAGATCCGTTTGGTCATTCATCAACGATGGCGTATATACTTGGTCAGTCTGGCATCAGTAACATGTTGGTACAGCGGACACACTTTGCTATCAAGAGGTTGCTTGCAGAACAGAAGAATTTAGAGTTTCAATGGCGACAGACCTGGGGTAAATATCCTTGTCGAACAAATTGTTCATTTAACAAGGTCATTATAAGCTTCAAGTATACTGAATAAAAGATGAATAAAAAGATCAACTGGTATTTTTATGCCTCTGGTATTCGAAGAATGTCTTTCAACATTTTTTTCCGCGCATTTAAAGGAAAACACTTGCACAGATGTCATTCATATTTTGCATGTATATGTGTCTTATGAAACTAAAGAATAATTTCGAAAAGAGAGTGAAACCTCCCATTGTATCAGAGCTATGACCCTTTTTCTACACTAAATTTCGTTTCATCACATTTAAAGGAAAACGCTTGCACATATTCCATTCATATTTTGCATGTATATGTGTCTTATGAAACTATAGGTACATGTTGCAACTGGACGTGACACCTCTAATTTTATCAGAGTTGTAGCTCTTCTTCGACTTAATATTTGTTAAAAAGAACTTAGAAAACGCTTGAACAGATTTTATTATTTTGCATGTATATGTGTCTTATGAAACTATAGGTACATGATGCAACTGGACGTGACACCTCTAATTTTATCAGAGTTGTAGCTCTTCTTCGACTTAATTTTTGTTAAAAAGAACTTAGAAAAAGCTTGAACAGATTTTATTATTTTGCATGTATATGTGTCTTGGGAAACTATAGGTTCATGTTGCAACTGGACGTGACACCTCTAATTTGATCAGAGTTGTAGCTCTTCTTCGACTTAATTTTTGTTAAAAAGAACTTAGAAAACGCTTGATCAGATTTTATTATTTTGCATGTATATTTGTCTTATGAAACTATCGGTACATGTTGCAATTGGACGTGACACTTCTAATTTGATCAGAGTTGTAGCTCTTCTTCGACTTAATTTTTTGTTAAAAAGAACTTAGAAAACGCTTGAACAGATTTTATTATTTTGCATGTATATGTGTCATATGAAACTATAGGTACATGTTGCAATTGGACGTAACACCTCTAATTCAATCATTTTTGTTAAAAAGAACGTAGAAAATGCTTGAACAGATTTTATTCTTATTTTGTGTGTTTAAGTATCTTACAAAACTACATCTTCCTTTCAGAATTGTGCATGAAACCTCCAATTTTATTAGATTTATGACTCTTTTTCGACTTAATATCTGATAAAAAAAATGGTTTGTCAGTAATCTGTTTATTAAATACCTACAATAGTTGTACTGCTTTCGGTATACCGCCTGCCTATTCTTACATTTTAACCATCTCTTTAAAGTCTTCTGTAAACATTTGAGCATGGTGAGGGCATCTGTGTCCCATGAATGCATCTCTAGTCAGGAAATAAATGTAAATCTGGAAAATGTTATACCAAAAAACAGCAATGGATGACAAAATCTCACAATCTTTTAGAATGACATTGACATGAACTCCTTTGACTATTTCACCATAAGCCAGTACCTTTCTGTACTGTCCGCATTGACTATTACACCATGTGCCAATACCTTTCTGTACTGTCCGCGATGACTATAACACCATGTGCCAATACCTTTCTGTACTGTCCACGATGACTACTAAGCCATGTGCCAACAACTTTCTATACTGTCCGCGATGACTATTACACCATGTGCCAGTACATTTCTGTATTGTGCGCGATGACTATTACACCATGTGCCAATACCTTTCTGTACTGTCCACGATGACTACTACACCATGTGCCAATACCTTTCTGTATTGTCCGCGATGACTATGTCATCATGTGCAAATACCTTTCTGTACTGTCCGCTATGACTACTACACCATGAGCCAATACCTTTCTGTATTGTCCGCGATGACTATTACACCATGTGCCAATACATTTCTGAACTCTCCGCGATGACTAATACGCCATGTGCCAATACCTTTTTTGAACTGTCCGCGATGACTAATATGCCATGTGCCAATCGTCTGTCTGTACTGTCTTCAATGACTAACACGCCATGTGCCAATACCTTTCTGTACTATCCGCGATGATTACTACACCATGTGCCAATACCTTTCTGTACTGCCCGCGATGACTATTACACCATGTGCCAATACCTTTCTGTACTGTCCGCGATGACTATTACACCATGTGCTGTACTGTCCGCGATGACTACTACGCCATGTGCAAATACCTTGCTGTACTGTCCGCGATGACTACTACGCCATGTGCAAATACCTTTCTGTACTGTCCGCATGACTACTACGCCATGTGCCAATACCTTTCTGTACTGTCCGCAGTGACTACTACACCATGTGCCAATACCTTTATGTCCTGTCCGTGATGACTTCTACGCCATGTGCCCATACCTTTCTGTACTGTCCGTGATGACTTCTACGCCATGTGCCAATACCTTTCTGTACTGTCTGCAATGACTACTACACCATGTGCCAATACCTTTCTGTACTGTCCGCGATGACTATTAAACCATGTGCAATACCTTTCTGTACTGTCCGCGATGACTATTACACCATGTGCCAGTACCTTTCTGTACTGTCCACGATGACTACTACACCATGTGCCAATACCTTTCTGTACTGTCCACGATGACTACTACACCATGTGCCAATACCTTTCTGTACTGTCCGCGATGACTTCTACACCATGAGCCAATACCTTTCTGTACTGTCCGCATTGACTATTACACCATGTGCAAATACCTTTCTGTACTGTCTGCCATGACTACTACATCATGTGCCAATACCTTTCTGTACTTTCTGCGATGACTACTACACCATGTGCCAATACCTTTCTGTACTGTCCGCGATGACTATTACACCATGTGCCAGTACCTTTCTGTACTGTCCGCGACGGCTACTACACCATGTGCCAATACCTTTCTGTACCGTCCGCGATGACTCCTAAACCATGTCCCAATACTTTTCTATACTGTACGCGATAAATACTAAGCCATGTGCAAATACCTTTCTGTACTGTCCGATATGACTACTACACCATGTGCCAATACCTTTCTGTATTAACCGCGATGACTATTACACCATGTGCCAATACAGTTCTGTACTCTCTGCGATGACTTATACGCCATGTGCCAATACCCTTTTTGTACTGTCCGCGATGACTACTACGCCATGTGCCAATACCTTTTTGTACTGTCCGCGATGACTACTACGCCATGTGCCAATACCTTTCTGTACTGTCCGCGATGATTACTACACCATGTGCCAATATCTTTCTGTACTGTCCGCGATGACTACTACACCATGTACCAATACTTTTCTGAACTGTCCGCGATGACTACTAAACCATGTGCCAATACTTTTCTATACTGTACGCGATAAATACTAAGCCATGTGCAAATACCTTTC
Source organism: Cyclina sinensis (assembly GCA_012932295.1). Lineage (NCBI taxonomy): Eukaryota > Metazoa > Mollusca > Bivalvia > Venerida > Veneridae > Cyclina > Cyclina sinensis. The sequence continues at coordinate 8,557,855 of JAAONU010000011.1, forward strand.
TATACTGTCCGCGATGACTTTTACACCATGTGCCAATACCTTTCTGTACTGTCCACGATGACTACTACACCATGTGCTAATACCTTTCTGTATTGTCCGCGATGACTATTACATCATGTGCAAATACCTTTCTGTACTGTCCGCTATGACTACTACACCATGTGCCAATACCTTTCTGTATTGTCCGCGATGACTATTACACCATGTGCCAATACATTTCTGTACTCTCCGCGATGACTAATACGCCATGTGCCAATACCTTTCTTGTACTGTCCGCGATGACTACTATGCCATGTGGCAATACCTGTCTGTACTGTCCGCAATGACTAACACGCCATGTGCCAATACCTTTCTGTACTATCCGCGATGATTACTACACCATGTGCCAATACCTTTCTGTACTGCCCGCGATGACTATTACACCATGTGCCAATACCTTTCTGTACTGTCCGCGATGACTATTACACCATGTGCTGTACTGTCCGCGATCACTACTACGCCATGTGCAAATACCTTTCTGTACTGTCCGCAATGACTACTACGCCATGTGACGATACCTTTCTGTACTGTCCGCAGTGACTACTACGCCATGTGCCAATACCTTTATGTCCTGTCCGTGATGACTTCTACGCCATGTGCCCATACCTTTCTGTACTGTCCGTGATGACTTCTACGCCATGTGCCAACACCTTTCTGTACTGTCTGCGATGACTACTACACCATGTGCCAATACCTTTCTGTACTGTCCGCGATGACTATTAAACCATGTGCAATACCTTTCTGTACTGTCCGCAGTGACTATTACACCATGTGCCGGTACCTTTATGTACTGTCCACGATGACTACTACACCATGTGCCAATACCTTTCTGTACTGTCCACGATGACTACTACACCATGTGCCAATACCTTTATGTACTGTCCACGATGACTACTACACCATGTGCTAATACCTTTCTGTACTGTCCGCGATGACTTCTACACCTTGAGCCAATATCTTTCTGTATTAACCGCGATGACTATTACACCATGTGCCAATACAGTTCTGTACTCTCTGCGATGACTTGTACGCCATGTGCCAATACCCTTTTTGTACTATCCGCGATGACTACTACACCATGTGCCAATACCTTTCTGTACTGTCCGCGATGACTACTACACCGTGTGCCAGTACCTTTCTGTACTGTCCGCAACGGCTACTACACCATGTGCCAATACCTTTCTGAACTGTCCGCGATGACTACTAAACCATGTGCCAATACTTTTCTATACTGTACGCGATAAATACTAAGCCATGTGCAAATACCTTTCTATACTGTCCGCGATGACTATTACACCATGTGCCAATACATTTCTGTATTGTGCGCGATGACTATTACACCATGTGCCAATACCTTTCTGTACTGTCCGCGATGACTACTAAACCATGTGCCAATACTTTTCTATAATGTACGCGTTAAATACTAAGCCATGTGCAAATACCTTTCTGTACTGTCCGCGATGACTACTACACCATGTGCCAATACCTTTCTGTATTAACCGCGATGACTATTACACCATGTGCCAATACAGTTCTGTACTCTCGGCGATGACTTGTACGCCATGTGCCAATACCCTTTTTGTACTGTCCGCGATGACTACTACACCATGTGCCAATACCTTTCTGTACTGTCCTCGATGACTACTACGCCATGTGTTAATACCTTTCTGTACTGTCCGCGATGATTACTACACAATGTGCCAATTCCTTTCTGTACTGTCCGCGATGACTACTACACCATGTGCCAGTACCTTTCTGTACTGTCCGCGACGGCTACTTCACCATCGGCCAATACCTTTCTGAACTGTCCGCGATGACTTCTAAACCATGTGCCAATACTTTTCTATACTGTACGCGATAAATACTAAGCCATGTGCAAATACCTTTCTATACTGTCCGCGATGACTACTACACCATGTGCCAATACCTTTCTGTATTGTCTGCGATGACTATTACATTATGTGCAAATACCTTTCTGTACTGTCCGCTTTGACTACTACACCATGTGCCCATACCTTTCTGTATTGTCCGCGATGACTATTACACCATGTGCCAATACATTTCTGTACTCTCCGCGATGACTACTATGCCATGTGCCAATACCTGTCTGTACTGTCCGCAATGACTAACACGCCATGTGCCAATACCTTTCTGTACTATCCGCGATGATTACTACACCATGTGCCAATACCTTTCTGTACTGCCCGCGATGACTATTACACCATGTGCCAATACCTTTCTGTACTGTCCGCGATGACTATTACACCATGTGCTGTACTGTCCGCGATGACTACTACGCCATGTGCAAATACCTTTCTGTACTGTCCGCAATGACTACTACAAAAGATACGTCCAAAATCATCCTTTTAAAAAAAATCTGAAAACAATGTTTGCAAAAAGTTATTGTCTCTACTCGGAACCAATAACTTTTTGCAAGCATTGTTTGCAGATTTTTTGCCGGGTGAAATAGAGTTAATTTTAGAGTGATGAATATCGATTGGTCGATTGTTCTAGCATGATTAATACGTGCCGATTTATTCTTCTTCACAAAAATTAAGGCAATTATCGATTGATCGGAAAGATTAAAGCACAGAAAACAATAAAGTAAGATAATTAAAGTCGGAAAAATTTACATCATAAACTGTTGCAAGTATTAGTATGCAAGTATTAGTAATGTAAGCGAGTTAGTGTAGTGTACAAATGTGAGCGTGTGTGAGTGCGTGTGAGCGTGTGTGAGTGTGTGTGAGAGTTCGTTTATTAATCTGTTTGTTATCTGATTGTTTGTTTGTACTTGTACTTGTTGAAATTATATTATTATGTCTCTTGTATTATGATATATTGCCCTTATTGTATACTTTGTATACCTGGGTGGAAATAAAAGATCTGTTCTGTTCTGTTCTGTTCTGTTAAACAGGTAAATTAAAACTGTGAAACGGGGTGCCCTTTTGATCAACTATACCCCAAACTTTTCACAGTTAATTGGCGATAATCGTTGACACGCGTTATACAAACATATGAACACCTGGTCAAGTGAAGGTCAAGGGTTTAATTTACGATCTTTGAAATTTGAAAGTAAAAAAAATGAAAAAAATGAAAACTTTCTTCTTTTCGAATATTCGTATTCGTTTTTCAATGTTCGAATATTCGGTAGTAGATCGAATATTCGAATATAATTCCCGGCCCTAGCCAATACCTTTCTGTACTGTCCGCTATGACTACTACGCCATGTGCCAATACCTTTCTGTATTGTCCGCGATGACTAATACACCATGTGCCAATACATTTCTGTACTCTCCGCGATGACTTACACGCCATGTGCAAATACCCTTTTTGTACTGTCCGCGATGACTACTATGCCATGTGCCAATACCTTTTTGTACTGTCCGCGATGACTACTACGCCATGTGCCAATACCTTTCTGTACTGTCCGCGATGATTACTACACCATGTGCCATTACCTTTCTGTACTGTCCGCGATGACTACTACGCCATGTGCCAATACCTTTCTGTACTGTCCGCAATGACTACTTCGCCATGTGCCAATACCATGTGCCAATACCTTTCTGTACTGTCCGCAATGACTACTACGCCATGTGCCAATACCATGTGCCAATTCCTTACTGTACTGTCCGCAATGACTACTTCGCCATGTGCCAATACCATGTGCCAATACCTTTCTGTACTGTCCGCGATGATTACTACACCATGTGCCATTACCTTTCTGTACTGTCCGCGATGACTACTACGCCATGTGCCAATACCTTTCTGTACTGTCCGCAATGACTACTTCGCCATGTGCCAATACCATGTGCCAATACCTTTCTGTACTGTCCGCAATGACTACTACGCCATGTGCCAATACCATGTGCCAATTCCTTACTGTACTGTCCGCAATGACTACTTCGCCATGTGCCAATACCATGTGCCAATACCTTTCTGTACTGTCCGCAATGACTACTACGCCATGTGCCAATACCATGTGCCAATACCTTTCTGTACTGTCTGCGATGATTACTACACCATGTGCCAAAACCATGTGCCAATACCTTTCTGTACTGTCCGCAATGACTACTACGCCATGTGCCAATACCTTTCTGTACTGTCCGCAATGACTACTACGCCATGTGCCAATACCATGTGCCAATACCTTTCTGTACTGTCCGCAATGACTACTACGCCATGTGCCAATACCATGTGCCAATACCTTTTCTGTACTGTCTGCGATGATTACTACACCATGTGCCAATACCTTTCTGTAATGTCCGCGATGACTACTTCACCATGTGCCAATACCTTTTTGTACTGTCCGCGATGACTACTACACCATTTGCCAATACCTTTCTGTACTGTACGCGATGACTACTACACCATGTACCAATACCTTTCTGTACAGTTCGCGATGACAATTACACCATGTGCCAATACCTTTCTGTATTGTCCGCCATGACTACTACACCATGTGCCAATACCTTTCTGTACTGTCCGCGATGACTGCTACACCATGCGCCAATACCTTTTTGTACTCTCTGCGATGACTACTTCACCATGTGCCAATACATTTCTGTACTGTCCGCGATGACTATTCGACTATGTGCAGATACCTTTCTGTACTGTCCGCGATGACTACTGCACAATGTGCCAATACCTTTTTGTACAGTCCGCCATGACTATTACACCATGTGCAATACCTTTCTGTACTGTCTGCGATGACTACTACACTATGTGTCAGTACCTTTCTGTACTGTCTGCGATGACTACTACACCATGTGCCAAAACCTTTCTGTACTGTCCGCGATGACTATTACACTAGTGCCAATACCTTTCTGTACTGTCTGCGATGATTATTACACCATGTGCTGTATTGTTTGCGATCACTTCTACGGCATGTGCCAATACGTTTCTGTACTGTCCGCAATGACTCCTACGCCATGTGCCAATACCTTTCTGTACTGTCCGCGATGACTACTACACCATGTGCCAATACCTTCCTGTACTGTCCGCGATGACTACTACGACATGTGCCAGTACCTTTATGACCTGTCCGCGATGACTTCTACGCCATGTGCCAATACTTTTCTGTACTCTCCGCGATGACTACTACGCCATGTGCCAATACCATGTGCCAATAACTTTCTGTACTGTCCGCGATGACTACTACACCATGTGCCAATTCCTTTCTGTACTGTCCGCGATGACTACTACACCATGTGCCAATACCTTTCTGTACTGTCCGCAATGACTCTTACGCCATGTGCCAATACCTTTCTGTACTGTCCGTGATGACTACTACGCCATGTACCAATACCTTTCTTTACTGTCCGCGATGACTATTACACTATGTGCCAGTACCTTTCTATACTGTCCGCGATGACTATTACACCATGTGCCAATACCTTTCTATACTGTCCGCGATGACTATTACACCATATGCCAATACCTTTCTGTACTGTCCGCGATGACTATTACACCATGTGCTAATACCTTTCTGTATTGTCCACGATGAATTAATATCAGTTCAGTCAGTTTCCTACGATTCCTACGATTAGTACAATCTGATAGAAATTTCGTGTTTCTTATTAATTCTAAAACCAGAGTATGTTTTTTGTACTTGCTATCTTTTTGTACCTGATTGTAGCAACTAGACCAAAGGGACAAATCCTGCCGATCAGACCACTTAATATGTATCCTTTTCAACACGCATAGTTTCTCACACGGTTGTATCTTTCTGAACGCAGATGGATACCAGTGATGACTGTCTTGAGATGTTGTCGAGAGTAATTCATAAAACCTTTAACGCCACACACACATTGCTTTTCGCTTCATCGATTCAATTTCTCTGTCGTAGCTTACAATTTCTTATGAAATCTAATGAATCCTTAATTATGTAAATGTAAACGTGTAATTCCAGATCATACAGGGACAACAGACATATTCTGTCATATGATGCCTTTCATGTTGTACGGTATACCGTTCTCATGTGGCCCTGATAGACATGTCTGCTGCAAGTTTGACTTCTACAACAGACAATGTTTCCGTGGTAACCAGCGCGTGGACAGTGTCAGAGTAACAGACGACAATGTAGCTGAGCTGTGAGTTGTATACAGTTGTATGCATATAGAATTAAGATATGAATTTGGGGTCTAGAGCACTATTGGTTTAGACAGCTGCATCTTCAGAGAACATAATACACGACATTGATTTAAAGCCGTTTAAGGTTTCAAAAGATTTAAGTACAGTGTATTTATTTTCATCTCACTGATGTTCATTGACCCTTTTTAGTTATCTTAATACAGAAGCTTCAAGCATTTGATGTGGAATTAAAAAAATCTTCCAACATGCACGGCAAAATGCAGAATATTATATTTGATGAAATGAAAATTCGTTTTCAGTGCGAAAGAGCTATTTCAGCAGTTACAGAAGAAGTCCGAACTATTCCGAGGTAATATTCTTCTGCTTCCTCATGGAGATGACTTCCGGTACAAAACCTCCGCGGAATGGAAGAGCCAGTTGGGAAATCTACAGAAGATAATGAATTACATAAACAACCACCCAGAACTTAAAATGAAAGTACGTATGCTCTAAAGGTGACCACTCAAAACAAGGATAAGATCAGTTTTTTTTCTATTTGTTTTTATTCAAATTAGCCGCATGTCAAAGCTCTTCGTTTCATTTCCTTCATTTTCTCCTAATTACTCATCTAACTGTGTAAACGAGTCATATATAAACATTTTGGCGTATCTACTCATTTCCCACATCCAACTTGATTCTGGATTTCTTTGTTTTTTAAAAAACTGAAGTACGACTATTAAGTTTAATAACATGATCGCCTTTGTGTCTTTGTGATCGTTCTCGATGTTAGTACATGCGCTACTTTGAAGTTTCTCAGTTTCACAATACTGCAGCTTGAAAGTACGGTGAAACACCTGAAAATGTATACATACAATGTATATTTTGTATTGCTTTAAAGTTTAATAGAAACCACTTGTTCTAGAAAAGAGTTGTTATCATTGTTGTGGACATTGTTAGAAAGTATACATATCTTATTCAGATGAAGTTTGGAACTCCTAAAGACTACTTTAATCTTTTAACGAAGAGACGGTCGTCGCAAGCTAGCCAGTATCCAGTATTGAGTGGGGATTTCTTCCCGTATTCGGACCGCGGTGAACAGTACTGGAGCGGCTTTTATACTAGCAGGCCGTTCTTTAAATATCTGGTCAGACAACTTCAGCAGTTACTGCGGTACTTTTTAAATTGACATGATCCTTCTTTAGTTCAGAAGTTTTTTCTTCTGTTTTATTTCATTTCAAATCACGAAATTATGGAAGGAACTGTTTCAACTTTCGACTTTTTGACACAAAGCTTCATTTTGAAACAGAAAAGTTTTGTCCAGTCTTTCCAAAAAAGTACGTCCCTTTAACACCCACAAAAAAACCAACTAAAACAACAACAACAACAACAACAAAACCACACTAAGATCATGATAAGCAGATGTAGTAGTTTGCCGTTATATATGTATTCTGATATATTTGCAGGTCTGCTGAACTATTGTTCACATACTCTGTATCTCTCCTCAAAATTAACACAGCCATGACAAGCCTGTATGACAAACTAGAGACAGTCAGACGGACACACGCGCTAGTCCAACACCATGACTCTATAACTGGAACCAGCCGGCGAGCGGTCATGAAAGATTATACTAGAAGGTGATTTCTGTTTTCGGAATTATTTATGACATCAAGTATTAAGTAAGTCTTGGTTTGATCAAAATTGATTGATTAATGTGAAAAACACACATAAGTAGATTCAGCTCTGAACGTCAATTTTACAAAATATCCCGTTTGTTGAAACGATCAATCAACGATGAACTATTTAAAGTTTTTCACTCAGTAACACAGAACATAATCAAGCAGTTTATAAAGTATTGATAAACACTGATCAACACACCAAATGGTATGTCCTAAATGTTTTTATGGTATTCACTTGTTTATTGTGTCAATACGTAAATATTTGGAACGTTTCTTGTTTTATTTGTCACCATTTTATTCATTTTGCCTTTTACTGTTTCAGAGTACAGTCTGCAATCAATTTTGCTATAGAAATACACACCGAGAGCTTATCAACAATATTAAGAAAGAACAATTCTAGAAATGTTTGGGTTAACTTTGTGAGTTCTTTTCTTTTTACTTACTAAGTGTTGAGTTGTTCTGTGTTTATTGACGCTAGCAGTTATAACCAAATACTAGTAATGTATTTGTGAAAAACAAACAGAGCAAAACTTATTCTATTGTTCTCTATTTTTCAGACAGAGACCTTCAAAAGTTCCAGCATGTTTGCATCAAAACGTCTATACAGACTGAAGACGCCTCTGTAAGCCGTTCAGTTGCTTTACTCTTTTTTTGGGGAATTTACAATGTATAGTTTTCTTTATTTTTGTTAATGTCTATATTTGCTCCAAGAGTCTAGACGATTAAATTACTATAAAACTTGCAAAATAAACCATCCGAATTAATTTTTACTTCATTTTTTTTGAAGACATACTCTTTTTTTTTTAAATCATCAGGAACCTTATTGTGTGGAACGATTTAGGACGGCTCCGCAAGGAATTGATACATGTTTTGATAGACACAGCAGATGTCGGAGTAACTGGCGCGTCTTTCAGACCTGTCAGGCATCAAATCAGTCCGGTCTGGGACGAATTAAAACAATTTGAAACAGATAAGTACTTGGCAAGTACCTGATGTGTATTGTATTTATATCGCAGTATGCAACGTTTATTCGGAAATGTTTAATCTTTAAGCAAGGTGACTATATAGATGAACATCAGTCCAAGACATTTTATAGTGCCATTCTAAATGTCAGTCATTTATGATAACAGAGCGTTGACCTTCAGGTTTAAAACAGTGGTATTTTCTGAGAGCTGTATAAATCCAGAATGTTGAACTTTTAAATTATAGGAACGATTCCTAACTGCACCAAACACCACCAACATAACTTCTGTTGTGAGTTGAACAATATGAAACATAGAGTCTACACGGGTTACAGCAAGCAAAGCCGTAAGAAACTAACATTGATGAATTATTACAGTATCATGTACATCAATTGTTGCTGCTTTTCATGTCTTGTGTTGAATTTCAAACGCCATCTTTACATACTTTCCGAGAGCAATAATTTTCACTATGCAATAAACCTCTCCAGTTAGTAATTTAAGTTTCCATGTTCTGTCTTTTTTTCTAAATCGCAATTTTCATTAGTTTTATACTAGTAATTATACATGTATTTTAAAGATTTTCTTTTTCCAGCTTTCTGTAGAAGTAACCGTGGAAGCATTTTCTTTAACAACACTGACAGTTTCTTCTGTACCAGCCAGCCCTGACAGACAGTTTGCTTCTATACTTAACTTCACAGACAAACCAAGGTATTTGACATGATCTTGCTCTGAAGCAGACACTGCCGAGTATACCGTGATTAACGGCATTAAACATTGATCCCTCAATATATGAAAACATGGCAGCCTACGCATGAAATTAAACATTCATTATATCAATATGCACGTTTTAAGCCGGACATTAATGAGAAACGTAAAATAAAAATCTCGTGCACTGAAATAATTATTTTATTACATCCGAATGACATGTATATTATTTCAGATCATCCGATGAGAAGCTTGGTCGGTTTTGGGTTCGTCATATTAAAAAAACTCGTCTTTCTGTGTCAAACTCGTATCTTACAGCAGTGTTCAAAATTTGTGACGGTATGTTACATGTAAGTGACACTAAGACACGGATGTGAAATTGATAAGTACAAATAGTTTTGTATATCCTTAATTTATTTGGAGGCCAGATTATGTATTTCTGTTTATGAAGAAAGAAACATATGTTAAAGTTACTGAAAAAAAGCGATGCTCGAAAATTTTATCCCATATAAGTTTATCTCACACTCTACGTGCGAACGTTTTTTCTGGAATATTCGTTCTTACTAAAATAAGCAGTTTTACATTTGACCAATTTTTCCATAAAAAGCTGTTATTGGCTCTTTTTTTATTATATAATTTTCACGTCTTCGTAATTATTTCATTGCTTTGTGTTTAATGAATCTGATTTAAATCCACGTTCCTTGAATATGAATCGAATTGACTTCGAGTTCTTTTTTGTAAACTTCGCTTTGTATATAATGAAAGAGGTTGTTAAGCGGCGATTTATGTCAGTGCACATAAAATGAAGTTGTAACTGAAATCATTCTTTTATTTATTTTAAGTCAGGATTTTAGAAAAACAGAATCAATCATTGTGTTAGACAGAGGATTAAAAAATCCCAACCCTCGGGCAACCGGTTCTCGCCAAGGCTCGTTCCCGACGGAATGGGTCACCCCTGGGTTGGGATTCCCCCAATCCTCTATCAAACCCAATGATATATTCTTATAATCTTAATCATTAAGCGATAATATCTTAGCGATAATATCTTGTATGTGTCTAGAAAGAAAGCGACTCAAGAAAACAACAAACAAACAAACAAATACGAAGTTGTTCTGGTGATCTTATTTTTGAGTATACATTGTGTTACTTTATTTTCAGTCAGTTTACTACAAAGAGCTAATGTCCACATTTAAGGCTGATATACATTTTGTGGTGTACAGTACCGGTAGACACAGCCATCTGTTCCGAGACAAAAGTGGGGCTTATACTTTCATTCCAGACGGACCTGCCATGGTAGGTATTATCTCTACTCTTAATGTTTGCGTTGAAATTCAGATAGTGCTAGCGTAGAAAATCACTCATAGTAGAATAATTAACTATTAACATATGGAGGTTATCTATTATTCTGTCTTTGATCTAAATCTCTTGTTTGTTTCTAATACATCAAGTAGTTCACATATCCTTTACATTTTTCAATGAATGATTGGACGAAACAATGACAGTGAGTGAACTGTATTTTAAACAATCAGTAAATATGAAAATATGTCTATATAATCTTCATAGGACATCATGGAACGACCTCAAGTCATTGTGGTTGAAGGTAGTTTATTCACAGAAGTAAGGGCCATATACATGGATTTTACACATATAAACAGAATTTACAACGTATCAGGTCAGCCGATTTGTATATTTCATTTGGAACTAGTTATGAGAGTGGAAACATCTATTGAAAATGATAACACTTTCTTCACTGACACCAACGGATACCAGGTGACTATAGACATTTACTAATTAGTGACTTCCCTGAAATAGCAGATATGCAGCCACTGGATTTGTATAGTGTGGAAACACGAAAGTGTGCCTAACTGCATAGAACACAAGCCAAAAAACAATGCAGTTAGTACACCTTATTTGATTTGGTGAAATGCCACCTCCGGAGGTAGTGCTACCTCAAGCTAGGGAAGTGATTAGACAAGATGCAGATGCAAGAGGTCAAAATAAGTTAGACAATCCTTTATTAAAATCTCGAGATTGTTCATGCCTTACTGTTAACTGATATAATGTTTTAAGTGTTATTGAATGCCGTATATTTTACATAAAATGTCTACTTCCCTTGACAGAGCTTGTATACATTCGAATCTGTTTCAGATTCATAGGCGAAAGACCAGGGCCAAGATGTCCATCCAGGGTAACTTTTACCCATTGACGTCAGTAGCAATGTTGGAAAGCGACACTGCAAGATTTACCTTAATGTCGTCACAGAGTCATGGTGTGGCAAGCCTGGTTTCAGGTGCGAAAATTAAGTACAGAAAAACAAAATACACAATAAAGTCCACTTGCTGTTTTGTTTTGATATTTTTCAGCAAATAAATTATTACTCTCCATTTTTGACTTTTCTTGTAATTTATTGGCCACGTAGTTTTAAATTTAGTAAAGGATTTGTTGAAAGATATCCTACTGTATTTTCAGTCAGACTAGGTATATATAGTTATAATTTCCCTTCACCAGGTTGGTTGGAGGTGGTATTAGATAGAAGACTTGTACAGGATGATTGGAGAGGGCTTAAAGAGGGCGTCACAGACAATGTTCTTGCAAAGAGCTCCTTTTACCTGTTGTTTGAGAAAAAAATGTTGATAAAACAGGTTGGTTGTTTGTAGAATCGCAGAAATGAATATGACCTGAGAATCAAGTTATTTGAAGTTTTCTAGCCTTGGACTTTAAACCATCTTTAATAAAGTACAGCACTCCATGCATTAAAATAAGAGTAATTTCTTTTAGTTTAATTGTTTTGGATCTGTAAAATAAAAATGTGAATTTCAGAGACCGCAGCAACAGAACAAGTACCTGGGTTTACATACGGTTTGTTCTGAATTCCTTACCAGCGCTTTAAATAGTCCTTTGAAAGTTTATTCTTTCAATACACGGCAAGAAAACAATAAAAACATTGTGATACATCTCGACTCGAGATTACCTTGTGGCTGGCAACTGGTAAACCTCAGAATGTTTGATATACGAACTCATAAGAAAGAAGCATTGAAAACGTTTCTTAGAGGAGTGTTCATTTTCTCGGGAATTCGGTAACTGTCCAAAAAAGGTAAACACTACGTATGTTTTATGGGACACCCTGCTCTTTTGAAGAGAATAAGTAATATAACAGAATCAGTACTAAACATAAAATATAAAGGATAATTTTAATATCAGTCGTAATGGCAGTAAAACTGTCCGTTTGTTTGACCGAGTTAAGATTGTCACAGACCGTTTGATTAAAATCGCATTTCAAAAGACAACTGTTTCATCCTTCTCTTTTCACTGTATATATGCATTGTTCAAGTTTAATTTTTTTCAGGAATCAGTCAGATGGTCTGATACTATCTTAGAACCACAAAGCATTACAGGAACAACTCTGACGGGTACAAAGGACTTGAACATTTATCAAATCAAAGATACCATTGATGTAGAACCAATGCAAATAAAGACATATAAAATCACATTCAGATGACCTAAAATAGTGTGTTTGAACGTTTTGTTATCAAATGTTTAGTGGTATATAATAAGTTTTTTTGTTTCTTCACGTTTTACTAGAAAATATGGATTCATCATTTTTGAAAATTCACTAACTGCAACTGTTCTTGTCCAGAGTCCTCGTGATTCTGAAAGAAGTGTTTTTTTTTGCTTTAATACAAAATGTTAGTACACTGAAATTTTATGCTTCCCGAGCGAATATTCAGAGGAGCATCCGCTGCTGCGTCCGTTCTTTCATTCGTCCGGGCTGTATCTCAGCAACTACTCGTTGGAATTAAATGTAACTTTATAGGAGACCTTATTATTAAGAGATGCGCATATTACTGGTTCAGTCCATATTGATTATTTTTCACAGTCGATTTGCTATATACTACAGCACTATTCGTGTCCTAGCTATTTCTTAGTAACCACAAGGTTAAATTAAATGAAACTATAGGAAGTCTCAGAGATGTGCATATTACAAGCACAGTCTATATATATATATATATATATATATATATATATATATATATATATATATATATATATATATATTAGTATGGTATTATACAGTACACTTGATGTGAAACTTTTATAAACCGTCAATAAGGTGACTTGCAATAGTGCAACATGAACGTGGGAATGGAGTGTACGCTTGTGCAGTTGGACTTACCTTTCTTGAATCTGATAAAAAAAGTTAATCACTTCCGCACTGTTGAAAACAATGAGAATTTTGCTCTACAGTTGTTTTAAAGTTTAGAATTATTTGAATATATCACAAGATATATTCATTAATTACAATGTACGAGATATTGATTAGGAATTCTTCTCCCTAAAAAAACTGTCTAAAAAAGTAAGTTGCAGTACTAGAAATAGCTCTCTAGAAATTGTATTGAAAATAGAATCACACACAGTTTTTTTCTAGAAATTTGAGCAATCTGTTTTGAATTTGGTCTATCCAATATATGCAAATGCTAAAATACATCTTATTATATTTTAAGACAAACAAAGGCTTAAAACACAGATGATCTAAAACACCCAAATCAAATCATAAATATCCATTATATTGTGAGAAGTATAGACAAGCAAACAATAACACGAAAAAGAAACACTTGTGTTTGTAAGGAATGGGCTTTTTCAAATATAAAGGAACGCCGTTTTGTCTCTCATCATTTTGTTTCTTGCCATGATCTATACAGATGTTTGTACAATCTACACCTTGCAGTGTTTTAATTGTATTTTGTTTTTCGTTTATTCGCTGAAGTGAACTTCTAACAAGAAAATGTCAATTAGAATATAATAATATCAATAGTATTTAATGATCAAAATTCATGAACTATTATTTTATCAATATTATGTAATGATCAAGACTCATGAATTCGTTACAATTGTTTCAACTGTTTGTGCAGCAATGCGAACTGTCTGTGTTTTCGCAAAAAATCTGAAACAAACAGAAATAAGATATGTCAGTAAAGCTTTATACTTCCTGAATACATAATGATAGTTCCATTTAATTTGTTCTCCTGACTTCTGGTGATATGTGAACAAAATCTTTTAATGCACAGTATTAACACGTTTTTGCTTGCCATACAAAGTAGATTTTTTTTTCGATTGTATAGATCTTTTAAGAAGTGCAAACTGTCAAAATACCTTTACCAACACTACTTAAAATTACAGGGTTGCATTTTAGTTTGTTCTGTACAGTGACAACAAGTCATACAGGACAAATGCTTTTCAAAAGTAGCTTAAGTTATTTAAACATCACCTGTCTCTCTAAAAACTGAATGCATATACCGATTGATCGGACAGGCTGAAGGAGTTATACTCACAACAAGATGATGACTGTCAAAACACTCATACCCGCAAGAACGAGAAAGACAAAACCATGAAATATGGACAGAGTGGAGGCATAGATAGTGTTGAACATATAAGTGGAAATGATGGAACATACAACCTGGACAGTAACAATGCTTGAGAACAGCGAACCTGAAAATAAAGATAGCATTGGTTCTACTGAAAAAAATCTGCTCTTGACAATATAAATGATGATCACCATCAGATAGTTACACGTTATCGTTGAAAGGTGAGGATGTGGTCTTGAAATGATGTTATTCAACTGCGGTACTGAAAATACATCATTCTCGGTATGTAATAATATGCTCCTTAATTAAACAAGGTGATATGGCCGCAAAGTGATCTAATTCAGTTTAATTAAAATACGACCTTGGCTAAAATATAATATAAATTCGTAAGAGAGGGGAAATATTCGGTAAAACTTTTTCCAATGTCTTCTCAGCTCCTGCCTTATTAGGATAGAAATTCGATGATGAAACTAGTTTTGTCAGTAATTTTCCTTAATTTATTTATTTTACTATACCTTGCTTGTCAGCAGACGTCATGGATGACATTACACTTTTTAACATTGGTATCATAAGAAAGGCTAAAGTAGCCGGTATAGGAACTGAAACGAGATAGATGCACAGTGAATACATTGAACTAGTACTCGGACAATTCATCACATTATAAGTCTTTTTCGTTTCTAATTTGAATGTTTTGGTCAGAGATTGATAAAAGTTATAAAAGGATATTTTATGTGATGGCAGTTCAATCTTAATTCCTTGAAATAAAGATCGTTTAGAATAAGTTGGTTCTTTAACTTCTAGTTATGCGAAAATACTCTCACCAAGATATAACATGAGATCTGTGTTAGCGAATGCTTCCAGGACGTAGGATCCAGCATTAAACAACGCACTGAAAGTAGCAATGGTAATCTCAGAGAAACATGTCTTTAGAGGAGCAATCAACACAAGACCAGCGAAACCCTCTGTAGCATGTCTAGCCGCAGTGAAAAGTCCTATCTTCGAAGATGGCCAGCAGAACGGCTTTCCAAGTTGGTACAACATTTCTAACGAGGACCTATGCACACTTGTCGCCTCTCCGACGAAATACGCTATGAGTAACAAAATGTATGCACAGCGTTTCCCTGAAAACTGCTTACTTCTGTAAAATTCAGTAACACGTCTGAGATGAGCATAAACAGACATTTTCGTTGTTCTATAACGCTTTTCATGAGTTTCAGGAAGGAATAGAATAATTGAAATCCAAGCAAAAAACTGAATACAAGCGCAGGACATCATCGGTATGAAATATCCTTTGTACTCTATGAAGTAGCCTGCAGCCAAGCCTGACAAAGTTATAGAGATTAATAATATACCATCGTGAATTGTCACACCTACCGTCCTCTGTCTCCCAGGTGTTGTTATATCAGCTATGTATGAGTACGTTCCAGAGGTCAGAGTAAAGAAAGAACCTGAAAATCCCTCTACCAGAGATGACACAACCAGCCATAAAATGTTCCATTTAAAGTAAAATATCAAAGCATACGCTACATATTTCAATAACATCGCAGATGTTGGAATTAGGAAAAGAAATTTCCTTCCAATATTGTCTGAATATGACGGTAAAATTAGAGTTGAGAATAAGCCAGGAATAGACATAGCAAGAGAACTCAGCATCTGCCAGAATGCTGTTTTCTGTTCCACTTCCTTAAACTTCATATACTCAGGATCACTTTGATTTTTGCCTTCGCAAACTGAACTCGAGTTGATACTTGCGCCGAGCAAAATCTCTTGTCTCATTGTGTATTGGATCCACTGAGTTGTAAGGTAGAAATTAATTCCCATAGGCGTATAAATACATACCATAATGGCCAATAATAAAATATATCTAAATCCCAATCCATTTCTTTCTTCTTTAACGCCCAACAGAGGTTTATTTTCGCCGTCCGACATTTAAAATTAATTGAAAATATCTAAACTTTGAATGTCGTGAATCGAACACTTTCCATTGTTCTGAATGGTGTTACCAAGTATATATAAATGCATATTGACCGAGATATCCGTGTTATCTGTTTTATTTAAATTGACCTCACGTGAAACTCAATCTCGCGTCCTCTTGTTTAAATTCTATTCAGGTGTTACATACGAGAGAGATAAACATGTGATGTCATAGGACCACTGCCTAAAACTTATTTTAAAGGCAATTTTACTCCAAGTTTCAAATATAAATACCAACCAGCTTGATCATCTTAATCATTTGCATTGTAATTTGACATTTAACTGACAACTGACTAACAACTGACCTTTTTTTCCTCAGATCACTGTTTATATTTTGTGTGTGTATAACCAGCTGACACCGTTGGAGTATAGTTTGAAATCAGTATTTTGAAGAGAATTTCTCAGCATCGGTTTTTTTGCTAGTCATATACTTTTTAAGCAAATCTTGGACAAATAGACCAGAAAAATACAAATAATTTATTTGCAATACCTTAATTTCATATATATATATATATATATATATATATATATATATATATATATATATATATATATATATATATATATATATATATATATATATAAAATGCAAGCTGCAATGAAAATTCTTTCCTGATTCTGAGGTAGGCAATTAACAGTTGTGTGCCCTCGATTCGAATTTGTTTTCTGTATAAGCCTCCTTACTGAGCAAATCTGTTGTCTCAGTCAACATTTGGGAATCATGTGCTTTGTTTGTCTTGAATTAAAATTATGGTTTAATGTGTACCTATAACGCCTTCATCCTAAATTGGATATGAAGGAGATAATATTCTAGTGATAAGAGTAGTTAGTAAATCGGGTTACCTATGTATTTTTTATAACTCTGAACTTTGAAACTGTAACAGAACTGATAAACTGTCTAATACAGATATGAACTTCACAATTAGTATAAACATTCTAATACAGATATGAACTTCACAATTAGTATAAACATTCTAATACAGATATGAACTTCACAATTAGTATAAACATTCTAATACAGATATGAACTTCACAATTAGTATAAACATTCTAATACAGATATGAACTTCGTAATTAGTATAAACATTCTAATACAGATATGAACTTCACAATTAGTATCATTCTCCAAACGATTCTCGGTCAAAATTTCCCAGACAATTTGCATAGATTCCATCATTTCGACAACGGCGCTTTACAGTTACAGATCAAAGCGAAAGGAAACTATTTAATTGTTTTTATTGCTGAATATGTATGTCTTACATGTGGATCAATTAAGTACACGTGATCCGGTGTGTTATCTGTAGGTAATGGATCGAAAAGGTCAATGTCAATTCTTTCCTCGTGCTCCGCTTAAAAGTTATCTTAGATTACAAGACGATTACTATTTCAATTTTGTACATAGTATATTGAAAGTTGATTAACCAGATGACAGGTGATTGATAAAAATTCTTGCTTTTATAAAAATACGTTACACGGTGATTTTTTCCTACCAACATAAAATACTGGAAAACAGTTCAACCTAGGCAGTTGTTAAACGCATCATTTGTTGTTTACCTTATATGGCTAAATGTGCGTTGTATGTATGAAATATAAAACATCGCTTTAATATCTCATGATTCAAGGTTTTTCCTTGTGGAGTAAAATCAGTAGCTAAGTAGAAAGATGAACAAAGTCTAAAACAAATAAATAATAACAAAATCATTTTGAATCAAAAACAAGACTAGTTACGAAGTTTTCAATTTCTAGAGCACTCATATGAACTTTCTGAGATCTTGTAATCTCAATTAATCTAGGAAAAGAAATGATTTGAGACTATTAGGTAGATCCATGTATTTTATTCAGTCATGTAAAATGCTAACTGTCACATGGCTTGCATTTAATATCTTATACAAATAACAGGCAAAATTTATATATGCAGTCTCCTAAAAGGTCTGATATGGTTTAAGAATGAAACTGTAATGTTGTTATCATTTCATTTTGACTTTTGTAAAACAGACACATATTACAAGCCATTTTCAGGCTATAAATCGTACCTAATGACCAAAAACCGCAACGAAGAAAAAGTAGCTTTATTCAAAGACAAATTAGACAAACACAAAGAAGTGGTCATTTCTAATGACTCGCTTATGACAAATAAAACGCATCTTATAAATGTCCTGAAAAGGTTGAATTCGCTTACAAATTCCCCAGAAAAATATGAAAGATCATAGGATCGTTTGGCTCCGTTTATCTTTCTAATTTTTTTTCCTATATACACTTCCTCTTCTAAAAAAACATATGATTATTTGTTACAATATGTACCTTTCTCACAAGAAGATATCACAACATGCGTGCGTGCGTGCGCGCGTGCGTATGTGTGTGTGTGTGTGTGTGTGTGTGTGTGTGTGCTGTGAATGCATGTGTATGTGTGTGTGTGAGAGAGAAGCTAGAAGATATCATTAAATGACAAACATTATATTACATAATATCAGTATGTTCATGTACATGAAGATATAAAAAAATAAATGAGAAAAAAGAAAGACAAAACCATGAAATATGGACAGAGTAGAGGCATAGTCCGTGTTGAATATGTAAGAAGAAGCAACCTGAACAGTAACTATGCTTGAGAACAGCTATCCTGAAAATACAAATTGTCGTCTTGAGAATATACAGGTGAACCAGAAATATCTTTGAATTCAATGAGTAATACCCCTAGAAAAACTGTTTTCTTCCTCTATGTTTTTATTTATCATGCACGCTAAACCACCGACTGGCTGTTAATCATAAGATTTACTGTCTTGTACTATATAGCATATATTTTGCTAATAGTTCGCTCAACATTTCTACAAAGACCGACATGACATCTGGTCAGCTATCTTCCATCTGACTGGAGAGAGAGAGAGAGAGAGAGAGAGAGAGAGAGAGAGAGAGATTAAAATTACGCGATAGCAATAAGATTCAAAATCACTTTAAATTCTTTTTAAAAAGTTATTTACATGTTCAAAATGACCAAGAAGCATGGCATAACCTTTGATGAATTAATATCAGAAACATGCAATTTTAGAACAAATTAACCAGTGGCTAATATACAAATGACATACACAATGAGCTCCAAATCGAAAATCACATTCTCTATTTGGAATATTGATCTCAGAGCTGGCTCGTTATTCTTACAAGCTCAAAATATACTTGTACTGAACATCGAGAGAGCTAACTAGATATTTTACACCTATTCAAAATTCATATCAATTGAATATTGACCTCAGAGTTGGCTCGAAATTCAGCTTCGTTTTTCGATTTTCAATGTCAATGCATTAAATTAATGTCATTACTGACCCCAGAGTCCTCATTACGCCCAAAAAACTAACGGGTTGAGCTAGACTACGACACTGTGTTACAATTAGACTATTGATATGTCTGCGTATGTAGTAACGATAGCTTTTGTTGTTGTTGATTTTTTTATGAGAAAGACCTACTATTTTTTATTGACTATATAAATTCTTGTTATCAAATAGGTGTATCATGTAAATATTGCACGAAAATGAGACTTTTTTTGCATTCCGAGACATAGAAAATCAGTTTTAAATGATATTCATGGATGCATAAAATATTTCTGAATGAAAAAAACCAAAAAACTAAGAAGTTTAATTTAGAGAAATATTTCTGACATAAGTCCTACTTTAAGACTTCAGGAACGAACCCTGAATTCGGGCACTAAGATATTATTCAAATGTGACTCGAAGAACAGCAGTCAGGCATACTGAAAATTTAAAATTGATTAATTGATAACGAGATAAATCAGTTAAATCTTTTATTTACTAAGAATGTTTAGGATCTATGTTTCTTTAATGCGTTACTGAAATGCAATCATTTTGTTAATATTGATATAAATGAAGTTACTGATAAACTGTTACTTCCAGTCACAGATGTTACAAGGTGTTTTCATCTTGTATTGAATTTCAGTGTTGTACAGTAACTTAATCAAAGAGAACACATGTCGCAAATACGATATATAGAAGGAAAGTCTAGAACATAGAACAAAGAACATAGTTTTGAAAGTCTATACCATTTAAGTTCATTACATATGATACAAAAATGACAGGAAAGACCAAAACAGAGGAAGAAAACAGACAAAGAAAATAAATAAGTGAAACATTTTGTCAGTTTTTATTTGACTGATTTTGTCCCGCAACACATATATTTATGAATAAATAAATATCTTAATGTAGTAAATGTACACTTCACAAGCCGTTGATTACATTTGTCGCAATGCGCATCTATACATGACAATTCATTCATGTTACGTGCTCACAAGTATCTCAACAGATTGAAAGACGACAAGTGAAATTTACATCTGGACTGGACTTTAATTCAATATGGTATGTAATTATATATTTTATCTTCTGAATTAGTCATGTTATTATCCTGATTGTATTTAATTGTTTTGTTATATGCTGTTAACGAAGATATGGTGACGCCCTTCGTGTTTAAGTTTATGTAGTCTGACGCCTATGGTATAATCTGTTTAGAACTGTATTAACTCTTACCTCTGTGGCTAAGCTCGTAAAACAGGGGGTTGTTATAACTTACAGCGTTTCTTTACTTTAAGGAAAAGACATCATGTCCTATTTCCTCAGTTTCCTTGCTTGCTTTGTGAACACGAATTACATAGTACATTTAGATGTATCTCTCTACTTATTCTTCGCCCACATCAGTTTTTACTGTACATGTATACATGTATAAACTCAGGACTTTCTCCTAGTTATCTCAACATTTACTTGTCATGTTATTTTGCTGCTGAAGAAGCATACATTCAACCTTACTTATAACACCGAGTTGTCTATTACATTTCAATGCAATTTGAAGGCATTTTGTAAATTCTGTGAATTTCTGCCGCTTTCAACAGTTATAAAGTAAAGCATATGTTGTCACCAATCTGTCTAAAGATCAGGAGGCACACGAGTTCCTCGCCTTATAGCTTTACTCAAGGCTGCTGTTAACTAGCTACTGATGGCTCACTATTTTAATTGTCTGTAGTGGATAGTGTAAGTCTGTTTTAAGCGTTGACGCATTTCAAGAGAATAGTTATCAGTCAAATATGATCGAGGAAAGAAACTACATTTACAATTATTTTCAAATTACCGATACGTAGCTAAAGTATTTCAAAGCTGGGCAAAAAAGAGTGTATATATTCATAGAAATTCATGAATCATATCAGTGTGAAGTATAAAATATTTCGCTATATAATTTTCCTGGGATAAAAGCCTCGCATGATCAAGTGTGATAATATGCATAGTAATGTATAAGTGTTTTGAGCAGTCAACTAAGGAATGTGTTTATCTGTGTTTTGTTGATATTTCGACAAGCTTGACAAACCCATTCTAACCTGTTGTAACTATTATCTTGCCTCTAGGTTGTTTTAAAATGACTTATATTGTGTGATGTGGTAATACATGATCTGTCTGTTGTTCTTAAAATTAGCTGTGCGCCGTACTAGAAATATTATGTCTTAGTTATGTGATTTCTGATTATTTTCAATATATTTTACTTTTTGCTGTTTCAAATATGAAAACCTAGTTCTTTTTCTTTCTTCTTCTTACATGCACCTGAAATTTTAATTATTCATTTTAGGCTGACCAGTTGACAGAAGAACAAATAGCAGGTACTTTTGTAAGATAATTAAATCACTTAAATCAAGTACAAACGCTGCACTGACATCTGGTGCCCTTAGGAAGGCATCACTGAATGTAGTATAAATTACTCGTTAGTACTCATCTTTTTGGAGAATAAGGAGGGTGTTGAAGTCGTACTTGCGTCAGTGTCAGCGTCAACATCGGCATTAGATTTAGGTTCAACCTTTGTTACATTACAATGTATTTCTTTTGCATTTAGAATGTACAAACAGGTTAAGAGTAAATCACAATATACGCTGTTCACTACTTTACAGAGTTCAAGGAGGCATTCAGTCTGTTTGACAAGGATGGTGATGGTACAATCACGACCAAGGAGTTAGGCACTGTGATGAGATCTCTGGGCCAGAACCCCACAGAGGCAGAACTCCAGGACATGATCAACGAGGTCGATGCTGATGGTGAGGACCAACTTTTATGAGTAAATCCGCGGACCTCGTCGTAGCTGGCATGTGTATTCTCAGGTTGCTTACTTGGATATGGTTTCAGTTAGGGTTTTGACTTTCATAACTTCATTATTGATTCTTTTCCAAACAAACTGATCCTCAAACTGCATAAAAAACTTTAAAATAAAGCTCGACAGACTCAGGGTATAGTATCTGTAATTTAAATTTAGGGGGTACTTAAAAACACACAAGAATTTCTTCTTGAGCGCAATTCAATAGTTAGATTTGGGATTATTTTAAGGAATTCAAAATTATTATTTAAAAGGAAATTATAAAAAAAGTCGTCGTGACAGGATAAGAGAAGAGTGTTAGCAACACCTACATGAACTACTTTCTTTGAAGATAAATTACTGTATAATAGCGTTCACGTACTGATCGATTCCAAAAGTTGTAGTGTAGGATTTGAACGAATCTGTCTTTTCCCAGAGTTGTAATAAGCAAGGGATGATAATTATTTAGTTTTGATTTGAAAGCGGATATGCTGAGACTTATTTTCACTTCCTTATACTATGAACTGTGGCTAACAAAGGAAATGACATAATGTAAGCTACTCTTATAAAGTATATTTGTATATAATTCGAAGGGAATATGCTGTCCTTACACGGTTCTATTGTAGTACTATAAAGAGGAAAGATATACTGGCGCAAGATCATATAACATTTTGTAAATAACTTATTGGTGGTTGTTTCTTCTACTTCATACACACAACTCTAGCCTCTATAGTTCGTTACACAGGATTTGCTAAACGTTTAGTGGGTCCCGTTACTATTCTGTCAGCTTATCTAAGGATGAAACTTCTTTTCTTAGCTTTCTCTTACACAGTTTTAAGAGATGTCGACCACTGGACTTCGTGGGATAAAGTTTGTCCGAAATGTTTATGTTCTTTGACTGTATAGATGACGGTATTCTTCATAAGAAGATAAGGATGTATATGCTAATTATTTTCCTACTTAAATACTATGACTTTGTTTTACTAGCAAAAAGTAACGAGCCATTATTCTGACCAAGATTCAACTTTCATTACGTCGTCATTCAGGTTATTTTCTGTGCTTATTGGGTTATCAACAACTACATAAAGACAAATATCATCTGCAAAAAGGCGAATGCTAGAGTTATTCTTTTTGACTATATAATTTTATTAAAGGACCTGGCATGGAGCCTAGAAGTAGTACAACTTTGACGTTCTGAAGAAAAGAAGACAAGTTATTAAAAACAACGTTCTGTTTTCTATTGCCCAAGTATGAAGTAAATCGTGTTTGGAAATTACCTGTTATGCCTACCGCTTTAAGTTATAATAATAATCGCCTTAACGCCAAACACGGTCTTGAAAAACCTTTCGCAGTGTCACAAATGACCACACATACGCACTTCCTTTCGGTCATCATATTGATGTATATACGTCATTATTAATGTAAACAAGTTGATTAATGGTAGAGTCCATTAAAATGAAACCAAACTTGTCCGATAATGAAGAGGAGAGCCAGTTTCAGTTAATACTACCACATTATAACTCATTTAGAAGAATATGAAATTTTACTCCGGTAAATGCATAACACTGAGACCTTTGTCGAGTAAATCAACAGAGATTAGACTTTCGTCATGTGAAGAGCCAGGGATTAGATGTACATCTGTCGAGTCGGTCTTTTGAATAAATAAATAAATAATAGAATAAAATCTATGTATAACTAAAATTATTACAGTTAAAACTACAGTTGATTGCAACAATAGCGAGGTAAAGTGCAGACTATCTACATTCCAAATCAAGCACCTTTTTGATAGAATATTTTCTTACAACACCACTGATTCTATAAAAACTTAAATACTGTATTTACTGGATGTTGGGATGTTAAAAGCTAGAGACCGAATCAAAGTGTAGAAGGTATGCTCCTATATCTAGAGCAAATAAGCAAACTCCTTATACAATCAATGCACGACAGACATGGGACGTTCCTGTATGTCTACATGTCGTTTTATAGGGTTATGGTAGCAAGAACAGGAAGTGGAGATATGGTTAAGAATGAAAGAAGGGAAGGCGATGCCATTCTGGAGCCCTTACTTGAATTTGGAAAAGGGTTTCGCTTACAACAGTTTATTAAAAGTCACTGACATGGGTAGAAGGGTAAAGTTCGGAGATTAAATACAATATTTAATCTAATAATACAATTATATTGATGAAAATGAAAATAAAAAGATTTCATTAAAAAATTCAATACAGAAAAATAGGGTGTGGGGATATTATTTTTGCCAAAATAGAAGAAATAACAATTGCTGTGCATTTTAGAAGTAAGTCTAGGTAGACTCCGTGTGGTGGAACGTCATTAACACTGGAAACAAAAGAGTAATACAATGTCATTCATGTCATTCAAACATTTAATTCAAAGGGTACCTAAATATGTTAGACAAGAAATGATGATATAGTTTACTACTAACATGTAAATACATACGTATGAAAATCTGCACCGTAAACATACAGGTATACCAGCATAATACATAGACGTTCGAGCTATAGCTGATTTAGACTGGGATCGATTTGTATTTTCGCTTTCCATTATCAATGATTATTTACAGGAAACGGAACCATTGATTTCCCAGAATTTCTTACCATGATGGCACGAAAAATGAAAGATACAGACAGTGAAGAAGAAATTCGTGAGGCTTTCCGAGTGTTTGATAAAGACGGTAATGGCTATATTAGTGCCGCGGAACTAAGACATGTCATGACAAATCTGGGAGAAAAACTTACAGATGAAGAAGTTGACGAAATGATTCGGGAGGCAGATACAGACTGTGATGGGCAAGTTAATTATGAAGGTAAGGTTTAACACAATGTCTAAAATCGTAATGTTTATTAAAAACAAATCTGCCCCAAGCTTGTCAAAACCATATAAATGTACATTTTCTATTTTCAAAAAGTGCTTCTTTTTTACTAATCAAACGCCCTGACCATAATACTTCCTTCTGTTTGCAGAGTTTGTGAGAATGATGATGTCAAAGTAAAAAAGGGACTTATAACCAAGGCTGCTTTTCTGCACTATCGGGCTATCTAAACAAGCAACATACAAACGCCTTTTTATGAATAAGTGTTATAAACCTTAAACAATCCAGCCAAACAAATTCAGTCACACAGAAGAAGAAAATGTGCAGTGTATACCAGAGAAATATTTTTCTTGGAAGAGTCAAGACAAAATCTTAATGTATCAAGGAGGCAGCCAACTTTTGTGTTTTGTTTTGTTTATTCAGATGGTTGAAATGAAAGAAATACTTATGTTCTAATTACAAATATTGATATGACAAAGATACATCTGTCAAATTAAATAAAAATTATCATAAATGTTTTTTTTTATATCAGTTGTAAAGAATAAAAACCAGTTGCAGCTTACTAAAGAAACGTTATGCTTTTTGTGCTTTTTAAAACCACCATATACAAATAATTTATTTTCAAAGCGAATTTCTTCTCTCCGATAAAGTTATAACGAAGGTAAGCTAAGCATTGGGCCTCAGTAAGCTAGTGCATGCAGTGGGCACTGATACGATATGATAGTGGAAGAAACTTCCGTTGATTATGACTAATGGCATTGCCAATGACACCGTAGATAGGATATGATAGTGCCAATGAGGCCGAAGATAGAATATGATAGTGCTAATGAGACCGTAGATAGGATATGATAGTAGAAGAATTTTTTCTTGAGTATGAGTTAAGGCAGTGACAATGAGGCCGTAGATAGGATATGATAGTGGAAGAAACTTCCGTTGTAAATTAGTAACGGAAGTGCCAACAAGGCTGTAGATAGAATATGATAGTGCCAATGAGGCCGTAGATTGGATATGTTAGTGGAAGAAACTTCCCTTGAGTATGAGTAAAGGCAGTGACAATGATACCATAGAAAGGATATGATAGTGGAAGAAACTTCTGTGTAAATTAGTAACGGCAGTGCCAACAAGGCCGTAGATAGAATATGATAGTACCAATGAGAACGTAGATGAGTTATAATAGTGGAAGAAAATTCCTTTGAGTATGAATCACGGCAATGCAAATGAGGTCGCAAATAGGATTTGAAAGTGGAAGAAATGTCCCTTGAGTATGAGTAAAGGCAGTGCCAATGAGGCCGTAGATAGGATATGATATTGCCAATGTTGCAGTAGATGGGATATGATGGTGGAAAAAACTTTCGTTGAGAATGTGTAACGGCAGTGCCAACAAGGCCGTAGATAGAATATGATAGTGGAAGAAACTTCCATTGAGTATTAGACACGGCAGTGCCAGTGAGCCCGTAGATAGGACATGATAGTGGAAGAAACTTCCGTTGAGTATGAATAACGGCAGTGCCAATTAGACCGTAGATAGGATATGATTGTGAAAGAAACTTCCGTTGAGTGTGAGTCACGGCAGTGCCAATGAGACAATAGACAGGATATTATAGTTCAAAAAACTTCCATTGAGAATGAGTCACGGCAGTGCCAATAAGACCGTAGATAGGATATGATAGAGGAAGAAACTTCCGTTGAGTATGAGTCACAGCAGTGCCAATGAGACCGTAGATAGGATATGACAGAGGAAGAAACTTCCGTTGAGTATGAGTCACGGCAGTGCCAATGAGACCGTAGAAAGGATATGATAGAGGAAGAAACTTCCGTTGAGTATGAGTCACGGCAGTGCCAATGGGACCATAGACAGGATTTGATAGTGGAAGAAAATTCAATTGAGTATGAGTCACGGCAGTGCCAATGAGACCGTAGACAGGATATGATAGTGGAAGAAAATTCAATTGAGAATGAGTCATGGCAGTGCCAATGAGACCGTAGATAGAATATGAAATTGGAAGAAACCTCCGTTCAGTATGAGTCACGGCAGTGCCAGTGAGACCGTAGATAGGATATGATAGTTGAAGAAACTTCCGTTGAGTATGATCACAGCAGTGCCAATGAGACTGTAGATAGGATATGATAGAGGAAGAAATTCCATTGAGTTTGAGTTACGGTAGTGCCAATTAGACCGTAGATAGGATATGATAGTGGAAGCAACTTCCGTTGAGTTAGTCACGGCCGTGCCAATGAGACTGTAGATAGGATATGATAGTGGAAGAAACTTCCGTTGTAAATTAGTAACGGAAGTGCCAACAAGGCCGTAGATAGAATATGATAGTGCCAATGAGGCCGTAGATTGGATATGTTAGTGGAAGAAACGTCCCTTGAGTATGAGTAATGGCAGTGACAATGAAGCCATAGAAAGGATATGATAGTGGAAGAAACTTCTGTGTAAATTAGTAACGGCAGTGCCAACAAGGCCGTAGATAGAATATGATAGTGCCAATGAGAACGTAGATGAGATATAATAGTGGAAGAAAATTCCTTTGAGTATGAATCACGGCAATGCAAATGAGGTCGCAGATAGGATTTGATAGTGGAAGAAACTTCCCTTGAGTATGAGTAAAGGCAGTGCAATTGAGGCTGTAGATAGGATATGATAATGGAAGAAATGTCCGTTGAGTATGAGTAACGGCAGTGCCAATGAGGCCGAAGATAGGATATGATATTGCCAATGTTGCAGTAGATGGGATATGATGGTGGAAAAAACTTTCGTTGAGAATGTGTAATGGCAGTGCCAATGAGGCCGTAGATAGGATATGATAGTGGAAGAAACTTCCATTGAGTATAAGACACGGCAGTGCCAGTGAGGCCGTAGATAGGACATGATAGTGGAAGAAACTTCCATTGAGTATTAGATACGGCAGTGCCAATTAGACCGTAGATAGAATATGATTGTGAAAGAAACTTCCGTTGAGTATGAGTCACGGCAGTGCCAATGAGACCATAGACAGGATATGATAGTTCAAAAAACTTCCATTGAGAGTGAGTCACGGCAGTGCCAATGAGACCGTAGATAGGATATGATAGAGGAAGAAACTTCCGTTGAGTATGAGTCACGGCAGTGCCAATGAGACCGTAGATGGGATATGATAGAGGAAGAAACTTCCGTTGAGTATGAGTCACGGCAGTGCCTATGGGACCATAGACAGGATATGATAGTGGAAGAAAATTCAATTGAGTATGAGTCACGGCAGTGCCAATGAGACCGTAGACAGGATATGATAGTGGAAGAAAATTCAATTGAGAATGAGTCACGGCAGTGCCAATGAGACCGTAGATAGAATATGAAATTGGAAGAAACCTCCGTTCAGTATGAGTCATGGCAGTGGCAGTGAGACCGTAGATAGGATATGATAGTGGAAGAAACTTCCGTTGAGTATGACCACGGCAGTGCCAATGAGACTGTAGATAGGATATGATAGAGGAAGAAATTCCGTTGAGTATGAGTTACGGTAGTGCCAATTAGACCGTAGATAGGATATGATAGTGGAAGCAACTTCCGTTGAGTTAGTCACGGCAGTGCCAATGAGACTGTAGATAGGATATGATAGTGGAAGAAACTTCCGTTGATTGTGAGTCACGGCAGTGCCAATGAGACCGTAGGCAGGATATGATACTGAAAGAAAATTCCGTTCAGTATGAGTCACGGCAGTGCCAATGAGACCGTAGATAGGATATGATAGTGGAAGAAACTTCCGTTGAAAATGAGTCGCGGAAGTGCAAATAAGACCGTGGATGTGATATGATAGTGGAAGAGATTTCCGTTTAGTATGAATAACGGCCGTGCTAATGAGACCGAGATAGGATATGATAGTAGAAGAAACTTTCATTGAGAATGTGTAACGAGTTTGCCAATGAGGCCGTAGATAGAATATGATGGTTGAAGAAACTTCCGTTGAATACGAGCCACGGCAGTGCCAATGAGACCGTAGATGCCAGACGACTTTGGTAGAACATTATAGAATTTCCAGTAGTTTTAACATTAAAGTAACGATTTCTAATTCGTGATATATATATAGCCCACTATATATATATACATATATATAATTTAAATCCAAAAAAATGAAGGTTAATTTTTAAGTAAATTTAGCAAAACAATTTTCTAAAATTATGTGTCGGAAAGTCATAAAAAATCAACCTGAAACCTAATAAAATATTTTACTTCTGTTTTTATTTGATAACCTAGAAATTTGATCGTAGTATCTGTCCATTCCAGATCTTGTTTCATTTCAAGACCACTGTGGTCTTATGCACGGCATGACACCCAAACCTCCTAGAGTTTAGTCCTACTACACTTGTTCCGGATATATTCGATTGCATAAAAGTAAGAAGATTGGACTGACCTGTCCCCACGTTCGATTCTCCTCCATTCTAGGTTCTCTGGAAACACAACTCACCGTATGAATCCGGTCTTTTATTATCGATGCAACAAACGAACTGTCCTGGCAGATTACTTTTTGAATATGATTTCTAGTAAATGTTTGAGTTAATAGTGGTACCATCTTATTGCTTGGGAGTCGTAGGTGAGGAACTTTTTTTTATAAAATAAAGTACGTCTTTGGTCCAGAAAACGTCCAGTTACGTATTTGGCAAGTCTTGGTCCTGTCTTTCACTCAGTTCTAGCCACTAATCTAGAAAAAAAGCTAAAACTCATTTCCTTGTATAGACCGTTCCATAATTGATAAATTGATCGCCGCCATTATGAAGATCACGTGACCATCCGCCATTAAAGGACTGCTAAACCTCCCTATGATGCTTATGAGTTCCGTATAAATCTGGATAACTGTAGCACGGGGAACAGACAATAGCCCACTGGACAATATCCCACCGGACAATAGCCCACTGCTTAATTTGTCAGGTAGGACAATAGCCCATTGCTTATCCAAAAAGGGTGCAGATGTAATAAACTAATAATATTGATGTTTAATTGTTTTAATATTCACATCTGTATATTTTAAATACAAATTCTATACTTCCTCTGCATTAATTTTCATATTCAGTTATACAATGTGTTTTTTACTTATTCATACCCTGTGTCTACCAACTAAAACAAGAGTAAAAAGTATACAGCTGGTAAAAAACCATTGGATCTAGATCTGCTGTTTGTTTAAAGAGAAATGCCAGAATTAAAAAAGAAATCTACACTGCTGACTTATGAATACTTGTGTTTTAAACTCATTACATTTTCAATTTCTTAATTAATGCATAAAAATGCAAATATGTGGGCTATTGTCCTAGTGGGCAATTGTCCCAGTGGGGTATTGTCCTAGTGGGCTATTGTCCTAGTGGGCTATTGTCCTACACTCCTTTAGCACATTTCAAGCTGACATACTGCCTTATATCGCGTGAATTTTGTTGCAGAACAAACACCATTTTACTGTATTTTTATCACTTTTTTGTATGTTTTATTCCTGACTTGAACATATCAATAACTTGAAATATTTAACACATGAAAGACTGTGAAAAAAGACCATGGACTGTTCAAAGTGGAAGCTTGAGTTGTGTAAACCACATATGATATGTTTAAAACGCAAATAATATTAAACGCACTGTTTTCCTTTTCAAAAGGTGAAACTATGATTTCAATTATTTGAACACCTCTGAAAGCTTACAAATGGGTCAAAATGATAAAATTAAACATCCCGCTCATCAACCGCATGTTCACTCTATTTCAACTAAAATATGTTTTATTCTTTGAAACAGTTTCAAAGAATACTTGACAATAAATATGCATTATTTAGCGTTTCTTTTATTATCAAAATCTCTTTTGTCTTTGCAGGCCCGGATTTACCGGGGGGCTTATGGGGCCCAAGCCCCCCCCCCAGCTGGCCCGTTTGAGTGTACGGTTTTTACTGCATTTTTAAGGAACCTTTAGCTACAGCATTCTATTTTGTTTTCAGACGCCAGTAAAAAGAAATTTAATATATATCTTTAAATTGATTACCTGTCTTGTTCAGACATATTATAACTAATGTAATGCACAGTCTTTAACGAACAACAACATATTTGTTCAACCATTTATTTCCATATATCTCTTGACGTTAATGGTGATAATTATGATTATTCTGAAACAGTGTTTGTTTTGTTAAGTAACAAAATAACGTGAATTTCATGGAATAACATGCTTGAACAGAATAACAAACTTGCTTGAATAGAATAACAAATATACTTGTAATATCAATTATGATAATAAACTATGACCATGCTTTGATTACTTTGATATAATTCAACATATTAAAGACCAGGTGAGGAACAGTCACTGTCGTAGCAAAGTACTTCCAGGAACCAGACAGAATTTTTAACTTTAGATGTCTTTTTTCTTTGTGAGCCGAATTTTATTATTTGAAAACATTAAACATAAACATTGTATCATTTTAATCATTTGAAAGCTCTTTAAATTCATATTTTGAAAATATAAGCAGATTTTGAATTTTTGCTTTTAAAAAAGAGAACTAAACTAATTTATACGTGTCGTTTCAGCATTTTTTCAGCATTTTTCTAGCAGCTTAGATCCACTAAGTTTAACCATTTACAAACAAGAAAGTGAACAGTTTTGAAAATTATTTTTTATATATGTAAAATATGAGTTTACAGACCTTTTAAATGATATAAAATATTGAATTGTTTGATGAAAAATGACTTTGTAACTGTAATTACAAAATGACTATGTTTTGCATTTTTATAAACCGCCATATTTTTGCCAGCCTTCAAAAAGTTACCTGTATCTCTTATCAGTTACTTGTTACTATTAATAGATTTCAAAACAATAACATATCTTCCTACACAATATTACCAGACAGTCACGTGATTCTGTTCGTAATTCTGTCCGAGGATTTCCGGAATAATTCAACTTCGCAAATTGATTCAACAGGTAGTACATCGTAAAAATACGTAATGCTTCGGCAATAATCGGATCTTCTAACAGCCAATCAAAACATAGAATTACATAATATTGGATAACACTAACCCCGCTCCAATTGTACATATAGGAATATAATACTGGCAATTTTTCGTACAGAAAAAAATAAAAGGGCTCATTTTTAAAGACTCTAAAACATTTTTAAAGAACTTTTCACCTCTTAACAGAAACGCAGTCAATCTTTCAATTTGCAACGGTCATGCAATATGTCAACTATGTGTAAAAATCTAAGTATTCGGTAAACAGGAAGTAGATGAGCAAGGAGCATAAAATCACTTTACACCATATGGGACTATAGGATAAAGCAATATGCAAAATATCAGGCTGCTGCATCTTATAGTTGCTGAGAAAACTGTGACGGAAGTTGTGAATGTATGTCAACTATGTGTAAAAATCTAAGTATTCGGTAAACAGGAAGTAGATGAGCAAGGAGCATAAAATCGCTTTACACCATATGGGACTATAGGGTATAGCAATATGTGAAATATCAGGCTTCTGCATCTTATAGTTGCTGAGAAAACTGTGACGGAAGTTGTGAACAACTGATAACGAGTTCGCAACTTTATTGCTGTGTATATAATACACAATGTACCGTGTATTCGGTAGCACGGATTATCCGGGAGTTCTCCAGACTCATCATGATGTATAGTTTTCAAGCGTCTAGTAACCTTGACGTATTTGATAAAGTTGTTAAATGAGCGTCCGCGGACCATGATCAGTTGCCTGATGATATTGTTCAAACTCCAATCGTAACAACTCGGCCTTTTCCGACAACTTCGTATTAGGACTTATTGAAGTCCAGCTAAGGTTAACCCGTGTCTGCAGAGATCTTTCTAAAGAATGAAGGGGAGATCACTGCGAGGAGATTGGATATTGTGATGACGTTGTTATTTGTGATGCCAATTATTTATTGATAAATTATTTGTTTTAGAGGACTTTGTAAATATAAAATGAAAAAAGTAAAACTTGTCATATGTTTTTTGCTTTAGTTGAACATTTCAAAGAATACCAGTATATTTCTTTTAAATTCTCACACAAATTTCATTATATCTTTATGCCTAAAATGCACCAAAATTAGCCATTTACTCCACCTTTTTAGAAAATTTTCTTGGGGGAAACCCCCAAAGCCCCCCTACAGAAGGGGGTCACCCCCTTCCGTACCTTCCCCCTAGCCCCCCCCCCCCCCAGTCAGAAATTTCTGGGTCCGGCCCTGCTTTGGCGGTGTCCTATGGTAAAGGAATGTGGTTACGTAATATGGGGGTGACACACTGTCTTTGATTTGATAAGTCACCGTTAATTGTCATTGTCGGTCTTGCTTGATCAGACACAGTAAAACACAGTAATAACAAAATTTGCTTTTGAGAAAATGTCTGAAGGCTATAAAACATGGTCTTTATTTGTTCCTGATTGTTACATGAAATTTAAGAATATATATTCTTCTTTACAAACAAGATTTTCAAGACTGGAATTTAGCATCTGTTGCCTTATTTTCTATCATTTATTTCTTGCATTAGGGAAATCTGTTGTTGCAAAGTATTGATATGTACAACGTGTGAGTTTGTGTATGCAGAAAGAGAACAACAGTTGCAAGCCACACGTTTGTAAGATATTGATTTTATAATAGTACGTTTTCTTTCCTTCTTATTCTTAACATTGCTGTTGTGGAAAAAAAAAAAAAATTATTATGACACCTTTATAACTGTAACCTTTTGGACAGACTTTTTTAAGATAGATACATGTACTTTTTAACAGCAGTTTTTTTCGTGAAATTTTGATAAAATAAAAAGAATTAATCTACCGTAGAATACCACAAGACCTTTATTTCACAGTTCAATAGATTGAGATGTCAGCAAAAAATCGTTTACAGATACTCTTTTTTTCATTGAGAAGACCATCAGATATATCTTTGCTGATAATAAATGCTTCATGTGGTTTATATGAATCTGTTTCTTTAACATGCAACGTCACAATCACATTACAGCTCTAAAAATGGGACTTTGTTTAAAGCTCCGCATAATCAAACTGCTTCGATCTGCTCAGTCCCTAAATGGCGGACGCAAGGGAGGTAATTAGGGAGGAACTAATTTCTGGAACGGTCTATAGGAACGTTGAATGTTATTGTTTTGAAATCTATTAATAGTAACAAGTAACTGATAAGAGATACAGGTAACTTTTTGATGGTTGGCAAAAACATGGCGGTTGATAAAATTGCAAAACATAGTAATTTTGTAATTACAGTCACAAAGTCATTTTTCATCAAATAATTCAATATTTTATATCATTTAAAAGGTCTGTAAACTCATATTTTACATATTTAAAAAATAATTGTCAAAACTGTTTACTTTTTTGTTTGTAAATGGTTAAACATAGTGCATCTGAGCTGCTAGAAAAATGCTGAAATGACAGGTATAAATTAGTTTAGTTTTCTTCTTTAAAAGCAAAAATTCAAAATCTGCTTATATTTTCAAAATATGAATTTAAAGAGCTTTCAAATAATAGATACAAGAATCTTAAAATTCGGCTGACAAAGAAAAAAGTTATCTAAAGTTAAAATTTCTGCTGCTATCAAATGTATATAAATATTGGTTCTCTTTGCCAACCAGTAGTTCAGCTATATTTTGGTAACAGGTGCTTGTGATGTCATCAGTCATTGTGCCTATTAGAAAACTAGAGATGATCCAGTCGTAACAACTCGGCCTTTTCCGACAACTTCGTATAAAAGACCCCGTATGTAAGTGTATGAATACACCAAATGGTAATTCGCCCCGGCTTTAATAAAAATATAAACAAACATGGCAGAACTCAAGCAGTGCTTGTCTTATGCATTAGAAAAAAATGAAAATAAATGTTAATTTAAAGTATAAACATTTAGAGGCTTTAAGAAATGTTTTCAATTTAGCAGACACCACCTGTATTATAAAATAGTCCAATATGGCGCCTACCACATTATTTCCGAGGTGACTTATTGAAGTCGCCCGAGGTGTTCCGAATGGAGATGATCTTCGAGCTGTGCATAAAAAATCGTCTAAATTACCAAGACACTGGATATATTGCCATACTTAGGAGTGTTATATCTTGTCCAGTGTTCTGAAGATTATTGGAGATTTTATTAAAGAGATTTAATTCTGAAAATAACCTTTTATGTTTTCTTTCCCTCTGACATAACGGTACATGTACCATTGTGGAACTGACAGTCTCTCAATCTAATGGACAGAGCGTACTTCTGAGGAATTGAAAACTGTTTCGTTAAGTTTACATGACAAAGTAACCATTCTGTTAGGCTTTCGTGACATTCACAATACAAAGGCATTCTTTTATACAAGACACTTTTCTAACAGCTGGAAAAGTAGAGCTTTTATATTAATGTATGATGGTGTTTTTAATTTACCTGCAGATGACGATAAAATGCAAAAAGATCAAAGACAATCATAGCCATGTTTGTAAGTGTTCAATGTTTTATAAAATCTTTAGTGA
Organism: Cyclina sinensis; assembly: GCA_012932295.1. Taxonomy (NCBI): domain Eukaryota; kingdom Metazoa; phylum Mollusca; class Bivalvia; order Venerida; family Veneridae; genus Cyclina; species Cyclina sinensis. Next base: position 8,594,019 of record JAAONU010000011.1, read on the forward strand.
GGAGGATTTGCAAATTGATTACTTATGCATTTTTGTAATGACCTGACGCTTTATTTACCTATAAAATATTTATAATCATGACATACTCATTTATTTTTTAATATGAGTGTTTATCATATTTAACCCAAATATGGTCGCATTTTGTGTGTAGCAAAGCATGAACAGGACGAAAGTTTATACACTTTATATTTTCATGCATTATGAACCTGGTAGACAGAGATGATATTAGTCATTTAAGGTCATTTCCTTTGGATGTTCAACACGCATATCGAAACTACATTTTGTCGCAATGCGGCAAAATGTTCAGTAGCAGTACAGGTAATTTGATAACCTGTGTGCGTGGGTTAAGGTCACAAACGGCGATAAAACGCGGGAGTAAGAATAAACATACACCAAGTAACGTGATTTTAAATCCAAAATGGTATGTCATTTTTTTATGCCATCCATATATGAAAATGAAAATTTTCACTATCTGTATACTATTCTTTTAAGCTATTTATCTATTTTTATCTATATCTTTGTACTATATTCGTAGATTCTGATATAAATTATGATCTGTTGCCATAATCTGGCGGCATATTTAAAAGCTTAAAGGTAATGGTTGTAAAATACATGTAGATTGTTTCTTCAATAAAGTACACTTCGTTTGTATTAAATTTGTATCTTTTGTTTGATATGGTTTTAAGCTGAGATAAAGAAGTTGAAATATTTTTGCAAAAACAAATTTTTACAGGATATTATAATATATCAAAGATGATCAGATGACGGGAAACCTTATAATTTGAAATACACATTTTAAATAAGCAAACGATTATTTAAAAAAAACCCTGAATAGATGAATGTTAATGAATATTTCGGTCACCTGCCTATCCCAATGAATATGCTAATACTCGGTGCACGGGCAGAAGATTTATTTCACGTAAAACGTAAAATTATTATTATTGTTATTATCATGCATGTACATCGGATCATTTGTTATACTGCCGCGGGGCGGGGAGGTGTAAAACAAGTTTATTAGAGATCTTTACCAAACAGAACAGTATTGTGAAGATTTCTACAGAGCAGCTACTTCATTTAGAAGTTCGTTTTGATAAAAATATGCATTATCCCAAATTTATTGATAAACGCTGGTTGCGTAACGGAAACAAAACATATGAGCTTTTTACAAATTTCCTCAACAACTTATCAAAGGTTAAAAATGTGGTATGTTAAATACAAGAAATTAACAGGTAATATGGTGCAGAACTACACTGCTGAAGAAAACTAAAGACGATTTAATGATTTAAAAAGATAATTCGGGGTCTTCACGAAAACCATGGTGTGGTCGACCTACTTTAAACGGATAGGAATGGAAAGTATGTAAGCAGTTTCCATTCATTAAACATCCCTCAAATAGTAGCTTTATGGCAAATTTTACCTCGAAATCAATCGTTTACGAAAGAAATGGGATATTATGCATCAAAAACTTATTGCGTAATCTTGCGAGACTGGAGAGACTGAGTCTGTGACGTCAGTTACGCATTTCCGGCAGTAGAATTATTGGTCCAGTAAGAGGCAGTGATGCAGAATTTACCTTGCAAATAGATACGCAATTTAACGCATGAGTTTTCATATACAAAAAGAACAAAAAAAAACAAAAAAAAAACAAAAAACACAACAACAACAACAACAATAAACCACAAGTGCAAGCACACCTTTTAACTTTAAAGTGTTCACACATTGTAAACTAAAACCAATAATGCTGCTACTATTCGATGTTTATAAGTGAATGAAGCTTTGGTGTCGATAGAGTTAAGATTTTACCCAGGCAGTTGATGAATATTCCATTTTTTGGGTCATAATTGGTTTTAAGATGTCAATGTTGCATATCTTAACAACATTTAACATGTTGTGTTACACTTCCCCACGTGCTCTTAGACCATTACGTCATTAACAATACATTGTCAATGCTAAGTGTAGTCCATCGTCGGAACCCACGGGTGCTGATTCCGCCAGTGAAGTGCGAATGAAGTGTATACGTAGAGAGTAACCCTGGGTTACCGAGGATGGTGTAGTCAACATGTACTGAATTCAGGTTTCATAATGTGTTAACTTTGTTTTGACTAGCATGGAAATGTACCAGATTGTCAGTAGACATGTACATTAAGCAGAAATATGTGTCTGCTTAAAAATAGCATCCATTGAAATGTCAAAGATCAATAGATCACCGTCTGACACAGTGGACTTTATGCAAATATACCTAGGTACACGAACCTTTGTATATTCTGCACAGCTGTCAGAACAAAGCAATTAACGATTCCTTTAATGATCCAAACATTGTTAAAGTTGAGACAATTAGCAAAATTTTGTGTAGAGTGATTTTACAAATTAATTGACTGAATTACTTTGGTCTGTAACACTCGTGAAAACTTTACGTAATTCATGCTTCCAGTAGTGATCTTTACTTAAGTAATTGACTTCCATGCAGTTAACACTAAATTCAATTTTATGTTTATCATGAGGAAAAAAATCACTTGACTTTTGAATATGATAAACAAAATATCAAAAAAGTGTTGTGTTTATACTTAGTTTCTGTGCTTTTTATATTATTTTATATTAAACGTTTTTTTAGATCATTTTTATCTCTATTTCAAAAATTTATTGGGACTGAAATAAGGGTTCGTTCATAATGAAATTAAGTCATATGCAAGAAGTTTAACATATTTTTGACCGATCAATGGTCAAATATGACGTCACGCGCACCTGTATTCAATTAGTAAAAAGATGCACTTCGTCAATATCGAAAAATCAGCAATTTATTTTCTGTTATTAAGCTTTAAATCCATTTCTTCTACGCTGTATCAGCGCGGACTTAATATTTATCGTATTTTTTAGTATTATCATTAATCCTCAGCATTGCCTTATTTTCTGTTTTAGGCTGACCAACTAACGGAAGAACAAATTGCTGGTAAGGATGAAATTTCATTATTTACAGAAAATGCTTACTTTCCGTAATATACAGTCGTAACAACTCGGCTTTTTCCGACAACTTCGTATAAAGAGTATAAATACACCAAATGGTAATTCGGCCCGGCTTTAATAAAATTATAAACAGACATGGCAGAATTCAAGCAGTGTCTGTCTTATGCATTAGAAAAAATGAAAATAAATTTAATTCAAAGTACGAACAGGTAGAGGCTTAAAGAGATGTTGTCAAATTAGCAGACATAAATTGTATTATGAAATACTTCAATATGGCGCCAACCACATTATTTCCGAGGTGACTTACTGAAGTTGCCCGAGGTGGTCCGAGTGCTAAAATAAACCTTAAAACATTTACGAAGCAGAAGCTAGTTTAGAAGGATGTTCTGCATATATCTGTTTTCATTAGCTCAGTCGATGAAAAAATAATTGATACTTTAAACAAGATCATATTTTTTAGGCATTTAGACAAGCATGCTTATTCAGAATTAAATGGCTATCCACCAAATATTAGTACAACTCTATTTAAAGACTTATACTAATACATTAAGTTTGCTTGTTGTACTTGGATTTTTGACCAGGCCTTGATCGAGAAATAATTCATTCAATATCATTCACATTTACACGATTTTAAAGAAAATGGAATGCATAGGATTTTGTGTAAGAACTTTGTAATACGATAGTATATAAATGAAATACAGACACAGAATTAAATGACACGGATCTTTTTCTACGTCCGTTCACACAAAACAGTCGTGCGCTCAACCTTCAACCGAGCTATTCACTAAGAAGTTTAATGATGTGACAAAATCGTTATTCTCAGAGAGTCCAAGAAAACACTAAGTTATGTAATGACACAGATTGTTTACTTCTTATTGATGCTGACCTGAATTTTTTTATAGAGTTTAAGGAGGCATTCAGTCTGTTTGACAAGGATGGTGACGGTACAATCACGACCAAGGAGTTAGGCACTGTGATGAGATCTCTGGGTCAGAACCCCACAGAGGCAGAACTCCAGGACATGATTAACGAGGTCGATGCCGATGGTGAGGACTTTTTCTTTGACCTTGAATTGATTTAACTTTTTTTAAAAAAATAAAAAAATCATTTAACAAGCCAGTCTACCCGTAGACTGATAACCCCTATAACATGGCGTTGAATTGCCATGGAGATGACGTATGTCGATTGGCATATGTTTTTGTGCTTGACAGTTTAGCAAAGTTCATGCCAATCTGAATCTGTATCTATTTTCAATATTACCAGTTCCTTAAAAAACTGTAAAATTTAAGTAAATCGAGGAAACGTTGATGTCGTCCTCAGTGTGGATCCGACACCTTGTTCTTTACTCTTGCATTAGTATTAAAGTAAAAGTGCTTTATTAAACATGAAGTGTGAAAGGGCCAGTATTCATGGCTTATGAAACACCTGTACTCCAAAGTTCAATTACACTCAGATTCCTTATGCTATCTCATCTATTTATATATCGTTGGTACTGGTTGCTCTTATGACTGACGCTTATGCAGAGGTTAGTTATTCTAGATTTTGGGGTATTGTGCAAGATATAGAAAGCATCTCATTCCAGAGACACTCCTGGATTTTTTTTTCCATGCTCAGAATATAGCACTTCGGTTTAAAGTCTCATCCTAAAGACATTTAGTAATGTTAGTGGAGGAACGGGGAATCGGACTGGCAACCTCTGAATTACTAGTCCGGCATTACCACTGGACCATTGAGCTGCTTCTTCCTTATGCTAAGCGCCGAGCAGACAGCCAATCAGTAAACATTTTGTAGTTATTAGAAATACCACGCCTCGTCCAAACAGCCCCTAATGGGACTCGAACATTCAACCTCCCGCTCCGTAGGGGGACGCTAAAAATGCATGAGAAATTTATTCAGTGCATTTGTTGATACTTCAGCATAGCGTTACTTGTACTTGATTCAGAATTACATCTGAAGCTTATTTACAGGAAATGGAACCATAGATTTCCCAGAATTTCTGACCATGATGGCACGAAAAATGAAAGATACAGACAGTGAAGAAGAAATTCGTGAGGCTTTCCGAGTGTTTGATAAAGACGGTAATGGCTATATTAGTGCTGCAGAACTAAGACATGTCATGACAAATCTGGGAGAAAAACTTACAGATGAAGAAGTTGATGAAATGATTCGGGAGGCAGATATAGACGGTGATGGCCAAGTGAATTATGAAGGTAGGTCGATCTTCAGATATAATCATGTAACACACCTAGCGCCCATAAATGAGTAAAAAAAACTCAGACATTAATAGATTAGGTTACTGTTTATACTAGTGCACTGTACATTTACTGAAATCTAACAAAAAACTAACGACGCTCAAAACTAAATTCATCTAAAGGCCTTTATAAGGTTCAACTGTGTAAGCATATTTTCTTCAGTACAATTGCATTTGTTCAAGATGAGTAACCATTCCAATTTTCATTCCAGAATTTGTGAAAATGATGACATCAAAGTGATCATCATAATGTTGAGCTGATACAGATAATGCATGCCAGCGTGGTGTATGTACGGATATGAATTGTCCATAAAGCAATACTCTACTGACTCCAAGTTTGAAAAGACCCATCAATACTAGACACGCATAATTTATAATAAATTCTATATGTTGAAATTATCTAAACCATCATGTTTAAGTTTTGCTGGATAAACAAGATACACACTGTTACTACAATTACATTCTACAAAATAGTTACCTTCAAGGCAGTGACAGTTTCAAAATCTTTAAACCCTAAGGATCACAGCAGATAAATAGAAAATTTATCATTATCTGAATTAACTGAACGCAAAAGATAGTCCAAAACATGTTCATTCATTATGTAAATGTATTTTATTTTCATATTTTAAATAAATAATTATATTGATTTACTTCGAGTTTTTAATCTTCTTTCAAGGGTTATCAATTGTTTTACTAAGGCAACCTGAGTATGGTGTCAGTGATACACAATAGAGGTTGATACATTTGGAACATCTCAAAACAACAGTGCTTGAAAACCTAATCTTCCTATGGTATTTCCCATCTTATGAAGGTGCAGGAATTGTTTTTACTTACAGAGTTTTTCACTGGAGCGTTTTAAAATTCATGGACAAAGACTCCAACTCCAGTGATTTTCATTGGATTTTGACTCGAATGCAATCATTCTTTTCAGAAAATTGAAGTCAGAGCACTGAATATAACAAAGATCATATTTTCTACTTGTTTAAAACCTATAATGAATTTGTCATTGGCACAAAATTTAAGTTGATTCAACTGTTTTAAGTCGACCTGATAATGCTGTGATGTCATTTATTGTATGCCAAGGCAGACATGACTTTATAGATACTCAGCCAAAAGGTGTTTTAGTGGTTCAAATTTTCTGTGTAAAAAAGGAGTTTAACAAAAGTCCTGCTGTCTTGTTCCCTTTACTATGTATCTCGTATATTCAATGCTAATTATTCACAGTAAAGCAAAAATAGAAATCATGATTTCACAAGTCAGCTTTCATTCAAAATAACAAAGACAATAAGGCCATGATAGCCCTTACTTGCTCACCTGCATCCCATCGCTAAGGAGCCATAATGGGATGAGGTTGGTGCAGGAAACGAGATGACCCATATTTGAACTCTACGTAAAGATTATCAAGACAAACATTCTTACAAGTTTTCATGCCATTTGGACAAAAAAATGTCCTCAGGAGTGTTAACAAGGTAAATCTGTGTTATGCCCCAATGACCTAGTTTTTTTTACCACAAATGACAAATATTCAAATTTGACCTAGATATCATCAAGACAAACATTCTGACAAATTTTCATGCCATTTGTAAAGAAAATGTAGCCACTAGAGTGTTAACAAGGTTATTCTATGTTTTGCACCTGTGACCTAGTTTTTGACCCAAGATGAACCATATTCGAACTTGACCTAGATACATCAGGAAAAACAACCTGACAAGTTTTCATGCCTTTTGGACAAGAAATGGCCTCTACAGTGTTAACAAGGTAAATCTGCGTTTTGACCCCATGACTTAGTTTTTGACACCAGATGATACATATTCGAACTTGAACCAGATATCATAAAAACAAACATTCTGATAAATTTTCATGACCTTTGGAAAGAAAATGTAGCCTCTAGAAGGTTTTTCTATGTTTTGACCAAGTGACCTAATTTTTTACTAAAGATGACCCATATCTGCACCTGACCTAGATATCAAACATTCTGACTAGTTTACACGTCATTTGAACTAAAAAATGTGGCCTCTGGAGTGTTAACAAGGTTTTCCTTTGACTTGGCCTTGTAGTGATCAGTTTCATGACAATTAGGTAAAAAATATAACCTCTAGAGTGTTTAAAACCAGTTGTGGATGATGTACACCAGACATTCAATAATCCTAAAAGCTCACCCTTAGCTGTGCTCAGGTGAGCTAAAAACAACACAGATTTCACTTTCAATAAGCAGAAAGAAACATATTTTCTAAAATGAAACACAATTTTACCTCAGTTCACACAAACACTATGAGGTAGTTTGTCTTTCCTTAGTTTCTTCGTCAGTGACTACAGTCACACTTGGTAAATTATTTAAGCATTTTTGAAATGCAAGAATACAGATGTTTAACAATTACTCTGTCTCTTTTGAATAGAGTATTTTATCAAACGAAATGCAACCACTCCTTTCCAGAAAATTCAGTAAGAGCACTGAATATCACAAAGATCATATGTCTATGGAGAATGAACTTTATATGGAACAAAGAAGTAAATTCTGATCACTTGACTTGTTGATTATTCCATGGTACAGAAGCAAGAATGTTGACAGTTGATTATTTGGCCTTGGATTAAGACTTTTAACTTCCAATCTTGTCAACCAACCCACTTCCTTCTACACCATTATAGAAAAAGAAATTATTATGTGGAGCATCCTTATGCGATACAGCCTGAAAAAACAAAGAAAAAACAAAGGGTCATAACTATGTCATGTATATCAAGGGTTTAAATAATTAATCTAATAATTTCTGCAATACAAATACTGTTTCATAACAATTTTAAAGAGTTGTTAAACATTTTATAATCTTTAACAAGTTTAAAGGCTTGTCATCACCTTAAAACTTAAAACCAAGAGTTAGAACTTGAAAGTGTTGACATGTATCAGATCAACTGATAATCTGACATGTCATCAGAAACTACACCTACCACATAATATTGATCTCCCAATAAATCACCTTCTAGTCTGTACTGGGTCATGTTGCCTTCAATGGAAACAAGGAGGCTATTTTCATATTTTACTGTTACATTATTAGTTCCTAAACAATATACAAGAATGCCAAATGGTACCTTTATGATTTCTTGACCAAGTACCCCACCGACTATTGCACATACAGGACTCAACTCAGCAAAACATTTACTGTAAACAGAAGAAAAATTAACTTTTATTAAACATTTACACTTCATCAGTCAATTATGATTCTAGAAAAAAGTGGATATTGTACAAAGAAGCCTATTTTTTGATGGCTGGCGGTAAACAACCTTTTCCTTCTTCTTCCATTCATGTAAGAAATTCATCATTCTCTTTAATCAGTTGCTGAGACAATGTAACTGCTCAGAACAGTACCATGTAACACATCTGTTTGAAAACAATATGAAAGAGATGGGCTAACATTAAACTACGGTGAACTTTATTACCTGAACTATTGATTCAATTATCTCTTGCCTTTCTAGTGTCAACTTATAAGCTTCAGTTACATGAATACAGTTTGAAACAAGCGAATTTGCAAACAAATACAGAATCTAAAGCCTGCAGTGCCAAGTGCCACTTTTCTCTAAATAAATAGTTACTGGTTAATAAAGACAATACTTCAGAGATTTCAATAAAGATCTCAGACATTGGTGTTACATAAGATGATGAAGGAAATTATAGTAGAACATCTCACCTGGTGAATTCATCATCTAAGGTATCCTTACTAACCCCTATCTTCTCTAGCACTTCTGTCTTTAAGGTAGATAATAATTTACTATCCTCCGAGACAGAGCTTACCTCAGGTCTACGTCCTTCCTTCTCCATAAACTGTAGTAGCACTGAAAATTAAGGAAAATACATTCTCCTGTTTAATTTATATCAAAGCAATGTTTACACTTCTGATTTTGTACTTGGCAAAAAATACACTGTTGCCTGACAGGCATAAAAGACTATCAATTAGAGCTCACCAAAATATGTATATGTGCATCTTGGGTAAGAATATATATTGTTTTTAGTATGCTCTGTTTAATATCTTTTGACCTGTAGTTCTGTTACAAAGACAGAAGATAATACATCTACCCATCCTGGAGAATAACATTTCCACAATTGTAACCTTACTAAGAAATGTCCAACTTTTTCAATTAATGTATGTCAGTAACGGGGCCAACACCCAATGAAAGGTTAAGAGAGTTTCCAAACCAGTGATCACATCACTCATCACATCACAACTTTGCTTAATAACACTTTTGTTAGCTAGCACTACTTTATTTTCATAAAAATAAACAGGCTACCTGATAAAGGAAGTTCATATTTCAATAATTTTATTCATTGAAATAACAATGATGAGGTAACCTAAACGTTCAAATATACAAGGAGACACATACCTTTCATTACAAATATACAAGGTGACACATACCTTTCATTACAAATATACAAGGAGACACATACCTTTCATTACAAATATACAAGGAGACACATACCTTTCATTACAAATATACAAGGAGACACATACCTTTCATTACAAAATAAGCTGAGGGAGTTCTTTTTATCTTTTTCAAATTTTCTGAAGTTTTCCAGTCTACTTCCATAGCATCTTTAAACCGTATAAACTGTGAAGACTGAAAAACATAATCATAAAATTTCAACTTAATGTAGCTGATAGACCTCCTCAAACTTATCTGTAACCTATAAGGTAACAACACAAAACAGTGCTGACAGTAAAGTTTGCTCTGTTTACTTGACTACGGAATAACACTCTAAATCTGTAGTGTCTAACACAGGTGACTTTTGAGTGTTTAAACTTGACAATGTCTGAAATTGGTAGAAATCACATCATCTGACAGAACTCGATCTTCATGTCAGCTTAATTTTTTATTCTTGGAAGAAATGTTACTCCTATCATTGCTAGCTAGTGCACAATTCATAAAAATTGTCTTTTTTTTAAGACAAGTAATTTGCAACAGATTTGTAAAGACCATAAAGTAAATGAATAATGTAAGAAACAGATGTGCTGTTTTCTGTTGTCTTGACATTGTTAAATTTTGCTCAATTTCACTTTTTTTTGTTCCCAAAGCAAACTTATATACACAATATGCACTGGATCCCCTGATTAGGACCTGTCCCCTAGGGTCAAAATGACTTGATCTCATAATACACATATTTTAATGCCATCAGTTATCCTCTAAACATACAGGATTTTATTGTATTGTTAAGAAATTTTCCCTAATGCATTTACTTTAAAGCTCATCCCTTGACCCACTGCTATTACAGGATTTTGGTGACACATTAGTTTAGTATACTAATGACAAAATATGTACTTAAAATATACACAGTATGTGCCTGTTGAAGTAGCTGAAATGGTTAGATACTGACATGCTCAACTTAACATTCAGAAACGATAAGCCCTCTCGATATATTTTCATGCAACCCAAGGAATATTGTAAAGACCTTTCAGTAGAAGTTACTTCTCAAGAGTTATAGTAATTAAATGTTAGATAAACCCCTTATTTTGGTACCAATATACAAACATTAAATTAGTTATGAACAAGCACAATCTTGACATTATAGTCACATTTTCTACCACCAAAATGACCTGCAACTGTCATATTGGACTGCTATAATGTTTAGATTCCCATGTATAACTCTTACACTTTTTACTGTTACTGTCTCCATTTCATCAGTTTTTGCCTTTTTGCTGGCAGGTTCCCCGTCCTCTCCAGAAATAGGTGACGGTTTTGGTACCTTCTTCTGAACATCTCTGAAACATTGCATATGAACTTTGTTAAAGTATGAGCAAGAATAAAATGAAAAAGATTCTTATGGTTAATGCAAAGACTCATCAAGAGTACTGCAGGGTGGCACCAATGCTCATTTGGCTTATTTATCAGAAATTAGCATGCAACTACCTACCTACCAAAAAAACAAACAACAACAAAAACAGGAAGCAAAATCAGCAGATACAAAAAAAGGTAAGTACCTTCTCATTCCAGAAACAACAAAAAAAACAACAACAAAAAGACTAATGCAAAACAATTTCTTGAGAGGTGGCGGTGGTGGTGATGGGGACAAGAGGGTCCTATTTAGGAATTGGGAAGTACCTACCCCTCCAAAAAACTAAAGAAATGAAAAAAAAAGATTTTATGGGTGGCCGGGGTCAAGTACCTATTTATCCATAAAAAAATAAACAAGAGCCATATTACACATGGTTAATCCCTCCCCCACCCCGGGAAGAAGTTACCTGAAGGTTGTACTTTCATACATTTTACTTGGTGAGAGGAAATCCTTAAAAAGCCGTATAGTTATGGTCATGCTGAGTACAGTTTTCAAGTAAGTGGAAAAAGAATAAGGCTTTTGGAGTTATGCTCTGGAAATTTGTTTTCCAAGTATATCTGATAAAAGTGAATAACTCTAAAAGTAGGCAAGGTAGAGTTATTGTTCTTGCACGATGGACTTCCAACCAATGTGTTATGTCAGTGTATTAAGTTTGAAGTAAATCCCTTAAGTACTTTTGGAGTTACGCTCTGGATAAAACTGTTTAAATAAATCTGATAAAGGGGAATAACTCTATAAAAGTAGGCAAGGTAGAGTTATCGTTTTTGCACACTGCACTTCCTACTAATGTGCTATGTCAGTGTATTAAGTTTTTAGTAAATCGCTCAAGAACTTTTGGAAGATTTGCTTCAAAGTTTTCAAGAAAATCTGATAAAGAGGAATAACTCTAAAAGAAGGGAAGGTAGAGTTATTGCTCTTACACACTGTAGCTCTGTCAGTGTGTTAAGTTTGAAGAAAATTCCTCAAGTACTTTTGGAGTTATGCTTCAGACAAAGTTTTTGAAGTAAATCTGATTAAGGGGAATAACTCTAAAAGTAGGCAAGGTAAAGTTATTGTTCTTGCATATTGCACTTTCTACTAATATGCTATGTCAGTGTATTAAGTTTGAAGAAAATCCCTCAAGTACTTTTGGAGTTATGCTCTGGACAAAACTTTATAAGTAAATCTGATAAAGGGGAATAGCTCTAAAAGTAGGCAAGGTAGAGTTATTGTTCTTACACACTGCATTTCCTCCCAATGTGCTCTGTCAGTGTTTTAGGTTTGAAGTAAATCCCTCAAGTTCTTTTGGAGTTATGCTTCGGACAAAATTTCCAAGTAAATCTGGTAAAGGGGAATAACTCTAAAAGTAGGCAAGGTAGAGTTATTGTTCTTGTGCAATGGACTTCCTACCAATATGCTCTGTCAGTGTATGAAATTTGAAGTAAATCCCTCAAGTACTTTTGGAGTCATGCTCTGGACAAAACTTTTTAATTAAATCTGATAAAGGGGAATACCTCTTAAAGTAGCAAGGTAGAGTTATTGTTCTTATACAGATGTTTACTGGATCTTTTGCTCTGCAAGGACTTTATTTCTGGCTTCTTCAAATTTATACTCGAAGTTAGCAAAGTTAGTGCATCCTGATTATAATACAAGAGATACTTATAACAGAAATTTCACCCAGCACTTAAAGTTTGCTTTCTTTTTTGTACTTGGTACATTTGTAATTTGTTAAACTTTGAACCAAATCAAACAGATACTGATTATAGGAAAGGCAATATTAACTTACATAAAAACTATTAAAGCCTGGAGCTGCAAATACATGCTACATGCACAAATCATGACAAAGCTTGAAGCTTCAGATACATGCTACATGCTCAGATTGTGACAAAGCCTGAAGCTTTAGATACATGCTACATGCACAAATCATGACAAAGCCTGAAGGTTCATATACATGCTACATGCTCAGATTGTGACAAAGCCTGAAGCTTTAGATACATGCTACATGCACAAATCATGACAAAACCTGAAGGTTCATATACATGCTACATGCACAAATCATGACAAAGCCTGAAGGTTCATATACATGCTACATGCACAAATCATGACAAAGCTTGAAGCTTTAGATACATGCTACATGTTCAGCTTGTGACAAAGCCTGAAGCTTTAGATACATGCTACATGCACAAATCATGACAAAGCCTGAAGGTTCATATACATGCTACATGTTCAGATTGTGACAAAGCCTGAAGCTTTAGATACATGCTACATGCACAAATCATGACAAAGCCTGAAGGTTCATATACATGCTACATGTTCAGATTGTGACAAAGCCTGAAGCTTTTGATACATGCTACATGCACAAATCATGACAAAGCCTGAAGCTTTAGATACATGCTACATGCACAAATCATGACAAAGCCTGAAGCTTCAGAAAAATGCTACATGTTCAGATTGTGACAAAGCCTGAAGGTTCATATACATGCTACATGCTCAGATTGTGAAAAAGCCTAAAGCTTTAGATAAATGCTATGATCAGATTGTGACAAAGCTTGAAGGTTCATATACATGCTACATGCTCATATTGTGACAAAGCTGGAAGGTTTTTATACATGCTAAATGCTCAGGTCATGATAAAGCTTGCGGCTTAAGATACATGCTTCATGCTCAGATCATGACAAACTTCAGATAAACACATACAGACTTCTCTACTTACTCTGCATATTCATGAAGTCCAAGATCTGAGAACATGTAACCATAGTAACCAAATACATCTCCACAGTAAAACTTGACCTTGTTCGCACTGCAGATCTTATTGATCCTGTACAGTTCGGAAGGTTTACAACACAATGCACAAACCACATCAAAATTTGTGAAAAAATCATCAGGCTTGTTGGTAACATCTTCACCATCTGCTGTGACATCTACCATTGGATTTAGCAGTTGAGTTCTCTCCCTTGAACATTCTGCTCTCTGTTCAATAAGAAGTAAACCACCCTCTTATTCCTTCTTTCAAAAGACCACAACAAAGAAATACATTTAATCAAACAGACACACAACAAACAGAAATATATACCCTTATATCAATGAAAAGAAACTTCCTATAGTTACAGACAAAAGGTAAATCTTATTCTTTGTGAATGGATTAAGACATTAAAATTAAATGTATGCAGCAAAAATAACTCAATCAATTGGACCGAACTATTTAAAAGTTTATATCCTAAAAATTCAACTTATTCATAACAATAGGAAAGCATCATTTCTTGTGACACTATAACAGAAGGTGACAAATATGTGACACTACAGACATTGAAAACTGTATTAAGCAGGCTAAATTTAACTTACATTTTTGCCGACATCTGATCTTGCCAGCAGAAAGTTTGAACATGCATCTTCTTTAGTAACCTGTAAAAAAATGTTTTATCAACCATTTAATAACCTATTAAGAATGTGAACCCTTACATGCATTTTAAGAAAAGGCATGATGGTAAACTTTAATATTACACACTATTCTGCAATGTCTCTACTTTATACACAACTAATGATTGGGGGTAAGATACCTACCCATGCCAGGTAAGTAAATAGTTAAGTTCTAGGCTTTGTACTTTCCCATAAGAAGTTTTTTCTTATATAAGTCTATGCAAAACCAAGTGACCCCTGGGGTGGGGCTAATTTTTTTGGTGATTAAGTATTTCAGGTTTGAAGAGTATATCTTTGACATTTATTAAGAAATGGACCTAAACAAAAAAGGTTTACCAAGAAATTCTAAGTTGAAACTAGTTGGGTGTTCAGTTGAACACTTGTCACCCTTGGGTACTCTGTTAGAATAACTAAAAAGGTAAACAAGAGCCTGCTGGAAAAGACAGCATGCTAGTCCAAGTACAACAAGACCTGTCCACAGACAGCATGCTCCACTTTTCTCAGCGCTGGATAATTAATTATAAGCCAAGTTAAAGAAGAGGCCCAAGTGAAAAAAATTTGAGTGGGGGAGGGCAAGTACCTAGTCATACAAGATGAAAAATGTTTTTTTTCTTGGGGAGTCAGTGGTTGGGTGGAGGGGGAGTGAGTGAAGTACCTATGTATTAGAAAAACAAACAAACAAACAAATCAGGCCAAGTGTGGGATAATGTGGGAGGGGGAGTACTTACCCATCTCATGTCAGTTGGGGGGGAGGGGGGGCTGGTTTGCGGGGTGTGTGTGTGTGTGAGGTGGGGGGGGGGGGGGGCAAGTTTGAGCGTGGATGGGGAGTTAAGTACCTATGTATTAAAAAAAAAAAGAAAACAAAAAGTTCGGGCCTTGGGGTTGGGGTGGGGTCCCCATGCAGAGGGGATGTTTGGGGGGCGGGAGAAGTACTTACCCATCTCATGTCAGTTAATATTTTATTTCTAGGCTTAAGAAGTTTTTTTCCTATATATAAGTATAAACAAAATGGGGGTGGGGCTAACTGTGACCCCAGGGACATGGCTACCAACAGTCTTTGCAAGGGTCTTGGTGGTGATCAAGTATTCCAAGTCTGAATTGAATATCTTTGACACTTTTGAAAAATGGACATTAACAAAAAGGTTAACCAAGAAATTTTAAGTTGAAAAAGGGGCATAACATTGCAAAAATAAATTTGAGGGTTATCTGCCCTTGAGAAACAATGTTGTCTTAAGTGATACAAATGTAAGCATAACAATTGGAAAGTTTGATGAAGAAATATTGAGAAATGGCATAGTTATAGCCAATGTTAAGTTTTCATGAAAAAATCCAAGTACAAAAAGGGGCATAACTCTGTCAAATGAGATCTTGACCTTAAGATTTTGGCATCATCACGACCCTGTTGTCATAAGCAATATAATTTGAAAGTTTGATAAGGAAATGTTAAGAAATGGCAAAGTAATAGCCAAAGTTAAGTTTTCGTGATGGACCGACCAACCTACGGACCGACGGACAAAGCGATCCATATGTATCGCCGTTTCTTCGAAAGGGCAACACAAAAAAGGTTAACCAAGAAATTTTAAGTTGAAAAAGGGGCATAACATTGCAAAAATAAATTTGAGGGTTATCTGCCCTTGAGAAATGGTGTTGTCTTAAGTGATACAATTGTAGGCATTACTATTGGAAAGTTTGATGAAGAAATATTAAGAAATTGCTTAGTTATAGCTTATGTTAAGTTTTCATGCAACAATCCAAGTACAGAAAGAGGCATAACTCTGTCAATTGTGACCTTGACCTACAAATTTCGACATCATCATGGCCCTGTTGTCATAAGCAATATAATTTGAAAGTTTGATAAGGAAATGTTAAGAAATGGCAAAGTTATTGCCAAAGTTAAGTTTTCATGACAAAATCCAAGTACAAAAAGGGGCATATATCTGTCAAATGTGAACCTGACCTAAAGATTTTGGCATCATCCTGACCCTGTTGTCATAAGCAATACAATTTGAAAGTTTATTAAGGAAACGTTAAGCAATGGGAGTTATAGCCAACTTTAAGTTTTTGTGACAGACGGACGGACCAACGGACAAAGCGATCCCTTTATAGCCATTTCTTCGAAAATGCGACACAAAAAGGGGCATTACAGTGCAAAATAAGAAATCGGTAGAACCAATGGATGCTCCCCGAAGAAATGCCAATTCCAAAAGGGCTATTGTTTAATATGTATCTTTTTAAAGTATGAAAAATAACAAAGGGAAATAACTCCTAAATTATGCAAAATAGAGTTACGGTTCTTGCACGCTGCACTTCTCCTCATAGAGATCTTCATAGAGATCTATCTACCAATAAAGTTTCATGTAAATATCTCTTATACTTTGTGAGATATGCCCCGGACAAAAAATAAGTATGAGAAATTTCCAAAGGCAATAACTCAAATATTAATAAAGCAAGAGTTATGGTTCTTGTACACTGCACTGCTCCTTAATGAGATCTAACTACATATTAAGTTTGGTCTTGATATCTCTCATAATTTTTGTGTTATGCTCCCGACAAAATTATGTGCTCCGGACAAAATTATGACGGACGGACAGACAGACGGGCTTGCCCTTCAGGGAGCATAAAAATGTATCATAGGGTTAGCTGACCTTTTGAAATGCATTTCATTTGTGAAGGTGATCAAGTATTTCAAGTTAAGAGAGAACACCTTTGATATTTTTTGAGAAATGGACCTGAACAAAAGGGCTTACAAAAAAATTCTGTCAAAAACAGGCATAACTTTGCAAAAATAAATTTGAGGGTTATCTGTCACATTTTAATAGTTAGTAAGTATTCCAAATTTGAAGTGAATGGCTTTGATAGTTTCTGAGAAATGGATCTTAACAAAAAGGTTAACCAGTGCTGACACCGATGAGAGGATCATGACAATAGCTCCACTTTTTTCTTTAAAAGGTGGATCTAATAATAATTTACAGACATGTATATGAACACTTTCAGGACAGACATGGACATGTTTGTGCAAGAAAAAGACTTAAAACAAGAACTGTCACTGAAAGATGACAATACCCTCAATACCTTTGAGCTGAAGACAAGATGAAAATAAAATGTAGATCCTTCAAATTGGACCTTAGAGGTCAATCATTCAGGGGTCAGGGTCAAATAAATATATGTCAGTGTGAAGGTCTAACATACAGAGAGTTAAAAACCTAAAACTCCTATCTCCCAAGGGGTTGCTGTGTTCAAAAATGAAATGCATGTGAATCTGTTAATTCAAAAGTGGCTTTTTTTTTACCTTTTGGCCAAGGTCATTTAAGAGCCAAGGTAAAAAAAATACGTCACTGGGGAAGATCTCTCCCAAAAGATTGTGTGCAAACATCAAACTAAATCTTTAGAGCAATAAGGGAGTTATGGCCAATATGAAGTATTTTTTGACAACTGGACTTTCAAGGTCAGTCATTCTAGGGTCAGGGTGAAATAAATTTCAGTTGGAAGGTGTTGTCCAAATGGGGTGTTGTGCATAAGTATGAAGTAAATTCATTTATCAATAATGAGGTTTTGGGCAATGACAGAATGACAGACTATTAGACAGACACACAGTTTAAAAACTATATGCCCTACTTCGGGGCAATTAAAGCTTAAGAACAAAAGGGCAAAAGTGACCTTGCATAGCTCACCTGTGTATAATACTATCACTGCTCTCAATGTAAAGAAAGTAAAGGTCAAGTTCATGGAAGCAGTGATACATGCTATAAAGGGCAAACCATTCCATAATAACTGGAGTTTTATGAGGACTTGGGTAAAAATTTGACCTCTAGAGGTGAACAGTGAACTGAACTGGTGATCCAGTTTTCACCCACTTTCAAACTCATTCTAGAAATTAAAAAAAAAAAAATCAGATTAAGTATCATGAAAATTGGGGCAAAAATATGACCTCAAGCGTATCCACAAGGTTAACCTATGACCTGAGCTGGTGATTGTTTCTTAACCCATAAGACCAACTTTTATACTAGAGATTGTCAAAATAACCCAAAAAAAACCCACCTGAACATGTTTCAAGAGGACTGAGGCAACAAATGTGACCTCTTGAGAGTTTGCAAGGCCTTCCACTGACATTAATTGGGAGACCCAATCTATAAGTGGATATTTTCGCATGTCAAAAAGTTCCCGAAATCACTATTTCAGAAGTTTCAAGGCTGGAAATTTTTGCGAATTCCAAATCAGATTGCAAAAAATCTGCAAGGCATTAAATCAATTATCCCAACTGAAAGGCATAAAAGTAGATAAATAAATAATTAAATATTTATTTAATGAATAAATGTTCTCAATTTTTATATCTTGAACACAGTAACATTATATCCTTGTACAGTATACGAATTGTATTAAACAATTATAGGGTAAACAGTCAACATTGTTTTGTTCACTTTCCTTTATGTGATTAACTTCAGTTAGGTGATGCTTTCTTTTAATTGGTGGCAAACACATTCAGTTGGGTGATTTCCTCTTATACAATGCATCACTTTGTTGCATGACCTGGTTTAAAGACACTTTATTAGGTGTGAAAGTAAAGTCATACATTTTGTTACCATACAGGAGTGACCAGACTGCACTTGCTGCTTTTGATGTTACACGGTGCAAGGGTAGAAAAATATCTCTATGAATGAAAATTTACCCTAGCTGATAATTTCGCAATTTTAAGCAATTTGCAAAAATCGCAAACATTTCCATGTTGCGAACTTAACCACTTAAACAGTAGCTTTTGCCCCCAAATGACCCGAGTTCAAACTTGTACTAGAGATTACAATCTGACCAAGTTTTATTGAGAAAGAGGCAAAAAAGTGACCTGTAGTAAAGTACTTCATAAAGTTTTTAACTGTTCTGAGCTGACCACTTGGTGTTGACTCCAAATGACCCCATTTCGAACTCTCACAATTTAAGTTTCAAAAGCAAACACTTGCAGCAAGTTTCACTGTAAGTTGATTAACTAGATGGGTGTTCGGTGGAACACTTGTATCGCCCTTGGGTACTCTGTTAGAATAACTAAAAAGGTAAACAAGAGCCTGCTGGAAAAGACAGCATGCTAGTCAAAGTACAACAATACCTGTCCACAGACAGCATGCTCCACTTTTCTCAGTGCTGGATAATTAATTATAAGCCAAGTTAAAGAAGAGGCCCAAGTGAAAAAAATTTGACTGGGGCAGGGCAAGTACCTAGTCATACAAGATGAAAAAAAAAAAATTTGGGTCAAGTAGTTATGTATTAAAAAAAAAAAAAAAAAATTTTGGGCCCTGATAGTGGGGTGTGTGTGTGTGTGTGTGTGTGTGTGTGTGTGTGTGTGTGTGTGTGTGTGTGTGTGTGAGTGGGGGGAGTGGGGTGATGGGAAGTGAAGTACCTATGTATTAAAAAAAATAAGGGGGAAAGGGGGGAGTGGAGGGCGGACTGGTTTGGTGATTGAATGGGGAGTCAAGTACCTATGTATTATGAAAATAAAAAAAATAAAAATTAGGCGCGAGGGGGGTTGAGGGTGGATGGGGAGTCAAGTACCTATGTTTTTTTTAAAAAAATTAAAAAACAAGAAACATGGCAATGCCACGAAACCAGGTTTTCAAAAATGTTGTTCTGATTCTATACTATAGTATGAATTTTGGAATGAAGATTGCTATGAATATTCAAAAGATTATAACATGACATGAAGGAAAAGATAATATTCATGAGAATACATGATAATGAGTAGGATGTAAATTTCGGCTAACAATACTGTCTGCAAGGAGTATACTTAATAATGAGACAACAATTTCTGCACGTCATCTTGATGTGGTAAACATTTGTCTGAAGTTTCATCAAAATTCTTCAAAGGGTTGAAGAGTTACAGAGCGGACAGGATTTTCAATGTTAATGTCACTGTGACCTTGACCTTGGAGCCATCAAAATTCTTCAAAGGGTTGAAGAGTTACAGAGCGGACAGGATTTTCAATGTTAATGTCACTGTGACCTTGACCTTGGAGCCAGCCATGCGGAACATGCGTTCTGCACGTCATCTTGATGTGGTAAACATTTGTCTGAAGTTTCATCAAAATTCTTCAAAGGGTTGAAGAGTTACAGAGCGGACAGGATTTTCAATGTTAATGTCACTGTGACCTTGACCTTGGAGCCAGCCATGCGGAACATGCGTTCTGCACGTCATCTTGATGTGGTAAACATTTGTCTGAAGTTTCATCAAAATTCTTCAAAGGGTTGAAGAGTTACAGAGCGGACAGGATTTTCAATGTTAATGTCACTGTGACCTTGACCTTGGAGCCAGCCATGCGGAACATGCGTTCTGCACGTCATCTTGATGTGGTAAACATTTGTCTGAAGTTTCATCAAAATTCTTCAAAGGGTTGAAGAGTTACAGAGCGGACAGGATTTTCAATGTTAATGTCACTGTGACCTTGACCTTGGAGCCAGCCATGCGGAACATGCGTTCTGCACGTCATCTTGATGTGGTAAACATTTGTCTGAAGTTTCATCAAAATTCTTCAAAGGGTTGAAGAGTTACAGAGCGGACACAATTTCGTTTGACGCCCGCCCATCCGCCCGCCATACCCCAATCTAATAACCAGGATTTTCAAAATTGAAAACCTGGTTAAAAAAGAGGCCCGGGGGGGGGGGGGGGGGGGGGGGGGGGGTTTGAGGGTGAATGGGGAGTCAAGTACCTATGTTTAAAAAAAAAAAAAAAAAAAAAAAAAGGCCCGGGGGGGGGGGGGGGGGGGGTTAAAAAAAAAAATGGGGGGGTTTTGAGGGTGGATGGGGAGTCAAGTACGGGCCCGGGGGGGGGGGGTCCCATGCAGAGGGGACGGTGGGGGGGGAGTACTTACCCATCTCATATCAGTTAATATTTTATTTCTAGGCTTCAGAAGTTTTTTTCCTATATATAAGTATAAGCACAATCAAGTGACCCCTGGGGGTGGGGCTAACTGTGACCCCAGGGACATGGGAACCAACAATCTTTGCAGGGGTCTTGCTGGTGATCAAGTATTCCAAGTTTGAATGGAATATCTATGACACTTTTTGAGACATGGACATAAAGAAAAAAGGTTAACAAAGAAATTTTAACTATAAAAAGGGGCATAACATTGCAAAAATAAATTTGACGGTTATCTGCCCTTGAGAAATGGTGTTGTCTTAAGTGATACAATTGTAAGCATTACAACTGGAAAGTTTGATAAAGAAACATTAAGAAATGGCATAGTTATAGCCAATGTTAAGTTTTCATGACAAAATCCAAGTACAAAAAGGGGCATAACTCTGTCAATTGTGACCTTGACCTACAAATTTTGGCATCGTCATGACCCTGTTGTCTTAAGCAATACAATTTGAAAGTTTGATGTTGAAATGTTAAGAAATGGCAAAGTTATTCCCAACGTTAAGTTTTCATGACAAATCCATGTTTAAAAGGGGCATAACTCTGTCAAATGTGACCTTGACCTAGAAATTTTGGCATCAACCTGACCCTGTTGTCATAAGCAATACAATTTGAAAGTTTGATAAGATAATGTTTAGAAATGGCAAAGTTATAGCCAACGTTAAGTTTTCGTGACGGACCGACGGACAAAGTGATCCCTATGTATCGCCTTTTCTTCGAAAGGGCGACACAAAAAAATGTTGCTAAAATACAACAGTAAAGAGACATACCTTGGTATGATCCAGTAAAGTCAGTGACCTTACACCAGCAAGGACAATATTTTTTGCCACTTCTGCCCCAAGTCCCCGAACACCAACCAACAGCACTTTTGCAGCTCGCAGTCTATACAGAAACATACAGGAATATATTATGCAGTAAACTGTTATTCTCAGTAGTAGTGGAGATTTAAAACAACACTTCTACTCACTTGACTATCACTATCAGCTAGCTTATTTCAGTCTGGTACTAGCTTCTGTCAAAGAGATAGAGATACTGCGAATCAAGCTCTGGCCTAGTGGATTTTTCTGGGCTACAAAAGTATACACAAACAGAAAATATGTCTTCTTACTGAAGTAAACCAAAAAGGTTCCCTTGACATGGGACTCATACCAAAGACCCCCACAACATAGATTTACCGTAATTGCTAATGTATAAAACACACTTTCTTCACTAAAAAATTCTGTTTCTAGGCCATGTGCGTCCTATACACAGTATTGGCGATCAAGTGGGTTTTTTCTCGAAGGGCGAATGACCGATATATGGCATAAAATAAGTAAATTTTGCCCTAAAAGCCTTAGACAGGCAAGAATATACAGTACACGATACGACATCTTCGCTAGCCAAGGGTTACGATCCGCCCCCTCCTCTTCACCCTCGGCGGATATAGCCAATATTTTGTATTTCGCGGGTTGCGCCGCCTATCAGATTTCCACGGTTATTCCCCTTAACAAGATGTCATCGATAGCTAATCAGCGCAAGCCTTGTAAAACCACTTTGTCGAAAGCAAAATGGCTGCGCCCAGTAAAATAAATATGACCACGACTGAAGCGGATATCAGCCCGTCATCCTTATGTGAAATGTATCCTAACACTTGTATTAGTTGGCTAAGCAAAGAAAACGTCTAAGTAAATATGGTTCTTCTGTGCTTAGGTGGCAATGTTTCGTGACACAAATGGCAATAATTGCTACATGCTGCCATGTTTACATTTTGTCTCCCCTTGCGTGATAGTTGCGTGATCGTTTGTAATCGGCGATTTGATTGGACGCAGCTACCTATAGCTGCAGCCAATGAAAAATACCGCCGCGTGAATAGAAAATATTGGCTATATCTGCCAAGGGTGAAGAGGAGGGGGGCGGACTGTAACCCTTGGCTAGCGAAGATGACGCCACGAGGAACTCACAATTTCCGCTTTTTTGTGCATATGCGGAAAAAGAAATATCCGCAGCGACAACGAGGAAAAAGACGGATGTCCTCGATGTCTCGACATGGCGAAATATCTCGGCGATATTTGACGACAAGCGCGAAATTAATTAACATCATAACTTACCTTGATTAGCTGAACATTTAATGAAATGACCATAATGAAAATGTGAATTTTATGTCTACCTATTATGTGTCTTTTAAATAAAATTAAAACCAAATTTCAAATTCATTTGCTGTGTAGGTTTATTGTGTACTTTTGTTGTTGAAATTTTGTAAACGCTTGTTATTATATAGCAAAATCAATCAATAATTTTTGCCAAGTGCCTAGACGATACAGATATCGCAGCAGGATTTATGTTTTCTCTAAATAGGAAAGCATTTTTAACATGTCTCAATCGGAAACCAGTCAATTTATTTTCTGAAAATACGGTCAGCTGTTTCTAGAAGCAATTGCCTTGAATTGTCATTCTTTGGGTGAACAAGTAGGAGCATTCATAAACAAATGCATCAGAATGAAAGTTTTATACATTTATTTGATATTTTTAAAGCGTCAAATTCGCCAAAATGCATGTAATCAGGAACAGTGAGAGCCTCAATATTAATAATTACCTGTGAAAAAGTTTGCGGAACCATTTAGCGGATGTCCGCCGCGATATTTGGTGACAATGTCCACGGCGGGGATCCTCGAAATGCGACTGATTTGGTCGTGTTTTACGGAATGGGTAGTCCGCGATGACTTTGAGGGAAACGTGAGTTCCTCCTGGCGTGTACTGTACTATATTCAAGCCGTAAATAATATTATACTTTACCTTCCCTCTTAAAACAAGTAAATTAATTCAAAAATTCCATCAGTTGTTCATGTTTACATGAAAATTGTATAAATGGAGAAATAGAAATAAATGGAAATTACTGCATTATGATTATTGGCCTTAAAGCTACACATGCCACATCGTATTTCGTACGGGTCAGTATGTTGAGTGACTAGGTTTAATAAAATAATTTCTCCTAATCGTAAAAGTTTGCAAAAATAATAAAAAGGTAAACAAGTATGTTTGTTTAAAAAATATGAATTAGAGGATAAATAGATAAAATGTAGCCAATATAAGCAAGTTTTGCAAACAGTAATGAGGTGTCAAAAGCCCTTTTAATTTTCATTCGTGTCTCCTTAATTATGCGTGATGAGATGTTTGAGAAGTTTGAGAAGGTGTTGAGTATGAGAAGGTGTTGTCATTTTGAGATCAGTTGAGACAACTTTAAATATGCGATGATTTTCGGTACCGGTCATAACCAATTGTCACTTGCCATTTGCAACTGACTGAATTGATTTACCTTCAAGAAATTGTCATTTGACTGAATTGATTTACCTTCAAGAAATTGTCATTGTCATAGTACATAAAATTTGTCATTTAATATTCAGCTATAGAACGGCAATTACGGAATTTACTCTCAAATAGCAGTTTTCACGGTAACGTAATTAAAACGTATGACAAAATAGCAGCTGATACGAAATGTTTTGCATGGATTTGTCTTTTTTCCCCGGATTTCTTGGGCTATTTTCCTACTGGGTCTTATACACGGCTGAAACCTATACATGGGGGATTATGGTACTATACTGGTCAATAAACTACAAACTCCATTTTCTAAAACACATTCAGATGAAGATTAAACATTACTACCTTGATGATGAACATGTACCTCAAACATAAAGTAATCTTAAGAGTTATCACCATCTTTTGAAATATAACTAATTTCCCTTTTGCTCCATGTAAACATAGCTTCAATATTTCTGTCACAAGAGACCTCAGTTATTTTTGGATTTGCCTTATACAGTATAACTTGCTGTTTAAGACACTTGATTATAATGACATTCCCAGCATACTGACATATGTCAGGTCCCATTTTTATTCATATCATTATTCATAACTTGCCATATCTGACAACCTCCCAGAACTGACATAACCAACTACGGTAGTCCCAATGAGTGTTGGTATAGGCAAGTTTTACTGTGTTTGGGAGGTTACAATTAATCCAATAAAAAGAATGGACACAATATTAGAACTGGTCACAGTCCTTCAATTCAATAACCTTTATTTAGGTCATCATTCAAAACACTTGAATTTTTAGTTGTAATCTAAATGTGTTTAAAAAAATTGGTTGACTTCAAAATGTCTTTTTGAATTCCCCTTTCAGTTAAAGTTTAACTGAAACACTTGAAACTTTCCAGTTTTATGACACACTTGAGAATTTCCCCTTTTCTGGCACACTGGAGACTTTCCAATTTTACGACTTGAAAAAATTAGTCACCAAAACATGGGCTGACTAGCTGATAGAAACTGTTGATCCTCTAGTAAAATTTACTTCAGCAGTTTGCAACAGTTTGATTTTCCTAAAGGAGTAGATGGAGGGCCATTTTCTCTGATCATTTGCACAGTGCTTTTAGCATGTAGAGAAGCATCCATTAGCTTTATTTAAGAATCCATTTCTTGCAACTTATATCAATCCCTCTTGATGACAGTTTCTTGGGTTCAAACCAGTACTTGCACCAAAAGTGAGGATGTAGACTCTTACCCCTGGCGGGATTCGAATCAGACTACTGATAGAGACTCCAGCACTCTATTCCCTTGACCATTGTTTCCACCGTTGCTGGTAAGTTTGGCCAATTGATTGTATATAGCATATGCCTTAGAGGTTTCGTTAAAAGGATTTTCAATAGAGATATTATGTGATAACTGGATTATTGATAAAATTATTAAGAAAAAAGGCTCATTAACAGAATATATATTGTAAATTATTACATGCTTAGATAATTACTTCAATTCATACAATTAAATAAAATTCTTTTGATTCATTCAAATGACACTTGAGTGACTTCATTAACTTTTCTAAAATTATGTTTAAAATGTTAATGATGAAATCCACCACTGAATTTTTAGCTCTTTTGAAAATGTTTTAAGATGATTTAAATCAGCTATATTATGTAGTTATATACAAACAAAATTACAATTTCAATGTTAATAGTAACAAGAGGGCCATGATGGCCCTGGATCGCTCACCTGAGTACCTAGGTTTGCTGTTAAGCAGTATTTCATTTTTTAATTGAAAATATGTAAGTGCCTACAAACCAAATATGTAAAATATCAGTCAATAAATAAAGGCTCTATGACAGAAAGTAGAAATATCTATTATAAGCTATGGTGACCTTGACCTTGACCCAGTGACCTCAAACCCTACCCATGGGTAGAGGTCCATGCAAGGAACTTCTATACTGAATATCAAAGATATTGGTCTATAAATGAAGGCTCTATGAGGTACAGTAGATAAATCTACTTTTAGCCTCCGTGACCTTTAACCTAATCCAATAATTTGAAAAAGCTTGATAAAGCTTGCTTCATGCCTAATTTTAAAATTCTAGGTCTTGTGGTTTCAGACAAGAAGATTTTTAAAGATTTTCTTCTATATTGTTATTTAAAACTTGTGACCACTCGGGCAGGGCCAATAGTGACCCTAGGGACATTTTTCTAACAAACTTGGTAGAGGTCCACTAGACAATGCTACACACCAAATATCTAAGCTCTATAACTTACGGTTTCTGACAAGAAGATTTTTTTAGATTTTCTTATATAACTCTATGTAAAACTAGTGGCCCCTGGGGCGGGGCCATTTTTGATGTAGAGGCCAGGATTTGAACAAACTTGGTAGAGGTCCACTAGACAATGCTACACACCAAATATCTAAGCTCTACAATTTACGGTTTCTGATAAGAACATTTTTTTAAAGATTTTCCTATATAACTCTATGTAAATCAAGTGACCCCCGGGGCGGGGCCATTTTTGACCCAGAGGCCAGGATTTGAACAAACTTGGTAGAGGTCCACTAGACAATGCTACATACCAAATATCTTAACTGTAGGCCTTCTTGTTTCTGACAAGAAGATTTTTTAGTTTTTCTTATATAACTCTATGTAAAACAAGTGACCCCCGGGGCGGGGCCATTTTTAACCCAGAGCCCAGGATTTGAACAAATTTGGTAGAGGTCCACTAGACAATGCTTCACACCAAATATCTAAGCTCTATAACTTACGGTTTCTGACAAGAAAATTTTTTAAGATTTTCCTATATAACTCTATGTAAAACTAGTGGCCCCTGGGGCGGGGTCATTTTTGACCCAGAGGCCAGGATTTGAACAAACTTGGTAGAGGTCCACTAGACAATGCTACACACCAAATATCCAAGCTCTATAACTTACGGTTTCTGACAAGAAGATTTTTTAAGATTTTCCTATATAACTCTATGTAAAACTAGTGGCCCCTTGGGCGGGGCCATTTTTGACCCAGAGGACAGGATTTGAACAAACTTGGTAGAGGTCCACTAGACAATGCTAGACACCAAATATCTAAGCTCTATAACTTACGGTTTCTGACAAGAAGATTTTTAAAGATTTTCCTATATAACTCTATGTAAAACTAGTGGCCCCTGGGGCGGGGCCATTTTTGACCCAGAGGACAGGATTTGAACAAACTTGGTAGAGGCCCACTAGACAATGCTACACACCAAATATCTAAGCTCTATAACTTACGGTTTCTGACAAGAAGATTTTTTTAAGATTTTCCTATATAACTCTATGTAAAACAAGTGACCCCCGGGGCGGGGCCATTTTTGACCCAGAGGCCATGATTTGAACAAAGTTGGTAGAGCTCCACTAGACAATGCTACATACCAAATATCTTAACTCTAGGCCTTGTGGTTTCTGACAAGAAGATTTTTTAGTTTTTCTTATATAACTCTATGTAAAACAAGTGACCCCCGGGGCGGGGCCATTTTTAACCCAGAGCCCAGGATTTGAACAAATTTGGTAGAGGTCCACTAGACAATGCTTCACACCAAATATCTAAGCTCTATAACTTACGGTTTCTGACAAGAAAATTTTTTAAGATTTTCCTATATAACTCTATGTAAAACTAGTGGCCCCTGGGGCGGGGTCATTTTTGACCCAGAGGCCAGGATTTGAACAAACTTGGTAGAGGTCCACTAGACAATGCTACACACCAAATATCCAAGCTCTATAACTTACGGTTTCTGACAAGAAGATTTTTTAAGATTTTCCTATATAACTCTATGTAAAACTAGTGGCCCCTTGGGCGGGGCCATTTTTGACCCAGAGGACAGGATTTGAACAAACTTGGTAGAGGTCCACTAGACAATGCTAGACACCAAATATCTAAGCTCTATAACTTACGGTTTCTGACAAGAAGATTTTTAAAGATTTTCCTATATAACTCTATGTAAAACTAGTGGCCCCTGGGGCGGGGCCATTTTTGACCCAGAGGACAGGATTTGAACAAACTTGGTAGAGGCCCACTAGACAATGCTACACACCAAATATCTAAGCTCTATAACTTACGGTTTCTGACAAGAAGATTTTTTTAAGATTTTCCTATATAACTCTATGTAAAACAAGTGACCCCCGGGGCGGGGCCATTTTTGACCCAGAGGCCATGATTTGAACAAAGTTGGTAGAGCTCCACTAGACAATGCTACATACCAAATATCTTAACTCTAGGCCTTGTGGTTTCTGACAAGAAGATTTTCAAGTTTTCCCTATATAACTCTATGTAAAATCAACTGACCCCTGGGGTGGGGTCAGTTTTGTCCCCAGGGACATAATTTGAACAAACTTGGTAGAGGTCCACTAGATGATGCTTCATACCAAATATCAAAGCTCCAGGCCTTGTGGTTTCGGAGAAGAAGATTTTTAAAGATCCAACTTATAAAATCTATTTTTAGCTCCAGTGAACCAGAAATGCAATGGACCAGAACCATTTGAACAATCTTGGTAGAGCTTCATGCAAGGAACATCCCAGGCAAGTTTCATTAAATTTGCCCCATTGGTTTCAGAGGAGATGTCGTTTGAATGAAAAGTTGACGACGGACGGACGACGGACAAAGACCGATCAGAAAAGCTCACCCTGAGCACTTTGTGCTCAGGTGAGCTAAAAATGTAATTCAGAATACTCCTCAGCAAACTAATAATATCTAAAATGAAAAAAAAGGAATAATTTCAATAAAAATAATTTTAAAATACTCTGCTTAATATAACATTTTTGTATAGGTAACCTGGAAAAATCCACCTGCCCCGAGCTGGGTTTGAACTCGGGTACTTTCAATTACTAAGCGGACACTCTACCACGTCGCCATAAAAGCTACCTGATAGGCAAGGGAGTACAAGTGTCTTATTATACCTCTGCTACATACACCCCCTCCTTCTTAGAATTCGTCCTCGAATTCCTGGAGCACTAAATGTCTGTGGGACTTTCTAAGGGTGCCATCACATCTAAACTCGTGAGTTATTTACATTGGGCGCCAAATGTAACCCGGAAAAATCCACCTGCCCCGAGCTGGGTTTGAACTCGGGTACCTTCGATTACTAAGCGGACACACTACCACGTCGCCATACAAGCTAGCTGATAGGCAAGGGAGTACAAGTGCCGTATTATACCTCTGCTACATATATGTCAACCCGGTAATTGCCAGTGTGTGAATAATACAATTTATAATCCTTTTCACAGTAACCTCTAAGCAATTTCAAATATAAATTCAATTTACCAAATTTGTCGTTTACTGAAACCTCCAGTAACCCTTTCCAAAGATCGTATCAAGTTGACTACATATAATGGCTCTGGACAATATATGTATTATAATATATACATAATATATATGTATAATATTTTATACATACTTTTCTGTAAATTTTGACTTGCCATTGTAAATGTTTTTATGCAAAAAACATGTAAAAGTTTAAGCAATTATAAACTTAAAATTTAAATTGAATTGAAAATGCTTTATACTTTTCAAACAACTGCCATTTTACTGGGTTTTATTTATCTGTTTCACCCGCTTATGACGTAAGAGACCATTTATAAATAACATGTAATGAGCTTATGAAGAGGATACACTTCCTTTAGTACGAATATAAGTTGGTGCGAATCGAGCAAAAGTTATTGCAATTATATCTTTGTTGCTCATTTTATTTTCATACCGCTTTTGAGCATCTAAGCCCCACAGTCGAATTTGTCTGTCATATAAAGCAGCCTCGGCTTCTGTTATTGTGGTTTGTTCAACCATTTTATCTTAAGTACACTTCAGCTCACTTTTCGTACCCAATTTCACGTTCCGCCGGCCAGGAAACAAAGGATTGAATAATTTTTTACCTTAGAAGCCTTAAAACGACTTTGCCCAGTTCTAGCATTCTACCACGCAGATGTTTCTCTTTCTCTTTCTCTAATTTAAATTACGAAAGAGAGCCCGTGACATTAGTCATAGTGTATGTGATGTATATTTATAGAATAGTATACATATAATAATACAGTATCAACACCAACAGTGACCTGTGCAGTTGACAGTGAAACACAAACAATGTATTTGTGTGCTAAGCAACTTGCAAATAAACTAGAAAAACGGATTTTACGGAATAAGAGGCTGATAAACCTTTTTTTATCTTGTAAGGCCCACATGGTCAAAGGCCAAACTCACGTGGACACATGCTTCGAAAAGTAGCTTCCTTTTAATAACTTTGAAATAACTGTTGCCTGGACCTTCAAGATCCCTTAACAGGATGGTTAGGCATGTGTATATCCATTTTCAAGTTCGTAGGGGCTTTAGCTTCATGTACTTTAAGCGTGGTCTACAACGAATGTTTTGAGAATGAGAGAATCATTGAGAATTCTGATGCGTATGGGTGGGGCGTCAGTGTCATTCTGACAGTTCTTGTAACACTAGTATCTGAAACTTAATTTTATAAATAATCATGCTGATTCTTCAGCATATCTAGCAATTATATTACAGCTTTTTAACATCGTATTAAGTGTGCGCATTGATAATTCTTATGTACAACTTGGCTGTGCATGCTCATTGAACTGGCCAGACGACTTACAGTCAAATCCGTTTCTATCTTTCCATGGCAAGTCAATTTATAAACTCTTGTTTCCAGATATGCGCCTGTCCGTAATATTGTAATACAATACTTTAGGGGCATACCCTAAAATTAAGAATATTCAAAATTAATATGATTGACATTGAATGAATGCTTACCTGATGTCAAGCTGTCTGTCAAAATTTCCAAGTACGACAGTGAACCAAATTCATTTATTTTCGTCTTTATATAGATAAATGCTTTTTGTACCATTTTTGGGAGGATAGTCATTTATTCTAAATGAACATATTCTAAATATCATAATGCTTAAAGATTTTCTTTTCATATGTTTTTCTTTAGATTATTCGTTATTTTTCATTTCATAGCAAATGGGCCAATAAAATAGATATATAGTATTCCATCAGTTAATCTTAGGTTATGTCCCTCTAAAGTTTAGGTTGAACCACTTTGTTAAGCACGTTAAATAAACTGTTTGTTAAGTAAAGATGTAAATGCTTGAAATGAAAATATGTATAGTCAGTCATTACAACATGGACTCAGCTGAGTGTTACAGGTCCGTCATGGTTTTTTGTTTATGTATAGAGAAATGATTGATAGATATTCGTTTTTTGTCTGACTGCGGATATCAGTCCTTATTGTAAGATGTATATACCAATGAAGCTAAACCTTGCATAACACTGGTAGAGTTTACAAGCTCTTTATTTACAAAACTATACACTTTGATTAAAAAAAAATATCGACTTACAAGGTGGTCATGGGGCCACATGCTAAAAAGTAAATTATGAAAGATGTGAAAAGTGACAGAACGACATAATGTAGAAGTTAAAAGTTCTAGAAGTGAATGTGCATCAAACATACATATGACTGCAAATAATTGTCCTCCTGTCACCAAGGTCTTTTTTAACTATTTCGACAATATTGATTATTTTTACAGCAAATATTTTCAGATTTACGATAGGTGTCTTTTGTTTTGGCTTTTAGACTGTTATTTAATGAGTATTAATTGATGTAAATAACAAATGACTGGAACAGAAAATAAATGATTTATGATTCGTAAAATAAAGAAAAAAAATTATTTAATTTCTTCTAAGGGTTTTAAAACAGCAAGTAAAAGTTCAAAATCTAAAATTTCTATCTGTACATGAAATATAGAATTCTTGTGCACACAAAAATAAAAAAATTAAAAAAAAATAAACTAGTTGACAACCAAGAGGTTAAATATCAGCCAACCAAACAACCAGCCAATAATAATAATAACAACATTGATGATGATAATAATAATACCAACAAGAATGAATACAATAACCAAACAGTAAACCAGAAATACATGTCTATTTTTACTGGTTTAAAAATAAAGGAATAAAATACATTTATTTTATTCGTGTCTAAGGACAGAAGATACACTTGAGAACATTACGTAACTGACGTTTTAAATATTTAACTACCTTAGATACTTCTGAAAAATAATAATTTTAGCAACACGATTTACATAGTATTTTTGACTTTCCATTAATAATGAATATACTATATGAATATAGGTTTAACAACGTCATTGACTTGATTAACTTTTAGGTGGATCGACTACGCTCCCTCAGCAATATGAATACACTACCGTTACTTCACACCGCTGTCTATCTATCTATTTGAGATTTATCGTCGGTACCGGTTGCCCATATGACCGACACCCCCTGAAGAGATTATTTTATGTTGTGGGGGTAGTGCAAGATACGGAAAGCATCCCATTCCAGAGACACCCCTGGTTCTTTTGCATGCTCAGTGTATAGCACTGATACAAGGGGCCTCGGTTTAACGTCTCATCCGAAAGACTATTAGTAATTTTAGTGGAGGAGCGGGGGATCGAACTCAGGGCCCCTGGTATACCAGTCCTTGGTTACCACTGGACCACATCCGCTCCCTTCACACCGCTGCTTTAATAAGAGTAAATTTATGATATTGACCTTTACAATGAACTTTTAAGCAACCAATGAAAGTGCACCAATATCCCCAAAACCGAAAAATCTTTAAACCATTTTTCATTGGTTTAAACGATCATGTGATTCCAAAAATAATAAAAAGACGGTGTTTTCTGACAATTTTGTAAACACATTTCAACTATGCGTTTACGTAAACATCTTAATACAGCAATTAAACGTCTAAAAACAACCATAGCATCATGATTTTAAGCTTTCTGATAGTTTTATTGGTTTATTTACGCGTACATATTAAAAATCATTTTGAAAAGTGAAATACGTAAGTAACATGCAGACATGCAATGTTTGTTTACATTTGGGTTGTCAATTGTATGTATGGACATTTCGTTGTAAGCTAGTCACTGATTGGCTGAAAAGTATCTGTGGATTTCCCCGTCTAAAAATAAAAGTATCGTTCAGGAAATTGAATTTGAGCAGAGGTAAGAAAAAGAAATATTCGACCGATGCGCAGGAGAGTAGTGGATCGACATGCTAAAGAATAAATATTTCTAAATATTTAATGAATTCCATATAGTCTGCGAAACCGCCAGGAATATGGCATGCAAATTCGTATTTTGACCTTAAGGTCGAGTTTTGTTGATGTCACTTTTCAAAATTCCTGACAGACCTAAAATTAATAATTAATTTAATGATATTTTAGGTCTTTGCTCTGAATGCTTCGGTAAAGTAGTATTTATTTAAGCATATTTAAATCTTAAAGAAAACTAATGGAAAAGATATACTTTGTATAGCGTATTTTAGTAACAGATGTAAGCAGAAAAAAGTCTTAAAGACGTAAAATAATAATAATAATAATAATCATAATAATCATAATAATCATAATAACAATAATAATAATAATTAGAGATGTGTCCATAGGACACGGATGCCCCCACTTTCCGTTGTATTGTCACAAAAAATTCTGTACAATTACAAGTGGGGAAAAATGTCCTTAACATTAAGGAGACTAAAAATGCTATTTTTGCTTAATCATGGGGCATAACTCTGTCGATATCTAATAACTGTTCGTCAAAATACCAAGGTGCGTAAGTTTACGTGCTGAAAACTATTCTTAAAAAGTTTCATGGCTCTAGCAGTTAAACGTTTGGAGTTTTATGCATGATCTCCATTTAATTTGCGTCAAAATACACAGATGCGTAATATCGCATGCTGAAAACTAATCTTAGAAAGGTTCCTGGTTCGAGCTTATTCATTTCGAGTTACATGCGACACAAGTCTGAAAATGCTATTTTTTTTGCTTAATCAGGGGCATTAGTCTGCCGATCTCCAATAAATTTGCGTCAAAATACCCAGGTGCGTAAGTTCACACGCTAACAACTATTTTTAGACAGTTTTATGGCACTAGCAGTTCAATCTAATTTAAATCATATCCTGATTTGTGTCCTTAATTTATCCTTTATCCGGGTAAGGGTTCCGCAATGGTGTTTTTTTAATATATATCTTTTGCATTTTATTTTGCTAAAGGAGGTAATATAAGTTCCAATATTAGTGTTGTTTGGTTTCGATAGATTACTAATTGTGCGTCAGTTTCCTTAAGATTTGGTGTTATGTCGTGTGTATTTCAACTTCAACTTATTACTGCCAAAGTCAATACTGACTATACTAGGCAGGCGCGTGTCTGGAACATTAAAATTATAAAAGATAACAACAAAGAAACTAGATTTTATTAAAGATCTAACTTAATCATTTATTTTGAATGTTTATAATTTATAAAACTTGTTCAGTCCACTGATAAAAGCTGGCATAGTTGGGGTAGCCTTAATTTCGGTCGGTAATTTGTTCCAGAGTCGTATAGTCCTTGGGAAGAATGAGTTCATGTGATGTTGTGTTTGTGGGATGAGGAATTTGTTGTTTCTTGTGTTTGTAAGGTGATTGTGATCGACACTGACTTGCTTGCTTTTTATTTTGTGTAGCTGGCATGGTTTCGCCTTTGTTCTAATGTTGACCATTTTAGTTCCTTAATCATGTTTGTTACACCGCTTGTTTAGTGATAATCATTATGAACGTACCTTGCTGCTGACCTCTGAACAATTTCTATTCTGTGAGTGAGATATTTCTGTGTTTTGATTCTGATCGTTCGTTGATAGAATAAGGGTCTTAATTAAGGCCCTGATAGAATGAATAAGTAACTTCGAATGCTTCGAGTAACTGCTGGGTAGCGGAAAATAAAATCAGGAGTGAAGGTGATGGTGATGTAAACCCTAACACTAACTATGACGGGCTGTATCTTATACAACGCCCTATTTGGGCATGGTCTTACTTAAAGTTAGACTTTTAAGGTTAATTTTAAGTAAGTGATAACTGATTGGACGAATCGGTACAGATTGACCAATCTGTTAATTAGACTGGTTCCCTTCCGTAATTTGAAAATTACGACAGGTATGGGGTAATTTGACCTTGACATTCGAGAACAGGTGCGCGCGATTGCCAATGTAAACAAATATGGCTTCTCTGCCGCAACTGAGAACGCTGCAGAGAGCTGCAGTTGATGCCGCTTTAGATAGTGATTGCCTGTGTGTTTTGCCAACCGGATTTGGCAAAACTCGCATAATTCAGAGTATTCCAGATCTACTGAATTCAGTGGTCATAGTAATAAACCCATTGAAATGTATAATGGATCAACAGGAATATGTGTTTCAGCCGCATTGTCTGAGGATAAGGGAATGTAGCAATGGCCTGGATATAAAGGTAATTGTTCAGCTCCTTACAAGTGATAATTACATAGAGGATATTTGTTTCTTTCTGTTTGAGACCGAAACATTATTTCTCTAGTGAACATCCGATTAATTATTTTCACGAGTGTCTTAGAGTTCTGTAGGCTTCCGTTTCGAGTTAGAACAGATGTGCCTATATCGTATATATACGCGTTATTATTAATTCATTAACAGTTTTAATTATCTATAAGATGTTATTCGTGGACTCTTGCATTTGCTTTCATTTCATTCATGATGTTGTACATTATGTTTATTCCATTTAATAACTTTTTTCTTGAATCAGAATTAATGATAGCTATTTCCAGGTGTCAAGAGAAATGGGTTCTCTTGTGTTGAAAATTCTGAGCGACGTTTTTCCTTTTACATGTTGTAAAGTGTTACAGGATATATTTAGTCAACAAGGGTAGCTCAAGCCATACACAAAAATTGTATATTACTGATCGTGGTAACAGTAATACAGAAATTTTGCCTTGTGGTCTGTGAATTAAAATTTTATGTTATGATTTCCATATGCATTATGATAAAACAACTTTTCACTTCTCGGACCACAAGACAAAAATACTATATTACTGATCAAGGTATCAGTAATATACAATTTTTATCTTGTGGTCAGTGAAGTGACATGTTATGTTATTATTTTCTGATGTTTTTTGTACAAACTTTGAAATGACAGTTTTACACAAAAACGCAGCAGTTAATCATCCAGGTAGTTCAGTTGTTAGAATATCTGTTGTTATCAGCAGGAGACCTGGGTTCAAATCCCAGTCTGGATAACTGTTGACTCATTTGTCAAACTGTCTTTCATTGAAGTTGGTGATCACAGTTGGAAGAGTGTAAAATTCAGTGGAAAATGGAATTGTTACTCTACTCAATATTGATAATAATTGTCTGTAATTCTGGCAAAATTAAAGAAAAAATATTGACAAAACCATTGAAGAGTTTCAGTTTAGATTGTTTTTTTTTTTATTCCTGATAGAAACTATATACATTATCAATAGTAAAAAACAAAACAATAACCACAGGATATCTTTCTGGAATACAGTACAAAGAATGTCCTTATGTTTGTTACAGTCAATGGCAGATGAGCTGAGAAATGGCTTAATAAAATACATTATCATTCATCCTGAACAGGCTGTCCAGGAATCTTTCAAGAGGTTTTTGTTAATGACAACAAAATTTATTAAGGTTAGTTATCAAAGTTTACATGTTCATTGACAGTGTTATATATATTACTTTTCTAATCATAATTGTTTACACAAAATTTCTCATTTGAAGAAAGGGTACACCTAATACACACTGCACTGGATGCTGCATCAATTTAAAATTAAGTTATATGACTCATTATTATCTTTTTCTAGGGTAAGAGTCAAGTCCTTTGTGTATGTTACTTCATTGTACAATTTTGCATGAATATTTCAACTCCAACATTATATAAACTTACCTTGATTCCTTCATTGGCCTTGCTGTTTCAATTTGTACTCAATGGTACTCATGTAAGTGATATAGGGCCATCATGGCCCTTATGTGAAATATTAGCACAGAGCAGAAATGCAATATATGAGCACTCAGATTATTCTATCAGTTATGCAATATCTTTATCTTTAAACTAGATCTCTCACATTGTCGTAGATGAAGCACACTGTGTGCTTTCATGGGGAGTATCAGGTTTTAGACCAGCTTATCAGAAGATTGGTTGTTTAAGAGCATTATTACCAAATGCTAAAGTGCTGGCTCTAACTGCTACAGCTACTGTAAAGTCGCAAGAAGCTATCATCAAGAACCTTAATATGGTAAAGGTGAAAATCATAAAGCAATCACCTGACAGGTATTGTCATATTACCAATACTCAATATAACATGTAAATTAAAAATTCAAAGCTTGTGCACCTTCCAGTGATACTGTCAGAAGTAAGTGTATTAACAGTGAAAATATTTATTATATAGAAAATGACATATTAACACTTTTATGGTATTGTGCCTAGAATCTGCTAATATTCAAATTAATCATGTTATTGAAAATTAAGATTCAGGAACCTTGTGAAGTTATGTTCATCTAAGTTGTCACTTCATAGTCTTTTGATAAATATAATTTCGTATAACATGCATCAGATTGGTTGCTGTTATTGCTTCTAGACCAAATGTGTATCTTGACGTGAAGAAGAGACTACCCTCAGCCGGTGGAGATTATACAGCGGAAGATTCGATTTATGCAGTAGCAGATGATCTTCTT
This sequence comes from Cyclina sinensis, assembly GCA_012932295.1. Lineage (NCBI taxonomy): Eukaryota > Metazoa > Mollusca > Bivalvia > Venerida > Veneridae > Cyclina > Cyclina sinensis. The sequence continues at coordinate 8,632,169 of JAAONU010000011.1, forward strand.
CTTGAACTTCAAGAAAAAACAACAAACTTTGACAAAACAATTTTGTATGTGCCACTGAAGTGGTGTGGCTTAATACACGAAAGGGCTATGACCATATACGGTGTAGGAACCTATGTAGCACAGTATCATGCACCTCAGTCCACCAAGGTAAAATACTAAGTTTTTCAAATCTTTTTATGCTTTTCATGGCGTTTTAGCTCATCTATGTGAGAGGCTTAAATTGAGCTTTTGTGATCACCTTCTATCTGGTGTCTATTGCACACTACTTGCTATAAACCAATTTTTCTATGATACCAGAGGACCAAAACTGATGAAAGATGGCTTGGAAATTGCATGCATGAACCTCAACAGAGTAGTTCAAAGATCTCTATATTACATTCAGTACCTTATTGATATGACAACTTATAGAAAAATCTTACAAAATCTTCTTTTTTATAGCTACATGGCCTAGAGTCTAGAAATTGGTAAGTAGAGTTGATAAGAAAACCTCTGTATAAGAAAAGATCTCATGAGTGCACTTTAATAAAAAAGTAACCATTTCTTTTTCTCAGTGGTCTTAAAATACAGTCCAAAACTTTCTATTGAATTATAAAATTGTTTTCTTTTGCATAAATACAGATGAAAGCACACATTCTGTCTGACATGCAAAGAGAAAACAGTGTAGTTCGACTTCTGCTGGCAACTGAAGCATGTGGCATGGGTATTGATATTCCTGATGTAAGGAAGATAATTCATATAACTCCACCTTCGAACCTTGAAAGTAAGTCTGTGTGAATTAAGAACTGTACATAAATTGATTTCTGGTTCATTTTCCTGAACTATTTAGAAATTTTTATAAAGGCTGTATGTCGTTTTGATTACTTTAAGCTTTTGTATTAACTCCATCAAGACATGAATTAACTGTTAATCTAGGGCTTTTCTTGTGCATTCTTTTTAACTCACCTAATCAAGTGAGGGTGAGCTATTATGATCACCAACTGTCCGGTGTCCACCCGGCATCTGTTCAAGTCTTCTTAATTGTGAAACTTACCCCTGAGGTCAAGTGATTTTACATTTACCTTTTTAGGATAAAAAACCGCTAAGCCTAGAGTTAAGAGATGTTCTATGTAACATTGTCAAGAGGTCCTCTATGAAGTTAGTTAAAATCATGACCAGGGTCAATACTGACCCAACATCAGGGGTCACTTGACTTAAAATAGCTTACAGCTTAGATATTTGATAAGTAGCTGTGTGTAATGAACCTCTACCAGGAGTGTTCAAATTATGTCCCTGGGGTCGAAACTGGACCCGTGCATGGGGTAAATTGGTTTTGAACAGACTTATATGAAGGAAATATTTCTTATGTGAAAGCACAAAGCCTAGAATTTTGTACATTGAAATTGTAATTGATTATAAAAACACTTCTAAAATTTGGTTCATAACTGACCCTATGAGTCTTGATGATCTGTTCAGTGATCTGGGACCCTCTGAGACCTTTTGTTTCCAAGATAATCCCGATATCAACCATTTCAGCAGTGATTATCAAAAGCAAAAATTTTCCAATTTCAGCATATGTGCAAGAAATTGGTAGATGTGGAAGAGATGGAGCTGCTAGTGTTTCTGTCTTATATTACAACAATAGTGACATAGGTGAAAACAAGGTACACCTACAACAAGAAATGAGACAGTACCTAAGAAATATTGAATGCAGAAGAAGATACATCATGGAGTATTTTGGATTCACAGTTTGTCCTGACCCTATATTTCCATGCTGCAATAACTGTGAAAGTAATGGCTCAAGTGCAGTGGAACAACCCCTTCAGAGGTCCAAGACTCATGTTTTCCCACATCATAAAAAAGAACTGGTTAAAAGTCTTCTTCTGAAATATTTCAATGAAGAAAACAAAGTCAATGGACAATTTCTGTCACCTCTGAGAACTGGACTGTCTGAACAGCTTGTCAATAATTTAAGTTCCAAGTCTGTATATGATGATATAGATGTTCTTAAAAAAGATTTTCCAGCTTTGAAGGAGCACTACCTGGAAACTATTTCCAAAATAATCAGAACAGTTAAGGCTTATGAAATTTAATGAAGCTGATGGTATTTTTGACATGTATGAAAACTGAATTGGTGGTCATGATGCACAGTGATCCAGAATAACACAGAAAACATAGTGAATATTCGATATTCTTCTATTTTACAAGAGACAAGACAAAGATAAACATTTATTTAGACTTGTACATAGTACTTCGTCTACAATAAATATCACATTATAAACAGTTAAATGTCAACGTGAAAAGGAATATAGACATATATATATATATATTCATACACATTAGGAAATAGATATATATTTTTACATAAGTACTTAGCAACAGATTTAAAACAATGTATTTCTGGAGGTTGAGCATGGGCTTTTAACACTTAATATTTAGTAGTGCACTTCTTATACCAAGTGCTTCTTTGACAAACATTGCAAGTTTAATAAGTTCATCTTCTTTATATGAGATCAAAAGTTCTAAAAATTTATACATAGATGGGTTAATGTAATATTGTCTTTTTAAATATTTTATTCTTAGATTTGAATAACAATTGCATATTAGTGTAAAATGGTACTCCTCTTCAATGTCTAATTGATTAAAACATAAACAGTATCTTTCTACACGCTGGATTCTGTTTCTATTATATCTACCAGTTTGGATTCTAAGTGGTAAACCACTCATTCTAAGTTTACAAAAGTAAAATCTATAACATCTAGGAAGTATGTCCAGGTAATATACATAATCCAAATTAGTTTTAACATTTTTATATAAGTACAAGACAGAACTTCTGTTTAAAATAGAAAACCATTCTTGCTTAACAGTGTCAGCACCACGACTTTTAAAGTCATACAAAAATACATTGACATTGATGTTATTAACATCATCAAATACAAATGAAAATCACAAAATTTCAGATGAATTTGCTCAATTTCTTTTGACTTTTAATTGCCCCAAACGTCACAATAATAGTTTAATATAGAAACTAAAAAAGCATCAAATAATTGACAAAGTTTTTGGTTTTAAGTCATACTGTCTACATTTGCATAACAATACATTCAATGCTTTTAATGCTTAGCCAGTTAAATGCTCATAGTTTACAGTGAATTAAAATTGTTGATTGTCTGTATTTCATGACTATTACATGACCACTTTTCAGTATCCAAATGACCACCTCTTTAACAAAATACCACATTTTTTGTTTTTGTTGTGTTAACCTTAAGACCCCCATTTTCACAATACCTGTAAAAATTATCCAAATTGTTTTGTGTTTCTTCAGAAGTTTTTCCTATAAAGGCCATATCATCTGCAAATAACAAGGGTATCAAAACTATATCATCAAACAACAAACCTGAATCGGCATTACACTGTAAATCTAATTCTAAATCTTTGACATACAATGGAAATAGAAGTGAAGACATTACCTCCCCTTGTCGCAAACCGACAGCATATTCAAAGTAATCAGAGTAGTCAGAACTTAATTAAACACAAGGCTTAACTTTTTGATACATATCTCTTACAATCCTAAGTAACTTTCCTTGAATACCACATTTATACATTTTTAACCATAAACCGTTTCTATAAATAGAATCAAAACACTTTATCATATCTACAAATATAACATATAATCTTATATATATTAAAGAGACAATATATTTTTTCTCTACATAAGTTATAAGTTATAAATGAACTAGACATGTGTCCATGTCTATGATATTCCAAAAAGTTAACTTGCTTGTTTGAAACCTGTTTTAAACCAATTTAAATTCACGCTGTACATTAATAATATCTTTGACAAATCTGATTCCTTTATCATACAATGATTGCATATAAATATATATATTTCCTGCTAAGAAATTATGGTTATAAAATAATGGACTATGCAATATTTGTTCTATACTATCTGAACAAAGCTTATGTACAAAGATCATATAAGCTTTTAAAACATCAATCCAGAAAGCATTTTTAATCTTAGTAATAGTCAATTTAGAAAACAGTCTCCAAGTATTTAAAGACTTTGTCAATATAAAACAGTGAGTTCACTAGCTTATAACATTTACTATTGCTATAACTAACATACCTTTTAAACCATTTTATCTTTAAAGAATGCATATACAAATGTAACTACAAATATTAACAAATTCAGTTTGGTCTTTAGAAACTAATGTATCTAATACATTATTAAGTCTATTTGCTATACTGCCTGAAGCTTAATTATAAACTTACTATATTTAATGAAGTTATTGATATGTAAGGAGCATGCACTTGTTTGGTTAATCTAACCTTCATCACCTACACAGTCGAGTTGAGAATTGTATAGGAAGGTAACATGTAGTAGACTGGTATTCTACATAAGAAGAGATTTGTCTCATTAGACATATATTGTATGCCGTAGATGGTGTATTGCAGTTAGCTACAATAAATAAATCTGGCATGTGCTTTTCATTTCAAGGCATCTTAAAAGAACTAGTTATTTTAAGAAGGACAATTTGTTCTTCTCAAACCATTCTCTGAGCTTGTAAGAATCTATGTTCTCAAGAAGTGATTTGGATATCTTGGGGAACATGAAATAACTTCGACCTTCTATATGTTTGAATGGTTTGACAGCCTTGAGATCTTCCATCATTTTGAGTTCATCAGATTCATCATCTGATATTTTGTGTTTGTGTCTTTTAGCCCTGACAACAGTACCAAATTCTCTGTCAAGATTTTTAGTGACAAACTCAATGCCAGGGATAGCAGATGTACGTGAAATGATATTGCTATCAGATTTATTAGAGAACATGTGCTTAATATGCTGTTTAGCCTCCCGGACATTCCACTCTTGGACTAAATCAGCTGGAACACTACCATTAGGTTTTCCATATAAATTAACAAAGCATGAATGGAAAACCTGACATGCTTCTCTCAAACCCATTACTGAGTACTGTTGTACTATAAACCGTAAGATCTCTCTAGGATATTTCGCCTTTGAACTGTGACCTTTCAGTTGTAACATCATCATCTTAAGAAGAGGTAGAAATTTATCTCTGTCTGGACTTTTCACAAGCTCAAGAAAATACTTGAAAGTAAGTCCTACTTCAAGTACATAATGAGCATAGTCTTTCTTCTTATCAGGTTTTCTTCTTCTTAGAGTGGTACTGGCAATTCTGTCAGACAGGGGCAGGGAAATACTTCTTCCGTCCGAAAGAGTCACCTCAATTTTATTGTAACTAGTTACATCTGCAATAAAATATGTTATTGTGATAGAAATTTCAACTACTGAATTCAAACTGATGTAAATTGCAATTAAACAGTAGAAAAATTTCAGTAGATTACCCCAGGTCCGTGCTGTTAAAACATAACATTGTAGTGTGTAGTGTTTATAAGCCTGCTATTATATTGAAAATATTAAAACTTGATGACATATTTTACATATTTGAATTTCACTTTCAGAAGGAAAAAGTAAAGAATATTACCTTCTGTTACATAGTCCACATTTTCTGTTTCAGTCCAACAAGGGAATACATACTTGTCAATGAAAGTGTTCATTTCCTCAGTTACCCATCTTTTGCATGCCTCATCATTTTCAAATTTTGGCAGTCTGTCAATTTGACCATTTCTGTCTTCCATGTTGAAATAATGAAGAACTGCCTCAACAATGTAGGCTTCAACAAAATTCATGAAATAGCGTTTATCCTGATCATATGCCTTCATAACATTAATGTCTACTCCATTTCTTAAAATCCTTTGGCATTCTCCCTTTAGAGTTCCAATTTCAGTAAGGCCATCATCATTCCAAAGTTCATCCATTACAACCTTCTGCAAATAGTTCATACCTAAATGAAAAAACTCAGAAACACACCTTCCAGTATTTGAGAACCTGTCTTCTGGATCAATATTGTTCATTCTTAGCAGAAGTGCTTCTGAGAATCTCTCTCGTGTCAGCTGATCCCCACCAATTACAAATTTAGTGTCAGCTGCCATGCCTGACTTCTGTAATACTTTGCTGCAAAGTGATTGGTACCAGTCAAGTATTTTAACGTCATCCTGGTACTTACATTCATTGTATGGAAGACAAGGCAGTGGTATAACTTCAGTTTTGGTTGAAATAAGCTGATCATTGTCATTCTTGAATATTTCCTGCATGAAAGCTAACTGAGGTACAAACTTAGAGACAGTCTGTGTGATCAATCCAGCAACACCTTTACGGATAATGCCATACTCTTCCTTGTTTAACAGAATATGATCAATATTTAACTCCTCTATGTCAATTTGAGGAATTTCAGGTTTATGCATAAAATGATGATCAGAGATAAGAGCTGATGAAATGAACATGTGCTCAATATGTCTGTGTTTCTCCTGACTTTCATACTTCACACCAACGGCAAAGTTTAAATTGTCACCAATCAATCTCATATATTTCCCTTCTCTCAGGGAAGCACTTATCAGTTGTTCATACTGATTGCCAACATCTTTTATTGCATTTAATGCAACGCAGTATGGAGTACACACTCCTAACCTGTTGAGTCTGTCAAAAACCTATAAATAGAGTAATGAAAACTGTAATATGTAGTTAATAAAATATCAAATTTCTAAACTGAAATACCAAAACAGCTTAAAAAATCATGTAAGTGGTCAGAATTCAAAGGCCTGAAACCTAACGTTTAATCAAACAATTATCAAATTCAAACTAGAGATAGAGTTGAAGGCAATGAATACCCCCGCTGAAGTCCTTGATGTAGATGGGAATTACTTTTGTGGCAAAAAGAAACATGTAACAAGAAATCAACTCTACTGAAAGGAAAGACAACATTGTACAGAACTACAGATAATTGTATCAAGAAAGTTTTCAAATCATCAAAACTAGTTTGAAACTGGTCAAATGAGAAGAAACCTAAACTATGTAAACATTAAGTGGTCTGTACCCAATTTTGAAATTTAGAAAATACTCAAGTTATTCTCCGTACAAGGAAATCCAACAAAGGGCAATAACTCTGCAAAATAGTGAAGATGGAGTTATAGCTTTTGTACACTGCACTTCCTGTCATTTTGATTGATCACTGTATGAAGCTGCATTGAATTCCAACCATATATACTGCCCAAAGTTCGTTTTGGGGGTATAACAAATCAAAGTAAAAAATGTTCTACTGAGGATATTTAGTTACATCAAGTAATACTGGCATAAATGAGTTTTCAATAATCCCTGGTCAGACTTGAACTGACATCTCTCCACATCATTGGCAAAGCATGATGCAGAGTGTACTTGCATTGTACTACAGGGATGCCCAGTTTACTCTGGAGCCAAGGCAATACCCAGTTTGAACTATAGAATTCAACCAGGGATGGTTTTTATAGCAAACCTTTGTATTTGGATATAACATATGTTTACATTTAACATACCTTCTTTATATCATTCATTTTCCATGTGTATCTAAATCACTCAACCAACTACAAAGGAAATGAACAAAATAGAAAATAATATTTGCAGAACTAAGGTGCATGTTATGAATATCTTGTAAAGGATTCTATCAGCCTTACAAAGGCATAGATCTACCTGTAAATATCAACCAATATTTAAAAGGTTAACAATGAAACATATACTAGTAAATTTAACATTCATGAATTCATGAACAAGGCTTGAACAAAAATAAAAACCCAATAATAACAACTTACAAATGCCTTACACAACAATGTAACACAATGTAACACAAGACTTTAATTCAACTTACTTGTTGGTCAGTAATGTTGTTAACTAATGACAAACTAATGGCCCTTTGCATCCTGCTGAGTTCATGATTTTTTGTTTGTAGGATGATACTATATATCAGACAAAGCCTTGGAATGATCTTATGTAACATTTCATCATCAGCAATTTTTTTCTTGGGTACCATGATACTGAGCAGAAGCCTCAAAAGATCAGGAAAATGACAACTGAATTCATCTATAATGTCATCCATCTTGAGTGTTTTTAATGACTCAAAGTCTTTTTTCATTAGAACTGAAACATATCCCTTCTTCTTTTGACGCAGTTTATCGGAAGCAGTATTAAAGGACTTAATCATTTTGGATAAAAAACCCCTTTTCAGCACAGGAACTGAGAACAGTTTGTCTACAATTTCAGATGCCTGTGGACTCACTAATGCTGATACTGTCTCCTCCACCTCCTCTGCACTTAAAAAATCTGACATGTCCCTGTTTTCAATGAACTGCTTTAAGGTAGCAACAGATTCTGAATCACTGTCTGATTTTCTGCCATTTTTTTTATTCACTGACTTTTTATTAGGCTGATGCTGTTTACTATAGGTATGATCATTATCATGTTTTGTAACAGGACAGGTCTCAGTAGAATACATATCATCTTGAAGATCATCAGAGCTGAGCTAATTGTGAATTAAAAAGGAAAAAAAAAGTACCATTACCTGCATACAACTTATTACATAATTATGACCTCCAAAATGTTGAAAATTCATTGGAACGAATACCTGAATAACTCATAACAATCAATATCATTGAAGCATTTGCTTATTTAATTTCAATGCTATTGCACATTTCTATTCAAAATTATGAATACTGGTATAATGTTGAAATTTCAACTGCAATCTAAGACTGATTTCTGTAACTAACTTTGTTTTTATTAAGTTCAAACTAAGCTAGATGATGTCAAATTAAAGCAATCTAACTTTCATCTACATTATGATGTCCACAAGCTTTTTGTATATTCCTTTATATAAACCTACATGTAACAGGGTATTTGAAAAAGTTCAGTTTAACAAGTAGTGCATTTTTCATTTTAGGAACACAGTTCAAGAGGTTTGAGCACCTCACTCCTATAATGACAACTCCTATATATATATATTCCTTAGTGTTTCTCTTGCTCTGTTCTCATTTAAAGTTTTGTGAAAATTAATCTCATATTTAAGTAAAATCAAATCACATAAATACAGCCTTATTTGAACAATAACTGAAAACTTCTTCCTTTGCAGTTACTTAAAAAGCAGCTTCTTGTTTCAATAAAATTAAACAAAACTTAACATACCAGGTCTCTCATCACAGGATTTTCAAGACTTCTGTTTACAACATCGATATCAATACTCCTTACTCTAAAATTTCAGAATATATAAACCTACATGTAACAGGGTATTTGAAAAAGTTCAGTTTAATAAGTAGTTCATTTTTCACTTTAGGAACATAGGCCAAGAGGTTAGAGCACCTAACTCCTGATGAAAAGGTCACTTGTTTGAATCCCACTAGCTGTGTTGAAATCTCTATTCATTTTCCACTTTCAATATCTTTGGCGTGACTAATGATTTTAATACAAAAACAGTTATCAATCAGGATAAATATAAGTTCTGATTTTTTTAAAATTCACGGTTACTTAAACAGGCTGAAGCAAAACACTGAGTTAAGAATAACTTGAATAGGCATCGATCTGTAAACAAAACCACTAATATTAGCTTCAAATAACAGTAATGAGATACCTTGCACCAAGACAAATATCTGTTTGAATACCAAAATCTCTGAATTCTGGAAGAACAGTACATCCTTCTGGACCATCTTCCAGGTCTAATCGCTTCATCAGTGATTGGCATGCCTTTGCTGGTTTTATACAAATTTACAAAAAGAAGCAATTTCTATCTTGATATTGAATTGTACTGAATTTCCTTAATTTGTATTGACCATCAACACTAGAAGACCAGCGTGCTGTCCAGTCTTTGGGAAAAGTTTATGCCAAAATCCATACATGTATTACAAAAATATATTTACTGCACAGTTCACATACTTCTGCTTTGTAATGGACTTAAGTGTAAGTAACAATTCAGAGTAGTTACAAATTTGGCTAATTTAAAAAAGAAAAAGTTCTTTCCAACATGACAATTTTATGTGTGATCATTTCTTACCTGATCTCTGACTTCCAAAATGTGAATTTATCTTTAAAGCAACATCATTCCAGTTTATGTTGGGATTAAGTCTTTGCATTTCTTTAATAATTTTTTTTTCCTCATCTGTCCACTTTTTATAGCAGACCTAAAAGAAAATGCCTGACAGTCAATATTCTTAGTACATACAGAAACTGGAGAAATTTGTGCCTTCCTGGATCTCAGTATTACGTTTCCACACTAATGTACTTGTGTATCAATTATAGTTCTTGTTCCCAGACTGACACATAACTACATGCTTGATAAGAAGGTCCTTAAATAAAATTCTGTTTGAATATAGTTATAGTCTTTTGAAGTTAACTGAATGGAATCAATGATGTTTTTTTTTTTAACTTGAAACTGATCAAGTAACCAAAAATGAGGGGTCTCTGCAGAACTACATTATGGTTACTATATGGTTAAAAATATTTTGCATTCAAATTTCATATTGCTAAGGTAAATTATTAAAACCCGAATTATTACAGACACATACTTTTTTCATAATTGGAGAAGGTGACTTTGAGCAATGAGACCTCTTCCTCCTTTTTCCATTTGGAGTAAATCTTGGAGATTTCTAAAAGAAGGAAAAAATGTGTATGCATATTCTGAGGTTTTATTATGTTAAAAAACTTCAATACATAATGTTTCTGTCTCAACTACGAGTAAAATTAACAATAATAGACTGTGTGAAATATTTATAAGACTAATGAAGCTGCATTTTGTAGTAATGTAGAAACAAATAAGAATTATCTACATACTTGCACCATCAACAGGGAAGACATCTTATAGTTCTCCAAGTCTCATTAAAGTTTAAACTCCTTACAACACTGACTTTGCGAGATCACTGAAATAGAAAACAAGTCATTTCAACCATGAAATAAATGATCAGGTTGCAGTTATTGTGATTACATTTTACAAGAAAATGTAGCAGTTAGCGAAAATCATATTTTTAAAAAGGAATTAAGGTGTAGTCCCCTATCTACATTAATGATCATGCTGTCTACATGGGAGTCTTGTCATTCTAAGAGTTTGGTTTAAACATAATTTATTGCATTTTAATAAGCAAACGGTTTGGGCAACAAGTGCTTACCACTTACAAATCGGCCCTCCCTAAATACAACAACATTACAGATTAACATAGGTCAGAGAAATTACAAGAGTTTGATGGTGAGGTCAGTGTCTTCAGGAGTGGCAGAGAACTGATTATGACATCCAGAATGTTTCTGAGGGTGTGAATGGAGGTGCTCATAGGATGTAAACCATGTCAGAAGTTATAGTCTTTTCAAGTTAACAGTAAACTGGATGGAATCAATGATGTTTTTTTTTTTCACTAGAAACTGTTCAGTGAACCAAAAATGAGGGGTCACTGCAGAACTACATTATGGTTACTATATGGTTAAAAATATTTTGCATTCAAATTTCATATTGTAATGATAAATTATTTAAACCAAAATTATTACAGACACATACTTTTTTCATAATTGGAGAAAGTGACTTTGAGCAATGAGACCTCTTCCTCCTTTTTCCATTTGGAGTAAATCTTGGAGATTTCTAAAAGAAGGAAAAAATGTGTATGTGCATATTCTGAGGTTTTATTATGTTAAAAAACTTCAATACGTAATGTTTTTGTCTCAACTAAGAGTAAAATTAACAATAATAGACTGTGTGAAATATTTATAAGACTAATGAAGCTGCATTTTGTAGTAATGTAGAAACAAATAAGAATTATCTACATACTTGCACCATCAACAGGGAAGACATCTTATAGTTCTCCAAGTCTCATTAAAGTTTAAACTCCTTACAACACTGACTTTGCGAGATCACTGAAATAGAAAACAAGTCATTTCAACCATGAAATAAATGATCAGGTTGCAGTTATTGTGATTACATTTTACAAGAAAATGTAGCAGTTAGCGAAAATCATATTTTTATAAAGGAATTAAGGTGTAGACCCCTATCCACATCACTGATCATGCTGTCTACATGGCAGTCCTGTCATTCTAAGAGTTTGGTTTAAACATAATTTATTGCATTTTAATAAGCAGAAGGTTTGGGCCACAAGTGCTTACCAATTATAGATCGGCCCTCCCTAAATACAACAACATTACAGATTAACACAAGTCAGAGGAATTAGTTTGATGGTGAGGTCATTGTCTTCAGGTGTGGCAGAGGACTGATGATGACATCCAGAACGTTTCTGAGGGTGTGAATGGAGGTGCTCATAGGATGTAAACCATGTCAGAAAAGGTAGATACCTCAGTGTATTTGTCATGCGTTTTAATTTTTTTATAAAATGTTTATCTTGGAGTGCTGGTTGTTTGTAATATAGAGAAATTCCAAGAATTTCAAAATCAGAAAATCAGAGTCTTAAAAGACAATAGTGTGATAATCAAAACCTTCTTATCTATCTGGGACTTACTATTAAATGTTATATGCAGACCCTGTTTTTTTGAACAAAACTTACACAAAACTTGCACAAAGGCATCCAATCACAAATACTGATCATATTCATTATAAGTTGAGGAACTAAGTTTTAAACTTGCATGCAGATAACAACAGCATTTGTCACTTAACTTCATCCCACTAAACCTTGAAAAGTTTCATAAAATTAGGAAATACATTATGGATAATTATGGTGTAATGGCTCCGGACTGGTATACTAAAAAACACTAAGCCGGTAAAAAATAACTGCTCATCTCAGACCGTTAATTACAACACTAAAATTCTATTCCCATGCTGAAAGTGAATGCTGAACGGACTCAAATAAACAGATGAGCAATACTTACCTCATTTATTTGAAACGAAATTGCACGTCAAATACTGAGAAATCATAAAATTTTTCAAGTTTGTCTGAATAAAACTTTACGACTAAAGGCGATTTAAGCATGGAATTCAACTGATTTTTGAAATTGTAAATATACAGATATGTACAGAAACGTTACATCAAAAACAAGACTACCTTATTTCCAAAAATAATTCAGTATATATTTCAAAATATGCTTTTAAACCAGACATCATCGAAAGAACGCCATCCATTACTGTTTACATTCCCTGGTACCCCGCTACCTATCGCTACGTCTTTAACCTTGAGTACCAGCCAGAAGCTCATACCGGTCTCTTTTTCCAAAGAGAAAGAGACGAATAGGGGACCAGTCTATCTGTTAATGTCGTTTTTCGGAATGCATCTGATATTTGCCTTACTCATTTTATACCGAGATATTGCAAAAACTACGGAGAATATTTACACATCACCGCAACCTGTCAGATTGAAATAAAATGGTTTTGTTAGAAAATGATACGGTATGTAGACATTTAATGATAACTTTCAGTCTGTATTTTCACTTTCATCGTATAGATAGATCGTTAAAGATTGTTACAGCAACGACAGGCTTGCTTTGTCGTGTATGTTGCTTAGTTTATAGTCGACTATTAAAGTAGCCCAACAAATTGTGCGCCAGGGCTCTTTATTATATAGACGATGGTCGCCCTTCGCGCACAACCCACTTACGATTCAAAACAATGCGGAAAGTTTTTCTTCTATGTGTATATGCCAGCGACCAGAATCTCGTCGCTAACTTTGACGGCTTCAAATGTATAGTTACACTCAATATTTCTTGAAATAAAATACATAGCTGTAAAGCTTTTTCCAAACTGAATCAATATAAGAGAAAATAGATAAGAAAATTTTATGTTTTTTATGCATTACACTTAAAAACCCTACACATGTCAACATGTATTTGTTGGACACCGCTAAAACTCTACCTGACGGCAGTTTATCGATCGGTTTTATTTTTAAACCTCAACGGGTTGAAATATGTACTGCGGGAAATCCGTTGTTAACGCAGTCAGTTGAAAAGGGGACTATCGTAGTTTCTACAAGATTTTTTTAAATGTTATTCTCAAAGAGAATTATCTTTATTTGTATACATAGAATGTATGTGTGGACATATTCACATAGAGCTATAGGAAGATATAAAAGCGTCATACACTTAAAATCTGTATCAGCGATTAATTATGCCGCAAGTTCATTATTTTTGTGAGATTTTCTGAGACCATGTTCCGTCATATTGAATTTGCACAGAGTGAATGGCGAAATTTCTTTTTGTACCAGGCAAAAGTCAGTATAATGTGTTAAAACATCTCTTGTATTTCTGAACAAAATACCATAATGGCAATTCAGAACAACATATGTGGGTTATTTCGGACGGAGGTATTTTTTTATAAAGCACTCTTTTTTAATTTACAACACAGTACTACATTGTAAATATAATTTATTGCATTATCAAAGAACTCTGCTCCATAAATGGAAACATTTTAAAAAGAATGTAACAAAATCTATGTTTGCCAAAACGACGTTACTGCACCATTGCAACTTTCGCAATTTTAAACATTAAAGCGCCTTAGAAAAATTAACGATATTTCCACTCAAGTTATACCCACATAAGATCCCATATACTGTGAATGCTGACTATAGACCATTCCATAATTGATAAATTGACCGCCCCATTTCGAAGGTCACGTGACCGTCCGCCATTTAAGGACTGCTAAACCTCGCTTATAAATCTGTATAACTTTAGCACATTTCAAGGTGACATACTGCCTTATATCGTGTGAATTTTGTTGCAGAATACACATCATTTTATTGTATTATTATAGCGTCAAAGGTTTTGCGCATTATCATACTGATAAGGCATGGAAAGTGGCAAGTAAACGTCCTTGGTTAATATTAATTAAGCTGTTTCTTTCTCTGGCCAACGCCATTCAATCATTGTGCAACACGCTTTGCCCTGTCTAGTTGTTTTGAGCACTGTTTGGTTTTCTTGCACAGTTTTTTTTAAATATCTACTTTAATGTTATTGTTGGCTTTTGAAAAACTTCCTCTCGAAGAAAATCTACAAAGAATTCCAAATTCTCCAATCTTTTTGAGATTTTCTCTTTTCCATGGCGTTTCCCCACATCTGTCAGGTCGCCATATATCTTGTCAATCACATTCCCCAATCCGCCGGTCAGTTTCCCTTGTCTTTCGAGAGTTAGGTTACGGTGTGAATAAAAGGAATGTGCAATTTGTGCGTGTACAATGTGTTTTTATTGTAGTGCCTGTAAACCACTTTGAATATAATGACTTAACATCTTATTGAATTCCAGTACGTGATGTTCAATATTTTGTCCTCTCTTTTCTGTCACTTGTATCAACAGCTATGCCTTATCTATTTTCACGTTCCGTAAAATTTACTTGTAACAAGCACTTTCAAAAAATTATTTTTAAAATCGATCAGAATTTCAAATATTTGATAAAAGCAAAGCTGTATATGTTTATCACTTGGCCTCAAAATAACCTTTACTTTAGCAGGAATTGAAATTAAATCGAGTTTGCAGTTTGCCCTAGTTTCTTATCCAATCAGAGAGGCCATATTCAGTTTAAATTTGAAAAATATATCGCATAAAATAATCTGTATGAAAAAATAAGTGACTTATTTTCTTTGATATGAACAGCACGTGACATGTGGTATGTGGGCGGAGTTATGCAATATAGCTAGAATATCATACGGGCATTATAAACTGAACTGTACATGTAGAAAAAAGCCTCGTGACAACTTGAATGACAGGCAATCGACATCTTTTTGGAAGCTAGAGGTGTCAATCAAAATTAAAGGGCGGTCTAAAAAGACCTTAGAGGACGTTGCCGACGTGCGTACATGACAAACTGTAAGCAAGTTATTGGTCTTCGCTCGCAATAAATTCCATAAAATTTGATATATGACAAATAACTTATACGTATTGTGCGTAATTTTTGTATTGAAGGCATGCACGCAATTAGAAAACATCTTTAGAAAAATATTTATGGATAAGCGAAACAAACCATATATGGAATGTCTTTATAACTCAATATGGATGATATGATTATAGGATATTGTAGTTTAAACTTGAAAAGTAAAGATGATATAATTTGGATAGGTGAAATAAACGGCTCTAGGTTCAAAATATTATTAGGTCAGGCCTGATTACACTAAATAAATACTAGACGCTACGAAAATCAAATTATATTTAAATGTTCATTACAGAAAAAAAACACAATATACAGGAAAGGGAATAGCAAATTTTAATTTTACTTGACATTACAAAATTGTTGACAACATACATTAGGAATCGTGTCCTTGACTGGTGGCGATTTTAGTTTATTAAATCCTATCTTTACAAAATAAAAATTACAAAATCAAAACTGTGACATGTTAAGAATGTGTGATGTATGTATTAATTTAGAATAAATAAATGGAGTAAATACAAACGTTCCAAATTTATATTTTCAGGAAAAAAAAAACAGAAAAATTGTATTACGTCTATACGATAAAGCGCTTTTTGTGCAATTTTAACGCGTACAGTCTCCCGGAGTGTACTAATATGTTTAAATTAAAAGAAACGTTTTCATTGGTTACAGCGTTTGCACATCCACATGTAAACAACCGGTACCTAATTGGGTTTAATAGGTAATTTAAGTTAATATTTGTCATTTTATAAATATTTTGAGGACTAATTATGGTTTATATCAACAAATGAACATGCCAGTGTGAAAATTTTCATGTTGCAATGAAAAAAATGAAATTTAAATCAGTTCGATTTCCGACACAGTTTTGAGTCTAACTGGTTGAGACGTAAAGGCCGACATCTATGTAATATCAGTTTGTAAATCGGTCGGTCTTGCAGTCGAAATATTGAGACTAACTATTAAAGCTGCTTAACACTAACAGCTGTTTGTTTAGTTGAAATATTTCATAGCACAGAATGTTTGATAGATTTAGGAATACTTCAAGAATACACACACGTGAATCCATAACTTTACTAAACCTTAACCCATACCCTAGAAATAAATGTATAAAATAGTATCTCCGTTTAATCTCAAACCCCTCACGAGGAGGAAGACATTTTTTCTTTGCGTTTTTCAGAAACTGTTATTAGTGTTAAAAAATTTAATAAAAAGAGGATAAGTATCACGATACAGTTTTCATCCAAAACAGACATAAAATATTACACTGGGATCAATACTCAAGCATACAGTACGCACCAGGAGAAACTGTTTTTTTCCTCGAGGTGACATAGTCACCAAATATCGCGGCGGACGTCCGCTAAATGGTTCCGCAAACATTTTCACAGGTACAATTATTGATATCGAGGCTCTCACAGTTCTCGATTACATGCATTTAGGCCAATTTAAAGCTTTAAAAATATCAAATGTATAAAAACTCTCATTCTGATGCATTTGATTATGAATGCTCCTATTTGTTAACGCAAAGAATGGCAATTCAAAGCAATTGCTTCTTGAAACAGCTGACCGTATTTTCAGAAAATAAACTGACTGGTTTCCGATTGCGACGTGTTAAAACTGTTTTCCTATTTAAAAAAAACAAACAACATGTCAACCCTACTGCGACATCTGTATCGTCTAGGCGCTTGGCAAAAATTATTGATCGATTTTGCTATGTAATTACAAGCATTCTCAAAATTTCAACGACAGAAGAGCACAATAAATCTACACAAAGCTACACAGCAAATGTATTTAAAGTTTGGTTTAATTTTACCAAATGTCACATAACTGGTAGACGTAAAATGCACAGTTTTGTAATGGTTGTTTCATTAAATGTTCAGCTTATCCAGGTGAGTTATGACGTTAATTAATTTCGCATTGGTTGTCAAATATCGCCTAGATATTTCGCGATGTCGAAACATCTTTTTCTTTGTCGCGGCAGATATTTTTTTTCCGCATCCACGCAAAAAAGCAGAAAATTTGAGTTCCTTGTTGCGTGTTCTGTACAGTGTACCATACTAAAAAGATGACTTTAAATGCTAATGGGCTTAGCAAAGTCCTCTAAGTAACGGCATAAATACTCATGTTCATGTATTTTCTGCTATGCTGTAAGGACGTAGTCCCAGAGCCATAAACATGCAAACTGACTTTGCAAAAGCATGAGCAGACCTAAAGGGAAGCATTATTGCAAAGAATTCCCGAAGTCACAGTTGCCCCTGTTGAGGGTTCCCGTTTGTGTGAGCATCCTAGTATGGCCATGTCTCTTTATGGTTATCCTATAACGAAAATCAATTGATAATTAATAATCTATCATTGGTTGGTGGTAAGTTGGAATGCACCTACATGTAGTTTACAAAAACATCAGTCTTTTTGTCAATAATAAGCTGATTTTCATAATCTAAAATTTGTAAGAAAGAATAAACATTTACCCTTTTATATCTTTTTTTTTAACTTCAACAAGTGATGTTTTTCTTGAAAGCTGATGAGTAAAAGACGGCAACTAAATACATTTCCTCTTCTTTTTGTAATTATCTACCGGTAATTAGTGGACAGTTGGCATGCAATGATCGCACCTGTCAGTAGTTAACAAAAACATCAGTGTTTTTGTCAATTATGGACTGATTTTCAAAATCTAAAATTTGTAAGAAACAAGAAACATTCACTGTTTAAAAAACTTAATTTTAACTTCAACAACAAAAATTTGATTTGCAAGTAGATGATTAAAAGGCAACAACTCAATTTGTTTTTTTCTTTTTTTGTAAAACTGTCTCGATTTGATGAAAGCACATTATTCAACCGTGCATTATGAAGTTAATAGGAAGAAAAGGTTACAAAACTTATATCCAGATCCCAGTATTGTCTTAGTAGAGTGCAATGCAATTCATTTTTAGTGTTTTTATCAAGTCTGTTTGGACTGATACCACCCGAAATTCGAAATGTTGATGATCACGCAATAAATCCATTTTCAACAAAACTGCAATGTTTACGGTTCTTTATTTCATAAACAAACACAGATATAGGTATAAAATACATTGTAAAGCTGAGTTACATGTATATGTCCACTTATCAACTTCCATCTAATGGCAACTTATTTCATAGTCCATTTTCATCTGATACTCCCTGAAAGTTGACCAGAAAACAAGAATTTGTACATACTTTCCGCCATATTGGAAGACGATCCATTTTAATTTTGATTTTGAAGCAAAAGCTGCGTTGAAAAATAAAAAACCAGATAATCAAAACAATATGGGAATATTTATCTTACTAATTCGGCTAGAATTCGTACTATGATTTCTAACTGTAAGTTTTTTTTTAAGCTTGATTATATTATCTTATAAGCAACAGCATATACTATCTGCCATTTAGGTATTTACAAAGAATCAAATATGCATGGGCACAACACCATATTTTCACAATTTTCATGTGTATGTTCCTTCTCAATAAAGACCCTGGTCCCAGTTCTCAATAAAGAGTACCTTTAGTCTGTTACATCCTCAACAACACATTTGGAAGACAAGTGTTTCCAGTTTCTCTATGTTTATAAAATTTTGATTACTTTCCAATAGTTAATCAAATTGCTTTTTCTGATTCAATTCATTAATCAATTTTCATTTCAGTCAGATTTTACAACTAAAATTTACAAGTTGTCTAACACATGATTGTAACAATGCATCAAACAGCGATCTCTAACACCTTCAATGTTTTGACATGTTAAAACTTGGCATTCTGTAAGTGGTTTATACACCTGTATATTCCAAACCTTATTATTTATTCTATTTGGGAGCTACATTGGATTTGCGTGTGTTGGTCTGTCTGTAGACAAAATTTGTCAAGAGACTGTTTCTCAGATTTGAGTAATACATGTACTTTGCAAGATTCATAAGTACATGTACCAAGCCTACATGTAGTTGTGCATATCATTGTTTCATCCTACTCTGATATTTTTTCACTGAGTTATGTCCCTTCGATATTTTTTATACACTTCCATTTGTCTGGACTGTTTCTCATCAACTATTACTCAGATTTTGATTATATTTTGCAAGAACCATAAGTACTAAGCCTAGCTGTGCATTTTTTTGCCACATTCCACTGCCATGATTTTTCACTGAGTTATTGGCCTTTGATCTTTTTAATGCATTAATTTGTCCATGTTGTTTCTCATCAACTATTTATCAGATTTTAATTATACTTTACAAGATTAATATGTACCAAGCTTACTTGTGCCTGTCATTGTTGCGTTCCAGTCCAATGAATTTTCACTGAGTTATGGCCTTTTGATTTTTTTAACATATAAAGGGTAAAAAATTTGTCCATGCTGTTTTTCAGCAACTGTTTGTCAGATTTTATTAAACACCTAAATAGAATTTCTGGTGTCTAAATTGGATTCACATGTGTTTGTCAGTCCATCTGTCAGTCAGTGCAGCAGGCCTTAGCATAGTTGTGGCACATT
Source organism: Cyclina sinensis (assembly GCA_012932295.1). Lineage (NCBI taxonomy): Eukaryota > Metazoa > Mollusca > Bivalvia > Venerida > Veneridae > Cyclina > Cyclina sinensis. The sequence continues at coordinate 8,652,336 of JAAONU010000011.1, forward strand.
CTACATTGATGTTCTTTTCTCACATGAAGGCTAAGATTTTTTATCTAGGTACCTTAATTATCAGAAGCTGTTTGATATATTTAAAAATGAAATGTTTGCACGAATCATAAAAACTGACAATACATGTAGTTTTGCTTATGGTTTGTGTATTTTGAACTTTAAGTCCAATCTAAGTCTGTGCTTTTTTCAGCAATTATTTATTGGAGTATAATCAAACTTCTTTAGTACTTATGCATATGCTCAGCATGTAGTGTGTGTTTATTGAGTTCTGCTGATTTTTTTTGCAGGATGGGTGTGATGTGTGTGTTTATACATAATTATTATGATAATGTTAACTTATACTGCTGAGTTTCCTTTCCACAGAAGTTTAAGTCTTGAGTTTTTTAAACTTCTTTTTTTGTATAAGGGCATACAAACTATAAATGTAGAAATTACTGTGTTAGAGCAGTATCCAGGGGTGTTCATCACCTTTAGTGATACTGATAGATCTTGTTTTTGTCACTTGTATCTGATAATCTAAGTTAAACTACCTTATAAAAAATAATGCATTCTATACACAGTCTTTACCTAACTTTTGTCCAATAAAAGGCTTTGGAACATTCCCTAAAAGAAATTAAGTAAAGATAAAGAAAAGCATGTACAAAGCAATTTTTCCCAGGCGAAGTTTAATTTTTTTTTTCAGACAAACATAATTTATCCACCTTGAATCTTAGTACTTAAAGGGGCGATATCTTTTCCATTGAATTGAAAGATTTGTTTTGTAACCTATGTTATCAAGAAACAACCCTTTCCATTGAAAACAAACAGTTTATCAATGTGAAACACTTGTAACAAGTTTTTTTCCTTTTTTAAAATATTTTTAAAATGAAAGTACATAAACAAATATAGCTCAGTTTTGTCTTAATGGTCATGTGACTGAGACAGTGCTCTAAATCCAGCCTTATTGTAAACAAACATGAGTGACTCAGCAAGCTTATCAATGTTCCAGTGGGTGGAGACTTGCGATGAAACACATAGGATCCTAAGGGAGCTTTCTTACAATTTTATTTTTCCTTTCTTTTCTCTGATGCCCATACATGTATTTTTTTATCTTGAGCTAAATGGCTACAAATGTTTGTTAGGAGGGACATCAGACCAATATTGAGGCAACGGTTGGGTTAATTTCAGATCAGTTAGAACCAATTCTATCTTTTAGTTTAGGATACATTAAGGGAGATAATTAAATGTATACTGATATTTTTGAAGAAACATAGTTACTTCCTGTAGTTTATAAATAGGACAGTAATATTTCAAACTCTTCATTCATTCATGTACATATTAAATAACTGATTTTCATTATTATAGACATCTATACATTAAAAACAAAACCTATATAACAAGTATTAAAGTGTCTTGGGGTAAATATTCTTACAAACATAAAAGTCTATAAAAGAAAGATGCAATGCATCTTGGAATACACAACCCAGAGCGGGATTTGAACTCCAATCTGAGTGCAGCAAAGGCCAACACTCTAACCACTGAGCCAAAGAATTGATTTCCTGACGAAGTTGTCAGAGGCTGTATTTATACAATTATAGGAAGGTATGCACTAGACAGTAACAATATACTGACCAGGGTCCTGGAACTGAGCCCTGGGGGACACATGAGGATACTGGGATGCCATCATAGCTGGTTCCTTTCAGATCAACAAGCTGGAGTCTGTTATCTAGAAAACTTTTGACCCATCTTAATTTTTGACCTTTGACTCCATAATCATGCATTTTCAGCAGTACTTTCTCACTAATGACCTTATCAAAAGCCATACTGAAATCTAACTTGATAAAATCTATTTGCTTTTTTTCTTAGACTGAGGTGTCCAAGTAGTTAACTAGCATAACTAATTGGGTAACACATGACCTTTTTAGCTCACCTGTCACGTAGTGACAGAGTGAGCTTTTCTGATCACCTTTTGTCCGTCGTCCGTCCGTCCGTCCACAATTAGTTTGTTAACACTCTAGTGGTCACATTTTTGCCTAAATTGTCATGAAACTTGGTCAGGATGTTTGTGTCATAAATATCTCGGACGAGTTCGAACATGGGTTATCAGGGTTGGAAAACTAGGTCACAGAGCCCAAATATAGAAAAACCTTGTTAACACTCTAGAGGCTACTTTTTCAGTCCAAATATCTTGGAAATTTGTCAGAGAGGTTCTATCAATGATTTCTAGCTCAAGTTCGAATATGGGTCATCTGGGTTCAAAAACTAGGTCGCGGAGCCCAAAAATAGAAAAATCTTGTTAACACTCTAGAGGTTACATTTTCAGTCCAAATAATCTGGAAATTTGTCAGAAAGGTTGCTTTGACGATTTCTAGGTCAAGTTCGAATATGGGTCATCTGGGGTCAAAAACTAGGTCACAGAGCCCAAATATTGAAAATCCTTGTTAACACTCTAGAGATAACATTTTTAGCCCAAATAATCAGGAAAATTGTCAGAAAGGTTGCTTCTATGATTTCTAGCTCAAGTTCGAATATGGGTCATCTGGGTTCAGAAACTAGGTTGCGGAGCCCAAAAATAGAAAAATCTTGTTAACACTCTAGAGGTTACATTTTCAGTCCAAATAATCTAGAAATTTATCAGAAAGGTTGCTTTGACGATTTCTACGTCAGGTTCGAATATGGGTCATCTGGGGTCAAAAACTAGGTCACAGAGCCAAAATATTGAAAATCCTTGTTAACACTCTAGAGGTAACATTTTCAGCCCAAATAATCTGGAAATTTGTCAGAAAGATTGCTTCTATGATTTCTAGCTCAGGTTCGAATATGGGTCATCTAGGTTCAAAAACTAGGTTGCGGAGCCCAAAAATAGAAAAATCTTGTTAACACTCTAGAGGTTACATTTTCAACTCAAATAATCTGGAAATTTGTCAGAAAGGTTGCCTTAAGGATTTCAAATAGTTCAAATATGGGTCTTCTGGGGTAAAAAACTAGGTCACAGAGCCCACATATGGAAAAACCTTGTTAACATTTTAGAGGCTATATTTTCAGTCCAAATGTCCTGGATTTGTCAGAAAGGTTTTTTTGATGATTTGTAGGTCAGGTTTGGATATGGGTTATCTGGGTTCAAAAACTAGGTTGAGGAGCCCAAAAATAGAAAAATCTTGTTAACACTCTAGAGGCTACCTTTCAGTCCAAATATCTAGAAATTTGTCTGAGAGATTGTTTCAGTAATTACTAGCTTAAGTTCAAATATGGGACATCTAGGTTAAAAAACTAGGTCATAGAGCCCAAATATGGAAAAACCTTGTTAATACTCTAGAAGTTACATTTTGGGTACAAATAACCTTGAAATTTGTCAGAGAGATTGTTTCAATAATTTCTAGGTCAGATTCGAATATGGGTCATCTGGGGTCAATTAACCAGGTCCATAGCAACTTTGTTAAAAGCAGTCATACTCAGGTGAGCGATACAGGGCCATCATGGCCCTCTTGTTTACCTGAACCCATGTTGAAGGTGTGGTTGGTATAATGTTTTACAGTGAATGAGGAACCAGTGTCTTGCATTACCTTGCACAGAACACATGATAATGAAATGGGTGGCAGGGATTGACCTATTGCCTTTTCTGTAAAAGTGAATAATATTTTTTATTCAATTAGTGGGGTCTGAAAAAAAATAGAATAAACACAAATCTATAAAAGATAAATAATTTAAGTATTATTGGGTAATATACATGGTTGATGATATGCAACAGTAAATTTGGAAATGTTAATGATACTTTAAAGTGACTGCTCTAGAATATAGCTTAAAAATGTTTTTTATGCCCCGGTAGGAGGATAGTTTTTTAACTGTCCGTCAGTCCATCCATCCATCAGTCCGTCCGAAAACTTTAACATTGGCCATAACTTCCATATTAGTAGGTGGATTTACTATAACATACTTGGACACAACACCCCTTTGGACAAGACCTTCCCACTGACTAATACTTTGGTTGACCTTGACCCCTGAATGACCTTCACCTTGAAGATCCAATTGTCCAAAAACTTTAACATTGCCCATAACTTCCTTATTAGTAAGTGGATTTACTTCATACTTGAACACAACACCCCTTTGGACAAGACGTTCCCACTGACCTTTCATTATTTGACCTTGACTCCTGAATATCTAATTGTCCAAAAACTAATATTTGTCCATAACTTCCAAATTAGTAAGTGGATATACTTCATACTTAAACACAACACCCCTTTGGACAAGACGTTCCCACTGACCTATATTTGTTTGACCTTCACCCCTGAATGACCTTCAACTTAAAGATCCAATTGTCCAAAAACTGTAACATTGGCCATAACTTCCTTATTAGTCAGTGGAATTACTTCATACTTGGACACAACACCTCTTTGGACAAGGCCATACCACTGACCTATATTTATATGACCTTGACCCCTGAATTACCTTCACCTTGAAGACCCAATTGTCCAAAAACTTTACCATTGCCAGTTACTTCCTTATTAGTAAGTGGATTTTCTTCATACTTGGACACAACCCCCTTTGGATAAGACCTTCCCACTGACCTATATTTATTTGACCTTGACCCCTGAATGACTGGTTCTCAGCTCAAATGTCAAAGCACCTCTTTCGGGATCATTGTCATTTTACACTGACAGTTCTTGTTCTTTAAGATTATACTCTGGAAAAAACAACAACATATTATGAACTGTCCATCCATCAATCCATCAATCAATTTAACATATAATCATGTCTATATCCTCATATGGTGTGACATTAATGGCACCAGGAAGATCTCAGAAGTGATGATTGTTTCTGTTTACCATATAAAAGACTTTTTAAAATGTTTTACTTAAGAAAAAAGCAAAAGGATATCAAATTACTGGTTAAATATGACGACATGGTTGGTTTTGTATGAACAGACAACAAGATTTTGAATGTAGTGGCTAATGGCATGCATCAGAGACTGAACTTGACCGAGTAATTTAAGGCAACTGTAAATTGTTTAGGGAAATAATTTATCAAAATTAATTCAGTTGTTAATACATTTTTACAAAAATGAAACTTATAATGAATTATATGCTAATAAATAAGTAGTAACAGATTAAGATACCCTTTTTTGCACTACAAACCTTAATAATAATTGCTTAAACACATTTCCAGATGGACCTTACAGCCTTTCATAGAGATTGTCCATAGCATGATGGGATTTATAATTCAGACACTAACTTGGTTGTCAGGCCATAAATGTAACATAATGACTGGTAATGGAGAGACAGAATGTGATTTACCTAAGAGTGTAAATTTGAAATTCAAGTGTTGCTACTTGCAGGTTTATGGTAACGGTTGTATATTTTAGTTTATACTGTTTATGATTTTTAAGTGAAATTCAGATTGAAAACATCTTAGAATTTTAAACAGATATTAAAGAAACCAGGTCATGTTGGCAGAATATCTCTGCACAATTTTAGTGTAGAAAACAAATTAGTTGACATGAGATTAACACTTGTTAGATAAATGGATAACATATGGAAGGATGTTGACAGACAGCTCTGTTGTTAGTGCTCTTCTGGGAGGGATGGAGACTAATTAGTTTGATTGAAGACAGTATGAAATTGACAAAATAATTATATCTCCAAGAAATTGTAAGAAGACCTAATGTCAATTTTTGTTGTGGAAATAAATAGTTTCTGAACATGTTCTGTTCTGAAAATACAAATGTATTTGATTCTGCATAGGTGGAGATAATTTTACTAAATTGCATTAGAATATCTGCAGATAAATTGTCAGTAAATGTGTCTAAATTTTTAATGAAATAGTTGAATTGATGGTAGGAATATACCAGGTCAGTTACCTTAATTCAAGACAAGAGCAGTTTACAGTGGAAAAGAAAGGGAAAGGAGGCATATACACAGAACGGGAAAAGGTCATAATGAATTATAGATTACTGAACATTTTCCTAACTCATACACTGTACATTAGGCCCAAACAATCTTATTTCATTGAACAAAAATAAAGGATAAAAGATACAACATGATTCTACAGAATTGAAATTTAAGTTGAGATTTATAACAGGTAACACAATGTTAACAAACAGTACAAATTCATGGTATTAATGATAAGTTATTTTACAACTGTTCTTCGACATTCATGCTCCAAGTTACTAGTGCCGAAGGAAATAAATCTTGTTTTCCTGTATTATTTCAGTTCCTGCTGGAACTCACAAAGATGTTTCAGAAGTCTAGAAACTCAGGAACCGTCACATTAACTATGAAGAGATGTAAGTACAATGTAATAATCATGTAGCACTCATATATCTGTTAGACATTGGTTTATAGATGATATAGGGAAAGTCTCTCCCTGTTATTGCAAATGTTAGCTCTGTCACATGTGATGTCTGTTTCAGATCTTTTAAAAAACATGAATCAGCATTGAGTTTCCATCAATTTGTATAACTGTGTACAAGCATGCATTAATCATATTTTAATGTTTTATATAGATGACGGCCGGACCAAACCAAAACCGAGGAAGGGTAGCCAGGCAGAACCCACTGAATACAAGTGTCTTGTTAGGGCTTCCCTTGGTAATAAGAAACTCAGCACTGTTGTAAGTTATTATCTTAGTAGAGATCATCAGAATTTCTGACTGTCTCTGTGAATCATAATTTTAATTTTAAGGCATTCCATTTAAATAACCTACATTAAATTTTGTAATGGTTCACTTAAATTTAAAAGATTGCAGTATTTATTTAGGAAAAATTTCCTATCCAGATTTGTTCATTTTGAAATAGATAAAAAAGATATTTATGATATCCAGTAATAAGGAGCCTGGTTTTCTTTCAGAATTAATCAAAGTTGTGTTCCATTTTTAGAATTCTAAGATCTCTTATTTTGTAAATTTACTGATATTCAAGGCTAGTTAGAATAGTGAGCCTGTCGGCCACTTGGTGCTATGAATTATACAATTAAGTACCAGTACATGTATATATATCAATTTCAGATAAACCATGGAGACATCAACAAGTTTCAGATGGTAAGTACTTACAAAAGTTAAGTCACATCTAACAAAACATGTACATGGTAAAGAATAGTGAAGGAAAATATGAAATAATCGTGTTATCTTTTATTGTGTGATATGCCATGGGTTAGGGTTAGGGTTCAAGCTCATATTTCACTGATGTTTTTTTGACACCAAAACACTCTTTTTCATTGTTGAGGGAAGTGTATGACAAAGTCAGTAAAGGAAACTAAAAAGAGAAATATTTTCAATAGGTAAAGGTTTCACATTCTAGTACATGACATGTAAGTGATTGATTATCATTGTCTTGTAAAGACCACAGTTAAAAAACCTCTGTCACATACATGTGAAATGTAATGGAAGTACGTAACTCCATTCTTACCAGATATAAGGATTTTGGCAGTTTTCTGGGTTTTTGTTACATTCTTTTCTTTATGTGTAAAAAGGTTTGTCACCATTTTGATACCTTGTGAATGATTAATAACCAGACTTAAACATGAATTACAAAAAAAAACACATAGGAAGGATTCATGACAGATATATAATGTATCAAAAGTATGTGAGCATGTTTTTAGTGTAAAGAATTACTTGTCTAAAAGATTGTTTGTTTTATTCAAAAGATAAAGTGTTGTGATCTTTACAGTATGTACTGGTGATATATTGAGTTCAGAATGATAACACATTAACAAAGGTGGCCACAGTGAGATGTTACAGATGTCTCTCAAAGTTTACTGTTATAGGAAATTATTACTTTTTCAATGATTCAGCTTCTAAGAGAAATAAATATTGATGCCATTTATACATGTAGAAGTATACTAAAGGTAATGCTTTAGTTACAAGACTTTTAGCTCCAGAGCTTATTTTTGTGTCTGTGTATACAATGTAACTGCTAAGCCAGTGACTAATAGAGAAAGGTTAGTTTATTCCTGCATGAATCCTTGTTAAGTACAATGTAATTTTACATTTTGTGGTATTTCTGGCTTTTTAGCTCACCTCACGTAGTGACAGAGTGAGCTTTTGTGATCGCATTTTGTCCGTTGTCTGTTCGTCCACAGTTAGTTTGTTAATACACTAGTGGTCACATTTTTGCCTCAATTGTCTTGAAACTTGGTCAGGATGTTTGTTTCATTAATTTCTCGAACCAGTTCGAACATTGGTTATCTGGGTTGAAAAACTAGGTCACAGAGCCTAAATATAGAAAAACCTTGTTAACACTCAAGAGGTAACATTTTCAGTCCAAATATCCTGGAAATTAGTCAGAAAGATTGTTTCAGTAATTTCTAGGTCAAGTTCATATATGGCACTGGGGTCAATTAACCAGGTCCGTAGCTACTTTATTAAAAGCAGTCATACTCAGGTGAGTGATACAGGGCCATCATGGCCCTCTTGTTTATTAAGCGTTCTTTGCTGTAGCTTTAGGGTAGTAATATAACCTTTTGGTTGGTTAAATGGTAAATTTTGCTAAAAGTCACTGTAGCCATATCCTGGTTGAAGGACAAATGTTAAGATGTCACTAGGTCTTGATCTAAATACACGATCAGGACAAAAACTTTTTTTTATTAAAATTTGAAAAAAATGTGCAAAAGCAAATCTATTTTAAACTGAATTTTCAGGCCTACTGTAATTTACTGAAGGGTAACATGGATGGGCTGAAGAAAAGAGACAAGAAAACTGGAAAATCAAAAGTGAAAGCAACACAGTGATACCTGGTGATACAGCTTAGTACAGAACTCATTATTTAACAGAATGGAACCAGGGAGGTTTAGGTGTTAATCTTGTTTGTTTACAGCAGTAAACATCAGACAAGACAGTTTTCTGATATAGATTCTCTCTGAACCTCGGAAACACCAGTGCCACATTCTATGTCAGTTTGTGCAGCAAGGGATATAGGTTTTGTTAATGTAAACATCAGTTTCCAGATAAGCTCAGTTTGTAAACATTATGCTTGTTTTATGAATCATTTGATAGTTCATTCAAGATATTTCTATATTTACTATGAACATATTACAGATATTGTTTGTCTGTTATTTTCCTGGCTTTTAACACCTTTCAGATTTTACTTAACTGAATTTACATATGTCCTTGTGCTGTAGCTTCTACTTTGAAATCATTGCAAAGATATCCTGAGCAGAAAGTAACCCACTTTGTTAAAACTGTAGGAAGTAAAGTTATCTACTGGTATTGGGTTAAAAGTTTCCGAGGACGACTGAATGTTGTACTGAGGTAGAATGACACATCTGATGTTAAAATATTCAGCTTTCTTAGATTTCTGTGCATTTTGACATGTCTGTACATCACCATGTACCTTTAAAATTATATACATTTTTTTTATTACTGAAAAATGTATAAAAAGTATTCAAAGATGTTAAACTATGACTCATTACACACACAAAAGCATTTATTTGCTAACTTAAATGGAGATTTGTATTAACCATAAGGATTATTCTAAATAATGTTCATAAATCAATACATGTTGGCATTTACTGTATGTCATCTGACTAAATAAGACACAAAGTCAGCTGATCACTTGTTTTTGTTTAAGTAATGAAAACATGTAATATAATTACAGAATAAACATTATCTCACTGACTTTAAAGATATAATTCCATCTCAGTTACATGCCTTAAAATGTTTCACTTCATTCTATTGTTTTAAGTGAGAACCTAAAGGTTAGGTTATATGAATATCTAGTACTATATGTGAAACACAAAGTTTATAACAATACTGTTGACATTGTTCTATAGATTGTGGTTGTGTACAACTGATCGATTTTTAATATATCCAAAAACAGACATAGATTTCTCATGATTTGTATTATCATGTATGTTTATGTATAGATGTGAACAGTGTGGTGAATGGAATTTCCAACATATATATTTAATAATAAATAATAGTTACATAGGTACATGTAGCTGTACAGTTGTGTTCAAATGTTTGAGATATGTGTGCATTGATGTTTTATTATATGTTATGAGAAATTGATCATGAGTAATAAATGTTTTTTTCTTACAGATATTTTTGTAATTTATTACACACCCACAAAATTCATTCATGGTAGGGTATTGAAATTGTCAGTTTCTTGGGTTTCATGTGCATTTTATCACTTTGTTCGGTTTGAAGGGCTACTCAGTGCTCCAGCTAGGCCTTTTTGGAAGGGATGTGAAGCAGAGATGTAGAGGGCTGTAGGGATGGTGGAGCAGGGGGCCACATATCGTGAGGTTGGTGTGGTGCTTGGTGTACACCACACCATCATCACCAGAGCCTTGGCAAGGTACCAGCAGTATGGTACACCCGTCAGGAGGCATCGCGAAAGGATGACGACATCAGCACAAGACCGATTTCTGATTATCCAGGCCCGTCGAGGACGGTATGCAACAGCAGCGCATCTTCGTAATGACCTTCTTAATGCTTCTGGGGTCAATGTTTATACTCAGACGGTGCGTAGAAGGTTGCACGAGGGTAATCTGCGATGAAGTAGACCCTTTGACTCGTCGACACCGCCAGGCCCGTTTTGTGCGAGGGAGCATGTTAGGTGGACCAGACAAAACTGGAAAGATGTTCTCTTCACTGATGAGTCTAGGTTTTGCATAGACTTACTGACAGACGTGCGGGAGTCTTGAGAATACCTGGGGAAAGGTTTCAAGCCGGAAATATTGCTGAGCACGACCATTACGGGGGTGGGTCAGTTATGGTGTGGGGAGGCATCAGCTAGGATGGACGGACTGACCTCGTTGTGCTAAATAGAGGTACATTGACTCGTCAGCGGTACATCGATGAGATGTTAGACAGCCAGGTTTGGCTGTATTCCGGGGCAGTGGGATATCATTTCATTTAAATGGACGATAATGCGCGTCCCCACAGGACCCGGGTGGACCAGGACTACTTGCGGAGGGAGTGTATTGAGCGCCTTGACTGGCCAGCTCGATCAACTGACCTTAATCCAATTGAGCACGTGCAGGTACGGATATCAGCTCGCCAGGTGTAGCCTAGAAGCACCCAGGAGCTTGAGGCCATGTTGGTGCAAGAATGGACCGGCATCCCCGCTAGGACTGTCAGAAACCTCATAGGGAGCATGGGAAGGTGCTGCCAAGCAGTTAGCAATAGGTCACACACACGCTACTGAGTCTAAACTTGTAAACAAAAATGGGGTTTTGAAAATTTGGAAAACAAGTTGCGTGTCAAAAAATCTTTGTTATAGGGGGTCTTCCTTTTCTTTGGCACATAACTAATGCAAAATAAGTAAAAAAAAATGTTAACTTGTCCTTCAATCAAATTGATAAAACATGAAATTGACTTTGAAAATCATTTGTACGACGGTAATCAAATCATTGCCGAAAATATTCACACTAAAACATTGCCCGACCAGCCACTTCGCGACTCCTTTTTGCCCTTTTTCACTTACCAGCACCGTGCCCTTTTTAGATCCTAGCTGGAGCACTGGCTACTGAGCAATTTCGACCACATATTAAGACCCCCATACACATAGATTTCCAGTGTCTCGAGACAATATGTTATAACTGTGTTATATCGTCATTCTGCTGGAATAAACAATGCATTAAAGGGTGTCCTGCACATCACTGTGATTTCACAAGTTGAGATCGTTTAACAGTACATACACTATTCACACAAACCGTTATAACAGGTGCCTGAGTCTACAGTATATAAAATCGTTAAAATAATTTATATACTGCTCAGCTTTTGCTAAGCACCAAAAGTTTGTCACTATATTATGAAAAGTATAAAAATGATTCAATTATTTATTCTGCACAGTAGTTTGATCCAGCAATGTTTTGAGATGGCCCCAACCTAAATGCAAGCTGTTTTATCGGGTAGGTATCGCCACGTGGTCACTGAAAGCATGCACCCCTAGGTTTTTTTAGCTCACCTGTCACGTAGTGACAGAGTGAGCTTTTCAGATCACCTTTTGTCCGTCGTCCATCCGTCCGTCCACAATTAGTTTGTTAACACTCTAGTGGTCACATTTTTGCCTCAATTGTCATGAAACTTGGTCAGGATGTTTGTCTCATTAATATCTCGGACGAGTTCAAACATGGGTTATCAATGTTGAAAAACTAGGTCACAGAGCCCAAATATAGAAAACCCTTGTTAACACTCAAGAGGCTACTTTTTCAGTCCAAATATCCTGGACATTTGTCAGAAAGGTTCTATTGATGATTTCTAGCTCAAGTTCAAATATAGGTCATCTGGGTTCAAAAACTAGGTCATGGAGCCCAAAAATAGAAAAATCTTGTTAACACTCTAGAGGTTACATTTTCAGCCAAAATAATCTAGAAATTTGTCAGAAAGGTTGCTTTGACAATTTCTAGGTCAAGTTCAAATATGGGTCATCTGGGGTCAAAAACTAGGTCACAAAGCACAAATATTGAAAAACCTTGTTAACACTCTAGAGGTTACATTTTCAGCCCAAATAATCTGGAAATTTGTCAGAAAGGTTGCTTTGACAATTTCTAAGTCAAGTTCAAATATGGGTCATCTGGGGTCAAAAACTAGGTCACGGTGCCCAAAATAGAAAAATCTTGTTAACACTCTAGAGGTTACATTTTCAGCCCAAATAATCTTGAAATTTGTCAGAAAAGTTGCCTTGAGGATTTCTAGATCAGGTTCGAATAAGGGTCATCTGGTATCACAAACTAGGTCACAGAGCCCAAATATGGAAAAACCTTGTTAACATTCTAAAGGTAGCATTTTCAGTCCAAATAACCTGGAAATTTGTCAGAAAGGTTCTATCGATGATTTCTAGCTCAGTTTTGAATATAGGTTTTCTGGGGTCAAAAACTAGGTCACAGAGCCCGGAAGTAGAAAAACCTTGTTAATGCTCTAGAGGTTACATTTTTAGTCCAAATGTCCTTGAAATTTGTCAGAAAGGTTGTTTCAATGATTTCTAGCTCAAGTTTGGATATGGGTCATCTGGGATCAAAAACTAGGTCACATGGTTCAAATATGTAAAAAACTTTTTAACACTCCAGAGGTAACATTTTCAGTCCAAATATCCTGGAAATTTGTCAGACAGGTTTTCTTGATGATTTCTAGCTCAAGTTGGAGTATGGGTAATCTCGGGTCAAAAACTAGGTCACAGAGCCCAAATATGGAAAAACCTTGTTAACACTCTAGAGGTAACATTTTAATTCAAAATAACCTGGAAATTTGTCAGAAAGCTTAATTCTAAGGTGTCTAGGTCAAGTTTGAATATGGGTCATCTGGAGTCGAAACATCTAGGTCACAGAGCCCAAATATCGAAAAACTTTGTAAACACTCTAGAGGCTACATTTTCAGTCTAAATGTCCTGGAAATTTGTCAGAAAGGTTGTTTTGATGATTTGTAGCTCAAGTTTGGATACGGGTAATCTGGGATCAAAAACTAGGTCATAGAGCCCAAATATGGAAAAACTTTGTTAACACTCTAGAGGAAACATTTTCAGTACAAATAACCTTGAAATTTGTCAAAGAGATTGTTTCAATAATTTCTAGGTCAAGTTCGAATATGGGTCATCTGGGGTCAAATAACCAGGTCCATAGCAACTTTGTTTCAAGCAGTCATACTCATGTGAGCGATACAGGGCCATCATGGCCCTCTTGTTTATTTTTTTTTTATATTTTTTTTTAGTGGGAGCAGAGACACATTATTGTCCTTATACACCGACATTACATATTTATGGTCATTCAAAGGTCAGACTTTTTTACATTGGTCACACTGACGCTATGATAAGACGGCATTAAAGTGAAGCAGAGATGTAGAGGGCTGTAGGGATGGTGGAGCAGGGGGCCACATATCGTGAGGTTGATGTGGTGCTTGGTGTACACCACACCATCATCACCAGAGCCTTGGCAAGGTACCAGCAGTATGGTACACCCGTCAGGAGGCATCGCGAAAGGGTGACGACATCAGCACAAGACCGATTTCTGATTATCCAGGCCCGTCTAGGACGGTATGCAATAGCAGCGCATCTTCGTAATGACCTTCTTAATGCTTCTGGGGTCAATTTTTATACTCAGACGGTGCGTAGAAGGTTGCACGAGGGTAATCTGCGATGAAGTAGACCCTTTGACTCGTCGACACCGCCAGGCCCGTTTGGAATGTGCGAGGGAGCATGTTAGGTGGACCAGACAAAACTGGAAAGATGTTCTCTTCACTGATGAGTCTAGGTTTTGCATAGACTTACTGACAGACGTGCAGGAGTTTTGAGAATACCTGGGGAAAGGTTTCAAGCCGGAAATATTGCTGAGCACGACCATTACGGGGGTGGGTCAGTTATGGTGTGGGGAGGCATCAGCTAGGATGGACGGACTGACCTCGTTGTGCTAAATAGAGGTACATTGACTCGTCAGCGGTACATCGATGAGATGTTAGACAGCCAGGTTTGGCTGTATTCCGGGGCAGTGGGATATCATTTCATTTAAATGGACGATAATGCGCGTCCCCACAGGACCCGGGTGGTCCAGGACTACTTGCGGAGGGAGTGTATTGAGCGCCTTGACTGGCCAGCTCGATCAACTGATCTTAATCCAATTGAGCACGTGGAATTAGCTGCAGGTACGGATATCAGCTCGCCAGGTGTAGCCTAGAAGCACCCAGGAGCTTGAGGCCATGTTGGTGCAAGAATGGACCGGCATCCCCGCTAGGACTGTCAGAAACCTCATAGGGAGCATGGGAAGGTGCTGCCAAGCAGTTAGCAATAGGTCACACACACGCTACTGAGTCTAAACTTGTAAACAAAAATGGGGTTTTGAAAATTTGGAAAACAAGTTGCGTGTCAAAAAATCTTGGTTATAGGGGGTCTTCCTCTTCTTTGGCACATAACTAATGCAAAATCAGTAAAAAAAATGTTAACTTGTCCTTCAATCAAATTGATAAAACATGAAATTGACTTTGAAAATCATTTGTACGACGGTAATCAAATCATTGCCGAAAATATTCACACTAAAACATTTGGTTTTTAGCAAAATTGAGTAGTATATAATTATTGTGTGTCACGTGAGGTATAATTGGAGAAATATAAAACGGTGTGTAAATTTATTACACTGGCATGATTTAGAAAAAGCTTATATTTTGACCTAAAAATCACACTCTAGAAATTATCAGTTAGAGAAAGATTACTAAATCCATACAGTAGAAATTATAAAGCTATTTAAAGAAAAAAAATGAATTTAAACTAAGATAATTCAGGAACTTAAAAAGTTGCAGTGCATTAAAACTGTAAACAATAAGTTATGATTTTCATGGTTGTAAATGATTGACGTCATAAAAACACGTGGGATGTCAATGTTAACACGTGTGTGGCTGGCTTATCGGTTGCAGACGCCATCTTTCCAGCTTTTCGGTGGAGTACGACCAATGCCGCAAAGTTATCGAGCAACCCTTTCAAACCTGAAAGAAACAAAATATAATAAACTACGTTGTGAAATTTGTCTATTTCCTACCCAGTTTATTACGATATATATTAAAGCTTGATACCACTTAGGTATGAAAGTTACATTATCAAGATTTACACAACATCCTGCACGACATAGATTTCTAGGGTCAAGGTCCAATTACTTCATTTTTGTATGTGTACATAAAATATGTACTAAAACTCGCACAAGAGAATCATGGAAATGAGACGTCGCCAGTTTGTTTATGTATGTCTCTTCTCCAGGCATTTATACCTTGCATAGAAACGACGTTAGTCATAAATATTTGATATGCAAAGTAGCATCATGTTATCAGCATTAAGTCGGAGAGAAAACGTGCCAAGCATTTATAGTATGACGTTTTTTACTCTCGTATCTGAAATTAATATAATTTAGACGAGTTTAGTTTTTTTTTCTAACGCAAACTGCTTTGCTATAATTTATTTTCAACAAGAAATGTCGCTGAAAGATAAATTGTAGAACTTTCAAAAGATTTGTTTGACAATGTTACCTCAAGGTCAAGGTCTTTTAGGGTTTCAAGGTCAAAAGCTATATGACATTGGTAAGATATCTCCCAAAGAGTTCTTGTTTGGAAACATGAACTAAATCTGTTGAGTAATAAGGGAGTTATGGTTAATATTAAGTATTTTTGATAATTCGACCTCATTCAGTTGTCAAGGTCAAATAAAGGTCACTGGGAAGGGTTTGTCTGTAGGTGGGTTGTGTTTCAGTATAAATCCATTTACTTATAAGGAAGTTTTGGGTTAAGTTGACGTTTTGGACGGAATGACAGACGGACAGTAAAAAACAACAATTATATGCCCACCTCCGGGGGCATAAAGACAGAACAAAACAAAATTTTATTACCGTGAATTTGACAGTTTATTGTGATTTGCAATTATAGCATTGACAGTTTAAGTATTGGGTATCGTATCCAGAGGAAAGACGGGAACAAAACACGATCAAAACTTATAAAACTAGCACCCAATATGTTGTTTGTTTAAGTAAGACTATGAAGGACCTTTATCAGATGAAAGAAAAATTAACACGGTATTCTATCAACAGAATTTGCAAAGGCACTAACCATCACTCGGACAGCCGAGTGGTTTGTGCATTGGACTACGAAGTTAGCGACCCGGGTTCGATTCCGGGTAGCGGCTAAGTTACCGACTGATTTCCTAGGACTGGGTGGTAACCTGACCTGGTACTGTTTCCAGCAGTATCGGCCTAGACTGGGGATTGGGGAGGTAAAATACACGCTCCGTGGGCTGCCAAAATAAAGTAATAAAAAAATAAGTTATTCCATCCACACCAGGTGGGGACTTTCGTTGACTACCCACGTTAAATAAGAAACCTTTACCTTTTTTTATCACATTGAATTAATACGCAGGTATAAACGCTTTATATAAAACATAATTTCGCAAGTTAAATCCTTCATATATGTATTTTCTGAATCTATACAACTGTTTTATTTTGGGAATTAAAATGTACTAGAATTGAACATGTTTGATTTATATCTGTTCTATCGTTGATTTATATCTGTACTGCCGTTCATTTATATCTGTACTATTGTTGCGTATACAGCAAAGAGCATTAAAAACACGGTAAAAAGTCGTCTTAGAGTGTATGTAAAGACAATTTATAAACATGATGTCATTTATTCCAAACATCGTGGCATCCAATTATATTTAAATAAGATTTTATATATGAACATACCAGTTTATTGTATTTTCTGTGTCTGTTAAATGTAAATATTTTACCGTATTGATATTTTAAGATATTTCTTTTTCACTCTCACATAACTTAAAATGTACTTGATACGTGTTAATGTGTTTAAAAAGGTGGAAAAAAACTTTCTGACGTAAATTTTTGTTTTTGCTTTAATACGAGTCCTCTCAATTTTCAACCATGCCCTGTGAGACCTGTTACCATTAGTAAGTGATCTATATTGATTTCAGGAGAGCAAGAGATGACCAATGGAAACTGGCGACAAGATAGTAAAAATCATTGTACGTCTTGAAGCGCGCCGCATTCTTTCCCGGAAACTCGCCTGTCATACAAGTAAGTTGTAACTTTGTTTCTTTTGAAATATTTAGTTTTTCTTGCTTTTAATCTTTTATGATGTTTTATGTGTAATGGTGTCATGTTGACACTCGCATTTTACATATAGCATTACAGATGATGTTTATAGCAATTTGACAAACAATGAAAAGCTAGTATTTCTTATTAATAATCATCAGAACAAAGACATTAAATTTCTTGTTAAAGCATATATGCTAAGGACAAGTCTGCTTTTTAATAAGTAATCGACAGATAATATACCAGAATGAACATATGATGATAATTATATATATCCATATTGTACCCATTCTCTGAATTTTGACACTGAAATCAACATATTGAGCAGCAAGTTAAACTTATTTCCGTTTTGCATTACTTTGTATTGTTCATAGTTTATATATATGTACATTTATTTTAAGGTGACTTATAGGTCCAATGGGCCGGGTGTTTTTGTATGTATTTGTTACATGTATTTGTATCTGCTATATACACAATGTCACTATAATAAACACTTTACTTACTTACTTACTTATAGCAATATTGACCATAACAGAAGACAAAAAGTAAAGATTTCATTTTTATAAACTGTTAAACGATTGTTTTAAAGTTTTAACGAATAACTGTTTATTATATACTTATAAATGAAATATTGAGAAATATTGATGAAAAAAAATGAGTATTTTCAGTTTCCGTATTTTTACTGTAAATTTTTTTTTCACTGCAGTGAAACATATTTTCCGTATTTTCATTGGTGTCTTGCCGGACTGCTTTCTTCTAAATTCAGCCAATACACAAAATTAAAGGGGAATTCTTTCGAATTGTAAGGTCAAAAAAGAGAATTTTTTCTGTAAATATGGGATTCATTTTCATCTCGTGGTATGAAAAGTATCATATTTCACTCGTGGCTATCACGAATAAATCCCATATTTATAGAAAAAACTTTAATATCCTCTATATATTTGTCATGAAACTTGTTACAAATGAGGAAATAAATGATGATAGAATTTACAATTGTACTTTTAGGGGATTTAATTTACTAGGGGAATATTCCGCTTTGACGTTGCTGGTAAAAAAAAGAATAAACAGAGTAGATGAGGGTCTTATTCATAGCGCCTTCATTATGTGACAGATATTAACACAATCATCTAAAGACAAGAATTTAAACTATTACTGAAACAAAACGATTCATAAGCGTGAAATAACAGGAATACCTTGCGACACTTGAAACTTTATACGCGCAAAGGCTGAATAACCAAAATTCTTCGTTGATTTCTTTAAAACTTAATTTATACAGTAATGATTGTAACACAAGAACATGTTATTTTTAGCAATATTTGATCTCAGTTCTAGTTACATCAGATCAGTAACTGTTTAAGTTTAAATGATGAAAGTAAAATATATTCGAAAGTTTCTTTCTTTTTAGAAATTTCTCAGTTTTCCCCAGTTGCTGTGTACGAATAATTATAATATTCTTTTAACAAATAATAATAATAATAATAATAATTTGTAAAACTACTTAACTTTGCTTTTTTGCACTACACGAAAAATATGAGACCCTTATAAGTTTTTAGTTGAGTCTGGTCGATTTAAAATGCTCTTGTTTTAAAAAGTCGAGCGTACCCAACCATACGAAATTGCTCTGAAATTCACGGCACGGATATAATGTTCCGCATTAAGAAAGTAAAAATTTGGTTGAACCTTCATTTGCCGTTGAAGCGAAAGAGACGGTAGAACGTATTATTACCAATAATTAAGGCGCAATAAGTTAATACGAAAGAGTGAAGTTACTGTAATAAATTCGCAGGCTTGAACAAGATTTTAAAACGCCGCAGAATTAAACTTAATAGCAAACCGGTAGTGGTCGCCGGCAGTGTCGTGGTTGTTGTAAACCGGTATACCATTCACAACAGTAGAGACGCTACATTGTAAGCTAGAATAAGGACCATTTAGCATGGTAAATGTTTTAAGTTCCCTAAGACATCTTAAAACATTTTAACAAAAGCCAGGTCTTCGCTTAATAGATTTTCAGTATACTGAGCTTCCAGTACATTAAAAGGACGTATAGACTGCTGTTTTTTTCTAATTGCTTCAATTATGACATTTTTCATTTCTAAAGGTAAACATTGTGCACTTTGCGTGTTAACGGAACTGATGTTTCGTGGTATATCGAAAGCGCTGTTACACAGCTAATGCAAAAATATGAAACAATTCTGCTTGCACGAATGACTTACAACGGCATTTTTAACCTAGGGGTTTATGCTTCTTGACTGTTAGGATATAAGAAAAAATGTAACTGAATACTACGGAATCTTGTTTACTCCATCGACATGTGTTCTTATAAAATACTCGACGACTAGAAATTAAGCTTAAAATCCCGATATTTCGAGGTGAATATTTACAGTAAAAAATTTGAAAAGTTCATGTTTATGACATGATATTTTCGTGCAAACTTCAACTTATCGCCCATAATTATGCTCGAAAAGTCGATATTCAATAAACTTCTACTTTTCACTCTAAATTCTAGATCGACAGGTTGATATTTTCACGACAATATTTAATGTCGAACTTTTCTTGCAAAATTATAGGTAGACAAATCGAAAGTTTCGCGATTATATCGAGTTAAAACATCAAGTTTTTGACTTGTCGAACGAAAATCTTTACCGCGAAATTTAGAAGTTTTAAGCTTAATTTTTATATGTCATGTGTTTGTTTAGAAGACAAGTCGATGGACGGAAAAAAATTCCGTTGAATACAGTTATCTTAATGTTTATTTTCTAATCTATTTATTTCCAAACATTAAAAGTCCTAATGTACTATAAGGCATGATTTTTTTCTGTTTTTTTTTCTGTTCCTTTGAGAAGTTAAAGTTTTAGAAACTTGCCATTCGACAGAATAGGAATGCGAAGACTTACCATTCGTCAGAATAGGAATGCGAAGACTTGCCCTTCGATAGAAAAGGAATGCGAAGACTTGCCATTCGAAAGAAAAGGAATGCGAAGACTTGCCATTCGATAGAAAAGGAATGCGAAGACTTGCCATTCGATAGAATAGGAATGCGAAGATTTGTTATTCGATAGAAAAGGAATGCGAAGACTTGCCATTCGATAGAAAAGGAATGCGAAGACTTGGCATTCGATAGAAAAGGAATGCGAAGACTTGCCATCCGACAGAAAAGGAATGCGAAGACTTGCCATTCGACAGAATAGGAATGCGAAGACTTGCCCTTCGATAGAATAGGAATGCGAAGACTTGCCATTCGACAGAATAGGAATGCGAAGACTTGTTATTCAATAGAAAAGGAATGCGAAGTCTTGCCATTCGACAGAATATGAATGCGAAGACTTGCCCTTCGATAGAAAAGGAATGTGAAGACTTGCCATTTGATAGAAAAGGAATGCAAAGACTTGCCATTCGATAGAAAAGGAATGCGAAGACTTGCCATTCGATAGAATAGGAATGCGAAGACTTGTTATTTGATAGAAAAGGAATGCGAAGACTTGCCATTCGATAGAAAAGGAATGCGAAGTCTTGCCATCCGACAGAATAGGAATGCGAAGCCTTGCCATTCGACAGAATAGGAATGGGAAGATGAAGCCCTCTCCCACTATCGACTCCCCAAAAATGATTAATATTTTATGCCTCTACAGAAGTAGGTTAAAATGACGTTTTGGCCACTGCAAACGAGCGACAAATGACGCAGTGATAGTATTGACACGACATATAGTCTCCTTGGTCGAACAGGCCATCGAGCTTGCCTAAGGCGGCCCAATTCAGTATGCTAACTTATACCATACTGTCTTTCTGAACTCGACGCTGTTTGATAACATTTTCTAGGGTGCGTTGTGATTCGGTCCGTTTTAGCGGTTGTCACTATGGCGATTAGCCAAACAACCAGTTTGCTGAAATTGCGGGCGCAAACGAATAATTACGCTCTTGTGGCACCAAACTTCCTTCTGAGGCAAATGACGTTGTTACCTTGAGAAGCATTGTAAATGCTTAAATTTTCTAAGTTTTACTAAGTCGTGCCTTTTTATTGTAACACAAATTTGAAATCTAAAATGTGTTTTTCCTGTCACCAAAGGCAAAAGGAAAGTGACAAAACAGTTATTTGTACATATGCAGACTTTCGATAGCAGCTCCTGCAAAATGTGAAAAATTGCGCTTTCACTTGTTAACTTATGCCCGTAAGTATAGGACTTGGTATATTTACTAAACCCTTTTCTGAACTATTGAAAATTGTGAGGTATCCACCGACAGCTTGACGGCGAAAAACAATGTCCTGTTCCAATTATTATATCAGGCCTTCTCCACAAGACCTAATTTATTCATTGATTGAATTGACTTCAACTGAGTCATAAAATAAAGTAATGTACTGTAGGTAATTCCTTGAATAATTTACGAGTTCATTGCTCATGGTATAATGCTTGTTCACCTCATGGTGACATATGCCTGATGGATGGACAAGACACAGCTTGAGAAAGATGCTAAGCCTGACCTTTAACGCAGGAAATCTATCTCTGACTCTAAGTTGTTCTACAGGCTCCTCATTTCATAAAACTGGGAAATGCACATATGTGTAAATTACGCCACTTTCCCGTAGATAAAGAAGGATGAATTATTCCCGTTTTTCCTCTTCATTTACTGTTTGTAAATTCATAGTGTCAGTAGTTCGTATGTAAACTCATTAATTACCACCATCTGACCGCCCGTTTGAATATTTTAATGTAACAGCTTCAAGTATTAGGACAAATTTAAAACACTGAGTAAATCAAAACTTATTGCGGTCATTGTAAGTAGGTCATTAGCACGCAAGAAGACTATAAACAGACAGATATTATTTTAACAGTTTTTTTGGTAACCTTACCTTTTGCCCGAAGTAAAGATAATACCTTGCTAAGCATTGTACTGATAATCCTCAGACAAGCTATTAACTGAATAATTGAACAAACGTAACCGACGAGACAATTAATTACCATTGGCTTGATAATATTTGCCAGACATTATGTTGAAGTATTGTTACTCGCCTTGTTAGTAATCTTACTCAGGATTAAATGTGCATGTAGCCAGTCCATTTCCTTTTCATTAACTATTACTACACACTGGCCAGTAATACAACATCTACAGCTTTTAACTCAATAATTCTGTTTCCAGGACTTGTGATTAAAGTATATTTAATTTGGAAACAGTTGTCAAACGAGCGGTTTTTGTAAAAAGACATCAACGGTGCATTTCTTAATAAATCAAATTTGTCAAACGTTATTTCAGAAAAGTCCTAAAGACATACAGATACCAAGAAAGTATTCATTCCTTATAATTTCTGTCAAGCAAAAAGTTATAAAACAACTCTCTGTATAAATGCTTAACTTAATGCATTCAGTTAAAAAGTCTTCTAAACATTGGAATATAATGATTTTAAAGAAAATGGAATGATCTAAAATTTAGGGTATGCCGCTTTCAAAATAAGCTCGTCAATGTACGGGATTCGGCGGCTTTATTGTTGCTTTGCTCTTGTTGCAGATTTTCTTTGGATCTGGAAACCTTCTTTACTTTTTCTAAAAAGCGAAATTGTCATGTCTTGAGCTTTTACGTTCATAATACATTACACAGAGTTTTCTTTTTTAAGTTCCGCGGCACTTGTCCGAAAATAAACTTCTTTTATGTTCAGGATAACTAAAATGGTAAGTATGCATGTGCGGATATTAAAAATGATAATAATAAAAATATGTCTCCGTTTGTGTGTGTGTTTCAGCGTTAAAGATGAACTACTCGACTGTGTTCTGTGCATACTTGGTGACCTTATGCTTGGTCGGCTCCACTCCCGTGTACCCAAGTGTTCCTCTGAAGCATTTATCACCTACCGATATTTGTCTCTTCATGTGTAACATGTGCTTTGATGACATGGTAGGAATCGTGTTTTTTTTGCTCAATGATTTATGTTTTCTTGTATCGTTTAAATTTAACATAACTTTATATATTTAAAACCGCCTTGGCTTACAATGCATTATTACCATGGTCTCGCTTTAGCTGCAGGAAGTAAGATTTTCCACAATCTATACTTACTGAATCAATAAATCTATTGATTATTGCTAGGTGTAATCTTTTTCAAGGGACAAGAAATGATGGAATGTGCTAACAACGTATGTCTGGCCAAAGAAGAATTCGAAATGAACCTTGGTCTCATAAAGCTTGGACGCACGTGCAAGAACTACAGTAAACTGGACTCCTTTGTGTTTGCTAATGGAGCGGAATAATCAACAAGTATCTCTGAAACTCTGCCTGCATCGTGCCTGATACTTTGAAGAATGGTTCCAATATACACAAGTTTATTAAAAGATATGGTTTCACCTCTACCAAAAATGGGAGAACTGAAAAATAGACAGAATAGAAATTATTATCTTAATTATTTAAATTAATTTATGTTAAACTAAAGTAAAACTCATGAAATTACTTTTCGTTAGAAATTAGGAAAGAAAGACTTTAAGTATATCTTGTTATCTTGTTACTATTACTATGACATATTCCGCGTAAAAATGTCACGGGATAAGTAAAGTAAATCTTGAAAGCAACTTCTTTGTTGCCTTAACAAGATGAAATTTCTTGACAACAATTTACTTAAAAATTGTTCAAAGGTCAGACCAATAAACACAGACATACTAGACGTTCTACACAAAAACGCAGCTTTCAGCTGAAGTTTTTAAGGGCGTGCGTTTGCAAATGATGTCACTAATGACTGACTATATAATACATGAAATAGGTTTGCTTTTTTTCTGTTTTCAAAATGCCGTTTATCAGTTTTAAGCACGATTACAAAATGCACCATTCCAGGTCAAATTATTTTCACAAAGTACTTTCTTCCAGTCGGTATTATCAGGTATGTACTGCGAGGATTACAAACTGTATGAAATGTAACAAATTTATAAATGTTTTTACATGTATATTGAAATGGTTGCCACAATATGTCCCGATCAGTTTTGGAGGCCAACACTTAATAGCGTATTGAGGAAGCCAGATTGTTCAACACGTATTCAAAATGATGTACGGTCATAGTAAGGAAAATGAAGACATGGTGTTTATCACATTGATCGTTACATTCTGACAACAGAAGGTTCTTTTCCGTGCAATGACGTCACTAACATGACAACAAATAGAAATTCCTATTAGGTTATCTTCAATTGTAAATACCATTCCAGCATTAACTATTTACTACTCAATCTGCTCTGGTGAGAAGCCATGTCTAGTATTTATTTTATATCTCTTAAAGCCTAAAATAGTTCCACTCTTCTGAGGATTATCGTTTCATTGGTAACATGCACTTATGATTAATAAACTAACACAGAAAAAGAAAAGGAATCCTTTCACATATCTCTCTTCATAAAGATGTCAAGAACCTTGTGTTATGAATGCTGTTAGTTCAAAAACTGATACAAGAAGTATAGATAAGTATGATAATATTTTACTTCTTCAAGATGGTAACAAAGAAAAGAAAACAATAACATTAATAGTGTCATATGTATAACAACCACGTTTTGGTCCGAAAATGAAGTGTTCTCTTTACCTAGAACAGTTGTAATACGTAATATATGTATGTTGTTTGTTTGTTACTTTCCCTAAGAATATTAGAATATAAACGAAATTTTGTAGAGAAGTTACAATATTAATTGGAAGAATGTGAGATTTTAGAAATTATAAAAATAAGCAATCACAATCATCCTGGAGTATCATTCATATTTAAAATGTTACACTGATAAAAGTTATATTTTCGAAGATTATACAACATCAAAATGATTAAATACTGTTTTCATATCACAGTCGTTGCAATAGGAAGTCTGTTCTGTATTTTGATGAAAGTCATTTTGTACCCTAATTGGGATGTACGCGTGACCTCTGACGTGGCGAAGCGGCAGGTGGTGTGCGTGGGGTAGGCGGATTCCTCTTTTCTACTGGCTGTCGTACTTTGTTGACAACTGCGTAAATTACCACTCCTATGGCCATTGTACCCACCATGCCGCCTGCTCCAAATCCCACAGCCTTGAAGAGTTTCTGTTTCTGAACAACAGGGCGTTTTTTGATGATCTGGACTTTCTTCTTGTTGACAATACAGAAACAACTCGCGTATCCCGCCGTTACCATCTCACGCTGAAAGTGAATCAAGCATAAAACATATCTATACTTCAGAAAACAAAAACAACGTTTTAACATAGTTTTAACTAATTTTGCGGTTATATACAACGTGATTTTACCTAATATTTAATCGTTGGGATTAGCGTGATAACATAATTTTGATCAGTGAAGTGCATACATTTTATAACATTCAAGTATACATGGAGGTACAGTAAGGTAGCTTGTTTTTTTTTGGATTATTAAACAAAACATTTTTACATACAAGTGCTGATTTTAAGAAGGATCTTCTTGCTTTTGCAACATCCATGGTTCCCTATGATTTGTTCACTGTTTTTCAAGCCATCATGGAGAAAATAGAACACACCAAAAATTTGTTTGACTTTAAACTAAACACTCTATGGAGCCAAAACTCTTAAAATGCTATATTTAGTAATGCCAGGGCTATCATGCCACTCTTTAACCGAAAGCTTCACTGTAATTGTTACACAATTTTTCATGTACTTTATTCGTAAATTATGTAAGACATTGTGTAAGACATCGTGTAAGACAAAAGAGGTTACTCACAGCATGTTCACTCGCTACAAGAAAATAAAAAGAGAAACACATTGATTTACAATAACAAATATACATTTAAAACTTCAGAGATATTCTGCAATCATTTAACATAGCTAAATACACCTTCAAATGTCTGTATATGTATTAGTATTTGTATCACACTAAATATTTATGATACACATGTATCACCATAGCGACAAATCTTCTTGCATTTATACCATTATTTACGAGAACATCTAACCCTAACCCTAACCCTAAAGCATTTGTTAGACTAAAATATGTATACAACTTTTTATGTTTTTTTTTAAACATATTGTTGCGTGGTACACTTACCTTTCTTCGTATCACATTGATCTGAAATAAATGAACAAATAATCTATTAAATCAGTAAATATTTTAGTCACTTTCAAATTATTTTTGATACATTTTTGTAAATATAAACGAATTTATATAGCATATTCAACTACTGTGAGAAAAAAAATGTTGCACAGCCGATAGAAAAGAAGGTAAGAATCATAGACAGATAATTAAAACATAAAACTCTATCTAAAAAAAGTTAGTTTACTACAACAGTAGTTATCACCATGTTTGTACAGATCCTGTAATTTGGTACTGATATTGCGTGTAAATTGAAAGATGATATACATGCAGAAAGTGGTCCACAGTAAAGACAGTTGACTGATATATTCTACATGCAGAAAGTGGTCCGTGCTCTAACAAAGCAGACCAGAACAGTGAAGACAGTTGACTGATATATTCTACATGCAGAAAGTGGTCCGTGCTCTAACAAAGCATACCAGAACAGTAAAGACAGTTGACTGATATATTCTACATGCAGAAAGTGGTCCGTGCTCTAACAAAGCAGACCAGAACAGTGAAGACAGTTGACTGATATATTCTACATGCAGAAAGTGGTCCGTGCTCTAACAAAGCAGACCAGAACAGTGAAGACAGTTGACTGATATATTCTACATACAGAAAGTGGTCCGTGCTCTAACAAAGCATACCAGAACAGTAAAGACAGTTGACTGATATATTCTACATGCAGAAAGTGGTCCGTGCTCTAACAAAGCAGACCAGAACAGTGAAGACAGTTGACTGATATATTCTACATGCAGAAAGTGGTCCGTGCTCTAACAAAGCAGACCAGAACAGTGAAGACAGTTGACTGATATATTCTACATGCAGAAAGTGGTCCGTGCTCTAACAAAGCAGACCAGAACAGTAAAGACAGTTGACTGATATATTCTATATGCAGAAAGTGGTCCGTGCTCTAACAAAGCAGACCAGAACAGTGAAGACAGTTGACTGATATATTCTACATACAGAAAGTGGTTCGTGCTCTAACAAAGCATACCAGAACAGTGAAGACAGTTGACTGATATATTCTACATGCAGAAAGTGGTCCGTGCTCTAACAAAGCATACCAGAACAGTGAAGACAGTTGACTGATATATTCTACATGCAGAAAGTGGTCCGTGCTCTAACAAAGCAGACAAGAACAGTGAAGACAGTTGACTGATATATTCTACATGCAGAAAGTGGTCCGTGCTCTAAAAAAGCAGACCAGAACAGTGAAGACAATTGACTGATATATTCTACATGCAGAAAGTGGTTCGTGCTCTAACAAAGCAGACCAGAACAGTGAAGACAATTGACTGATATATTCTGCATGCAGAAAGTGGTCCGTGCTCTAACAAAGCAGACCAGAACAGTGAAGACAATTGACTGATATATTCTACATGCAGAAAGTGGTCCGTGCTCTAACAAAGCAGACCAGAACAGTGAAGACAATTGACTGATATAGTGCCCTAACAAAGCAGACCAGAACAGTGAAGACAATTGACTGATATATTCTACATGCAGAAAGTGGTCCGTGCTCTAACAAAGCAGACCAGAACAGTGAAGACAGTTGACTGATATATTCTACATGCAGAAAGTGGTCCGTGCTCTAACAAAGCAGACCAGAACAGTGAAGACAGTTGACTGATATATTCTACATGCAGAAAGTGGTCCGTGCTCTAACAAAGCATACCAGAACAGTAAAGACAGTTGACTGATATATTCTACATGCAGAAAGTGGTCCGTGCTCTAACAAAGCAGACCAGAACAGTGAAGACAGTTGACTGATATATTCTACATGCAGAAAGTGGTCCGTGCTCTAACAAAGCAGACCAGAACAGTGAAGACAGTTGACTGATATATTCTACATACAGAAAGTGGTCCGTGCTCTAACAAAGCATACCAGAACAGTGAAGACAGTTGACTGATATATTCTACATGCAGAAAGTGGTCCGTGCTCTAACAAAGCATACCAGAACAGTGAAGACAGTTGACTGATATATTCTACATGCAGAAAGTGGTCCGTGCTCTAACAAAGCATACCATAACAGTAAAGACAGTTGACTGATATATTCTACATGCAGAAAGTGGTCCGTGCTCTAACAAAGCATACCAGAACAGTAAAGACAGTTGACTGATATATTCTACATGCAGAAAGTGGTCCGTGCTCTAACAAAGCAGACCAGAACAGTGAAGACAGTTGACTGATATATTCTACATGCAGAAAGTGGTCCGTGCTCTAACAAAGCAGACCAGAACAGTGAAGACAGTTGACTGATATATTCTACATGCAGAAAGTGGTCCGTGCTCTAACAAAGCAGACCAGAACAGTGAAGACAGTTGACTGATATATTCTACATGCAGAAAGTGGTCCGTGCTCTAACAAAGCAGACCAGAACAGTGAAGACAGTTGACTGATATATTCTACATGCAGAAAGTGGTCCGTGCTCTAACAAAGCAGACCAGAACAGTGAAGACAGTTGACTGATATATTCTACATGCAGAAAGTGGTCCGTGCTCTAACAAAGCAGACCAGAACAGTGAAGACAGTTGACTGATATATTCTACATGCAGAAAGTGGTTCGTGCTCTAACAAAGCATACCAGAACAGTGAAGACAGTTGACTGATATATTCTACATGCAGAAAGTGGTCCGTGCTCTAACAAAGCATACCAGAACAGTGAAGACAGTTGACTGATATATTCTACATGCAGAAAGTGGTCCGTGCTCTAACAAAGCAGACCAGAACAGTGAAGACAGTTGACTGATATATTCTACATGCAGAAAGTGGTCCGTGCTCTAAAAAAGCAGACCAGAACAGTGAAGACAATTGACTGATATATTCTACATGCAGAAAGTGGTTCGTGCTCTAACAAAGCAGACCAGAACAGTGAAGACAATTGACTGATATATTCTGCATGCAGAAAGTGGTCCGTGCTCTAACAAAGCAGACCAGAACAGTGAAGACAATTGACTGATATATTCTACATGCAGAAAGTGGTCCGTGCTCTAACAAAGCAGACCAGAACAGTGAAGACAATTGACTGATATAGTGCCCTAACAAAGCAGACCAGAACAGTGAAGACAATTGACTGATATATTCTACATGCAGAAAGTGGTCCGTGCTCTAACAAAGCAGACCAGAACAGTGAAGACAGTTGACTGATATATTCTACATGCAGAAAGTGGTCCGTGCTCTAACAAAGCATACCAGAACAGTGAAGACAGTTGACTGATATATTCTACATGCAGAAAGTGGTCCGTGCTCTAACAAAGCATACCAGAACAGTGAAGACAGTTGACTGATATATGCTACATGCAGAAAGTGGTCCGTGCTCTAAAAAAGCAGACCAGAACAGTGAAGACAATTGACTGATATATTCTACATGCAGAAAGTGGTTCGTGCTCTAACAAAGCAGACCAGAACAGTGAAGACAATTGACTGATATATTCTGCATGCAGAAAGTGGTCCGTGCTCTAACAAAGCAGACCAGAACAGTGAAGACAATTGACTGATATATTCTACATGCAGAAAGTGGTCCGTGCTCTAACAAAGCAGACCAGAACAGTGAAGACAATTGACTGATATAGTGCTCTAACAAAGCAGACCAGAACAGTGAAGACATTTGACTGATATATTCTACATGCAGAAAGTGGTCCGTGCTCTAACAAAGCAGACCAGAACAGTGAAGACAGTTGACTGATATATTCTACATGCAGAAAGTGGTCCGTGCTCTAACAAAGCAGACCAGAACAGTGAAGACAGTTGACTGATATATTCTACATGCAGAAAGTGGTCCGTGCTCTAACAAAGCATACCAGAACAGTGAAGACAGTTGACTGATATATTCTACATGCAGAAAGTGGTCCGTGCTCTAACAAAGCAGACCAGAACAGTGAAGACAGTTGACTTATATATTCCTTGAACCATAAAACAATAAATCAGATTGTAAAACCAACAAATAATTCATTACCTGGTACATCAACTACCATACAGTGTTTCTGTTCTGGTGAGGTATTCGGTCTGCAAGAAAAAACTGACACAGTACAACTGATCATTTTATAAAAGCACCAGCGATAATGAGTTGAATTGTGTGTTCCATGACTGCTTTTATTAAAACAATACCAATAGCTACGATTTCGATAGTTTCAGATTCATTTTGACTTAAATTGATTAACTCTCTTTCTGTTAAAGTCACGAATTTCACTTATTTTAACTAATAACCCGCTGCCTACAATAAATGTGAATTTAAACATCGCCCGGACGTGAAAAAAGACTAATGAGGCTGAAGCTGTTGACCTTCTACTACATTTGTACATCTAGACCTTTTGAAATATCTTAATACGAAAATGATATAGGTCGTCATTTTATTGTATATGCACACTTTAGGTTTCTTATACATATCAAATGGTAAACCTTAAAGACAAAAAACTTACGCAAAACACAATTTCTGTCTTCCCGTAGTGGACATTGTCGGTGTGTAGACAACGTCATACCTGCATGAATTGGACGTTGAGTCATTTACAAAGAACATCAGGACAGAACTTGTATCCGGAGCAACTTTCATTCCTGGATCACTGGAATATGTTCAACTTTATAAAAACTAATAAAACAGTACAAATATTTTAGAAAAAAATATAAGGTAAATGTCAAAGAAAGAAAAAAAACAACAACAATTACACTCGCAGTTTTTAGAGAGGTCATGGAAACTGATAATAGCAGTATAGCGACACTTTTAAAATAATTTTCGTCGTTAAAGAAAACAACTCAGAAAAATATTCATCTCAGTAAAATATTTCCAGGCTTTCTGCTCTGTAATTCTCACTTGTGTTTCTGGGAAAACATATTTTGATGATACTCCTTACAACTATAATGCGAATTCGTAGCTTCGTAGCAATTTCTCAGTCTTTTGTTTTAACTGTTAATTTCAGTTTATCCCATATTTAACTTTGAAACATTCATCACGAGAGATTCCTGTACCGGTACATAACATTTTTTTTTTCATTTGGATCTTGGGTCAGTAATCACATAAAATATAATCGCCCAAAATTGTCACTTCATCTTTTTGTTTACAATTTTAATCAATAAAACTCTTGTATATATTTTTCCAGGATTATTGATTGATGCATAACAAAAATACCAACCAGTGCTTTCAAGCAAAACAGTAAGAACACTTGTTAACAGAAAAAAATATTTCAAATAACAGCAGTTTTTTGTAGAAGTAAATAACTAAACTTTTTGTAAAGAACCTACCATGTTCCACTTTTCTTCTTCATTTCAAGTGTGTAATGACAAGTCTGATTGTGTGAACAACTCATGGTAGAATTCTCCGGCAGCGTTGGGGGATACATAAAAATAGAAGTCACGTTCTGAAAAAAATATAAATGCCAATATAATTCAGAGCCGTGAAATATATCTACAAGAATATAACTACACAGTACAAAGCATCTGTTTAAACATTTGTTATAGTTTACACAGGCTACAGTGGACATATGTACAAACTCATTTCAAAACACCTCCATGCAACAGAGAGTGATTAACTAAACACAGCATACGAACAATTATCAAAGTTTGACACAGACCTTCGCCAGTCTGAGTAAAGAGCATATTAAAACATTATTTTATGGCGAACTTTATCATAAAAGTTTATTAAAATGTGTCTAACTGGCTAGGCACAACCCGACCCAAACAGTACAATGGTGAACAATATTTGGCAATACGAATCTGCGAATAACTTTAACAGAAGAAATATTTAAAAAAAGGCTGGGCGACGTTGGTTACATTGTAAGGATTATTTTTTTATCTATCAAAATAAGGGTGATTGAAAACGGTGTTATTGATTACTATCTATTCGGTATTACTGTAACCCTACATAATTATTTGAGTGTCCAGGAGGCTTTTTAAAGACTTACATGCAAATTGCACTTGTTTGTACAGACTAGGCAATGCCAACAAGCGTGATGCATAATGACTGTACCCGTAAGCACTATAGCAGTGTCAGTAAATAAATTGTAACAGTAAGCAGGCATTGTGCAAAATCTACCTAAATAACATTCCATAGTAAACCGTCAGCCGTTATGCCGTCTTAGACGGTCGGGTTACGCCGGCTTAGACGATTCAGATTCTCGAATCCTGATTTTTTTCCATATCAACAGATATTCAAACCAGAAGTAATCGACTATGTCGAAAATAAGAAACAGATGAAAAAAAGCTGGTTATAAACACATTTCCTCTAAGCACTAGATTTTCTCATAGTTCCAGTTAGCAGTTGCTGAGAAATGGTCCGGACACAAGCAGTACTTAACTGCACTATTTTGTTTCAGCAGAACGAAGTGCACATAACTTTTTGGCAAACGATGCAAAATATCTGGTCCTGAAGTTTCCAATAAGTTTCATCTATTTCAGTCTTGTGTTTGCGGTGTTAAATGGCCGAAAGTTTTACCAGAGTTATAAAAGAGATACTTACTGGACTGCTCTCGCCTAGAACTGCGAAATAAAACAACAACGTTATGCAGCACCACAAACAGCAGCGGCAGCAAGCAACATAAAACAATATCAACATGATATAATTTAATGTTGTTAATGATTAAAGATTTTTTCCTTTTCATTTCAACAGTTGTTATTGATCAAGGTAGTTTTGAGGTAAATCACGTATACATATAGAAATAAATAAACATTTGAACAAAATGTGTTAGAATGTTGTACTTTATTTTATTAAGACAATTTTACATATTTTTTCCCTTTACAATGATCTTGTACTGTTTTTGAAAACCAACAATACTTACTGCCCTGTATCTGATAACACAGTTTGTCTGCTTGCTCTCTGTAAACACATGTTTACCATATGAATACGGATTTTTAAGCGCGGATAGAGAATATATCTACAGAAATGATGATTATTTCAAGACGTAATGAAGAGAAACAATACACAAAAATTCGTAATACTGTAAATTACATCACAATAATTTGAAGTCATAATTTAGCTATCATCCTATTAGCAGTTTATAAACAAGATAACTATAATGTATTTGAATTTTAGCTATTTGATAATATTCTTACTGTAGATAATCCTTTGTCTGAACACAGTATTTGTACAGTTTCAGCTCCGTCGGTGACACACTGACATAGGCCTCATACGGGCACTTTGAGGAAGAAGAGTGGCAGGCAAAACCTTGTTTTTTTTCTACCTTGATCAGCACAGAAACATTGAGTCCCTGATCATAGGGACCGTGTTCTACTGTCGGTCTGAAAAACAAATGCACGACATAAAGAACATTTATTTGTTTAAACAGTGTTAATACAAAGAATAATAAAATATTGCTACGCTAGTTTTATTTCTTTTTCTGTAGTCTTTTTTTAATTAATCAATATGTAAATTTATTCACTCCTTTCCTCTTTACTTTTTGACTGTGTAGAGGATTTGATTCTGACTGGTGTTACCTAAAATGCATTTTTCACTTTTTTATATGACATCAACAGTTCGACAGATTTTCAGTTACTGTAAATAGATTGAATACGTTAAAAAAATCCAATGACATGTTCCTGTCTTTAAACAACTAGTTAAAGCTTGCAAAACGTTCCGTACTGATCACTCAAGTTTCGTGATAATCATATAGTCAGTTGGTTAACATTTGCAAGCTACTCAAAAGATATACATTTCAGTAAGAATAAAAGTCCAATAGTGCTCAACTCTGCATCGTTTACTTATTTTCCTTTTTACAAAGTATGGAATAGACCAATCATGAACTAAATTTGTCGTCTTAAATATAGGTCTGTTACTTTTCGTGAGGTTTTCCGTCCACTGGAAGCATTATCGTACACATAACATTTATTTTACAGTTGATGATCTGTGGTATGAGAAACTCTGTAAATGCCGGAGGTGACTGAAATAGAAAGTATTTTATGTTACTTACAAAAAGATTAAAGAACCATTAAGTCAGTAAAAGTGACTTTTATAACTGATGTGACCTTTGCATGCACGTTTGTCTAAAATGTTAATGAACAGATGATTGTACAAATCTATAAAAAAGAAACAATAATTTATTTGTCGAAAAATATGACATCACTCACACCTTTTGTGGTCTTGGACATGCATTTACGTAAAAAGAACTTTGAACCCATTAATATATATATAACAGTGGATCTGATCTAAGAACAAGATCGAAAAGCTCATACATACATATTTTTCGAAAAAATGTATATACTGTGTTTATCCTGGATATACCTTATCATGAGTTGTCTGAACGCCAGTATGGGTTCTCAATCCACCACCTGCATATAATAAAAATATGTTGACATTTCTAAGGAAAATATTATCGTTTTCGTTTTCTTTTTTACTTTTGCTCAAAAAAGCTACAATGAAGTATCAATCCTTCAACAAACACAATGTTCATCTCATTTGCGGAAGTAGCATTCAAGCGATGCATTTTAGAATAAGAATAACATAGCATATGCTTTGTAAGATATAGTTTTAAAGCGTAATGGTTATATGAAAAATACTTAGCTATTTTCACACGCTTCACCAGACCACCCTTGAGAACAGATACACCGACCCAAGGCACAATGACCATGAACACATTTGCATAGGGCTGCAATGAAAACGAAAACTGGAGAATGTCAGTAAAGTGGTTCTAGTTTACAAATTTACAATGCTTACATTAATTGACTGTCAAATTAATTGTTCTTTATTATCAAATCAGTTGAATATGCTTTTGAATAAACCATTTCATTTAAAAAATGAAGCTATTTTCACACGCTTCACCAGACCACCCTTGAGAACAGATACACCGACCCAAGGCACAATGACCATGAACACATTTGCATAGGGCTGCAATGAAAACGAAAACTGGAGAATATCAGTAAAGTGGTTCTAGTTTACAAATTTACAATGCTTACATTAATTGACTGTCAAATTAATTGTTCTTTATTATCAAATCAGTTGAATATGGTTTTGAATAAACCATTTCATTTCAGAAATGAAGTAAGGATTAATCTAGTCGTTTAGAAGATTTTACTAATTTCACTTACCCACAACTGATAAATTTTTTGTATATAACATAGAGGAGTTTTTGTTTCTGTCTAATGTAACAACTAACAGGATTACTTAAATTACTTATTGCTGTCAAGTTCATAAACAGTTCATTCGACACTACAAAAATTACGAAATAGAAAGTTTCGTGCTCGTAATATTCCTGCCTCATTAACTAAGAAATCGGTAGAACCGATGGATGCTCCCCGAATAAATGCCAATTCCAAAAGGGCTATTGTTCCTCACCAATGAAAAACACGGTAGTCAGACACGGTAGTCAGACACAGTAGATAGGGAAGATGAGACGTCGGATGTATGTTTAAATTTCCAAAATAGCTGACAAGGAATGAGTAATACTAAAAGTTTCTGTTACAGATAGTAGACAACTTAAACCTTATTGAAATAAAATTTTTCCTTTGCGATACCGTGGTAGTTACTCCTTCGCACTGTTGGTTTAGATCAAAGACATACGTGTGTTTGGCGTCAGTGAAGTAGACGATGCCGCAACTGTTGATGCTACCGATGTTGTTGTTACCGCTGTCGTCATGGACATCGTTGACAATACTGCTGTTGTCGTCATTAAGATTGAGGTGGTTTCTTCCGTATGTGTGGTGGATACAGAGAATTGATTTGTAGTCGTTGTAGGAGTTTCTGTGGTTGTTGGTATTTCTACGGATAATTAGATGGAGTTCCTTTGTTTATTGGTAAAAGTACACAAGCTATACCTAAGTTCGAACATGTCATAAAGTTTTGTATGATAATGATTACAATCAGTATAAACATTTGCACGTCATATAGTTGATAGTTTAAGATAAAATAAGTTAATGGTTTAGTTCCCTATTAAGATATTTATCTATGCAGGCTGAAATCGAGACTGTAAAAATGACACAGGTTATAGTCGGTTTTGCACACAAGTATTTAATCGTGAGGAAAACAAATGAACGAAAACAATCAAAATATAGAAGTAAAAGAAAAACGTCAATGCCTGTAACATGTCAATGTCTGTAACATGTCAACATATAACTTTTGATTCCGACATTGCAAGTTTCTTTGTTACGATTTGTAAATGAATAAGGACGAGCCTTGGATTTCCGGCCTCGAAACACATATTTTTATCATCTGTAAATATTTTCCTATCGATAAGATTTTTTGTTTACGATTAAACTGATTTTAGTTGAATTGAATTGAGTTTGTTTACGAATCTAGTATTGCAAACATTAGCCCAGCACAAACAAAGGTCTTATAAAGACTATTATCAATGATATGTGATAGTATTCTATGCACTTGGTGTCAATAAAAGTAACGATTAAAGACACAAACAATTAAACAATAGAGAAGTTTAGACTTTATCATTCTGTAAAATGCAAAGATACCTGTCTCACAATCATAGCCTGTGTATCCAGCGACACAAGTGCAGGTATAATTGTTGATGCTATCAATACAAGCGCCACCGTTTTGACAATTGTTGGTGCTACAGTCATCTATATCTATACAGTGAAATGAAAACACAAAGTATGAAATATGAAACATGTTAAAATACAGTCATCTATGTCTTCAAAATAAAAAATGATGTTGGGTTTATAATGCAGGGTATGTAAGAATGGTAAGAGATAAAAACTATGCGAATGCGAAGGGTTTTAAGTGTGCTAAATACGAGAAGAAAACTAAGAAAAAAGGCAAGGAATTATAATTAGATTCAAGCAAATCCGATATCGTATAAGAATCTTAAAGCAAGGCGAAGACAGCAAGTTAATTTGTACAGTAAAGTGTTTGTATTTTTTTATGAAGAAAAAGTATTAATCATGTATTATTATTGTTACCTGTTTCGCAATTTAGACCTGTATATCCTAATGTACATGTGCAAGTGTAATTATTGATTCCATCATTGCAAGTTCCGTTGTTTAGACATTGATTAGGGCTGCAGTCGTCTATGTCTTTGCATAAAACAAAACTTGTGTAAGTAATGCATAAAGTAATGGAATGTATCCCAAAGAACATCGTTAAGAAAATAACCCAGTTGATTCCATCATAAAAAGCATAGGTTTTCATGCATTCATGCTTTACTTGTAAAAGACATCCAGAATTAAATTATTTACATAGAATAGGTGTGAAAAAAAGGTTTCGAGACATTCGCATGAGAAACAAGAGTGAAGCTATCCTAATAACGAAGGAAAACCTAAGTAATTCTTGTATGGCAATAGTTACCTGTTCC
The DNA here is from genome assembly GCA_012932295.1 of Cyclina sinensis. NCBI lineage: Eukaryota > Metazoa > Mollusca > Bivalvia > Venerida > Veneridae > Cyclina > Cyclina sinensis. The sequence continues at coordinate 8,690,060 of JAAONU010000011.1, forward strand.
ACAGTAACGACCTGTGTATCCTGAGGCACATGTACACGTGTAATTATTAATTCCATCATTGCAAGTTCCGTTGTTATGACACAGATTGGGACTGCAGTCGTCTATGTCTACATAAAATGCTGCAAAGCTTAACCATTGCAATATTGTAAAGAAGCAAAGGTTTCATGTTTAGTTACGGGGATATTTAACATGGCATGGCAATTTAGCCATGACTACTAGTAACTGCTAATTGATAAAGACTCCGGCCAGTAAGTTAGACTACACTCTCGGTCATATGGAAGATAACGCAGAGCAATACTATATTCATTTTAAATGGCATGTGTTGAATTGTATGAAGGAAAGGTACCTCGCTTACTGACATACGTTAGATAAAAACAGGAGCAAAAAACAACTTTAAAAAATACTATTGTTTGTAATGATACATCGATCACAATTATATCTGGGTAACTTGAGGCAGATATGCATGTGTAATTGTTAATCTCAGCAATGATCTAGGCTGAAGTCATCTCTGACTACAGGGCATATTGCAAGAATTGCCAAAGCAACACAATGCTAAGAGATATGCATAGATCAGAGGTTTGTAAGCATGTTGTAAATATAAGCTTATTAGATAATATAAGTCGTCATCAAGCTGATAGAAGTAACATCACTTTTATTTCAACAGACAGAAAGAAAAACACAAGAAACTTATTTCATTTCTTTTGTTTGCTTGTTGCTATTAGTGTACAGGTAAATTTGAAAGATTATGTTTAGGAGAAGTAACCAATTTAACTGATTAAAGTTTCAAATAAGGATATAAAAACGAAAAGAGGTAAAACAACTTTTTTCATAGTTACATCTAGTATATATCTAGAAATAAACCGTACCTTTAATTGTAACTGTTGATTCCTTTATTGCTTGATACACTTAGCTTAGACAGGAAAATAATCTAGTAATATTATCATCCATTCAGTATGACTTTATTGAGAAGACAGGTTGGAAATAAATCAAGTTTTCTTGCATGGCTAAACTTGCCTTTTTCACAATTACGACCACTGTATCCTGATGCGCATGTGCATGTGTAATTGTTGATTCCGTCGTTGCAAGTTCCGTTGTTTAGACATTGATTCGGGCTGCAGTCATCCATGTCTTTGCAAAAAAAAAGACAAGTTGTAAGTATTGTAGAAAGTAACGGAACGCTTTTACATTTGAATAGGGAATATCTGTAAGCATGTCGTGGTGATTACCTTATCAGGTACTGTAATTAATTCTTATGCAGGCAAAAGTGACACCGTATTTGCTTTTAAAAGAACGAAAATAAGCCATAAACAGAAGACCTCATGCTCCGTTTAATTTTTTCAACAACATTTACCTGTGTATTTCAAAGCACATTGTTAAGAAAAGAACAGTTGATTCCATCACTGAAAATACAGGTTTTCATACATTTTGTGAAAAGATGTCGAGACTTTAGTCAAACTTTTAGAGCGACAAGTATTGATAAAAGGCTAAGAGACTCTAACATGCCAAGCTAATGATGCAACAAGAATAAAGCTTTCATGATATAGTAGAGAAGAAAAACTGGAGATTTATTGTAATTTATTGTATTTATTGCAATAGTAACCTGTTCCACAGTCACGGTCTGTGTATCCTGAGGCACATGTGCAAGTGTAACTGTTAATGCCATAATTGCAAGTTCCGTTGTTAAGACACGGATTGGGGCTGCAGTCATCTATGTCTTTACAGAAATGTTTCAAAATAGTTTAACCATTGGAATATTGTAGCAAAGAGCAAACGTTTTTATTTAATTTTTAACATGTTTGACAAATACGCATCCAGTACAAGCAAGTTGTTCAAAATAAGAATAGGCAATAAACGTGTCAAGAATTCTTTTTCCATCCTTAACAAGTATTTAACAGTTAAACCATGTTTTTGCTTAGGCATAATTTAAGCTGTAAATGCTGGTTTATATATATTCTAGTATAAAATCGCTTGTTTTTGCCCGTTTTGCCTATATTTTGACGAGAGCAAAAAAGTGTGTAAACAAGGAAGTTCTCGCGTTCACGTGCTGTTATAACCCGTTTTCATTTATGCGCGTTACAGGGCCTTTTTAAATAATGGACGCTGATCCATATTTTTTGCACCAAATCGGCAGTTTATGTTACTTCGCAGGTCGGAACGTAGAAGAAACATTCATGATTATTGATAAAATCAATGGCTGGCCATGTTCAATTGTAAATCCACATGAAATCCTACCAAATATTTTTTTAATCGACACTTTTTAAGTTTCAAGATGGCCGCTCGACAAGTTGAAAACACGTGTCGCCCCGAAACGCATATTTAAAACACGTATCCATAACAACCTAAAGGCGACTGTACTATTATTTATTTATTTATCTAATTTTTCGTAAACATGTCTTTTCTGGATCATTTTATGAATAGCGTTAAAGCACGTTTCTTCGTGTTATAACATCTGCAGAATCCCTCGGGATATGTTGGTCGGTTATAATAAACTTCCCCTCATATGGAAGATAACTCTCATTTGGTAATTCATACAGCAATGTAAGAAAGAAATGCACCCTGCTGACAGACATGCGTTGGAAAAATAGGAAAGTAAAACGACAATTCTTTTGTTTGTAATGCTTAATTACACCTTTGTCACAAACAAAACCGGTGTATCCCGAAGCACATATACACGTGTAATTGTTGATCCCGTCATTGCAAGTCCCGTTGTTTAGACAATGATCCAGGCTGCAGTCGTCTATGTCTTAACATAAAACAGATCGTGGTGTTAGAATTGCAAAAAGCAAGAAAATGCTGAGAGATATGTATAGACCAGTGTTTTAAGCATTTAGGGAAAATAAGCTTATTACATAATATAAGTCGTTGTCAGGCTGACAGAGGTAAAAGCATATTTATTTCGACAGACAGACAGAAGATAAGATACTTTTAGCATTTTTTGATGTTTTTTCTACGACGTTTGTCTTATGTTGTTATTCAGAATTTTAATACTAGCATGCAAAGCTCAAAAGGTAACAAGCGTGTTTTCTTAATTTCTAAAGGAAAACAAAATAGAAGAAAAATATGAGCTACCTTGTATCATCATTACCTGTTCCACAGTCACGACCTGTATATCCCGAGGCACATGTACACGTGTAATTGTGGATACTATCACTGCAGGTTCCTTTATTCATACATGGATTTGGGCTGCAGTCATCTATGTCTTAGTATAAAAAAATGAGGTTTTATAAAAAAAAGAAGGGTTAAAAATTTGAGCGAATCAAAGCAGGTTCCAATGATAAGACAATTATTCAGGCTGTAGACATCGATATCAACAGAAAACAGGCTGTGATGTAAGCACTGCAGTAAGTAACATAATTCTAAGAGATATGAATAGAGACAACGTCTTAAAGCCTTTAAAGGCAGTATAGTACAAAGTTAGGCTGGCAAAAACGACAACATATCCTCTTCTTGAAAAACAGACATTAGGTTATAAAGTCAATTTTTTTATTCCACTTGTTAAATATTTCACATTTTTACGTAACGCACGTAAAACTGGTGAAAACAGATTCTATCATTGCAAGTTCCAATGTTAAAAACTTGTAGCGATGTTTGTTACTTTTATGAATGACTTTTAAATGTAGGTCATTTAAACAGTGTGACAGGTGTTTACACTTAGATACTACTAGAATATAGCATGCGCAAATAATAATGCAACGAGGTTGTGATTCTTAAAAGAAAAAAAACGAAAGAAAAGGAAAATGAGTTTTCTTTTTATTGCAATATTTACTTGATTCACAATCAAGACCTGTGTATCCCAAGGCACATGTGCAAGAGTAATTGTTGATTCCGTCATTGCAAGTACCGTTGTTCAGACACTGATTTGGGCTGCAGTCATCTATATCTTTACATAAATCAAGAGCATAAGTTTAACAGAAAGCAATAGAATGGTAAAAAACTTCATTAGAATAAGCATTTTATACAGATGAACTAAAGATCAATAAGACAAAAACTCTAAATGACGTATTTGATTAAAAATAAAAGTTTATCAATCATTGAAAAATCAAGTGTCATGATATTATTAGTTTATTTTTGATAGACTTATCAAAGATTATTCTCATGTTATCAAACATTTAGTCCTTCATGTAAATGCGAAAGGTGTGATGTATACTTTCTAACTTTACCGTGAGCAAGAGCAAAAGAATAAAAGAAATACAAAAGCACCACCAGCGGGTGCCAACGCTAGGCTGTACTTTCTCTTTAGAGAATACTGAAATTTGTATTAGAATATGAACAACAGAACTATTTTGAATTGAAACATGAATTAGTTGAGTGAAATAATTATCCGCAGTTACTGGTCAAAAGAGGTGGGATAACTAAGAAAGTCAGTAATGAGTATGATTATTATGTTGTTAATATATAACGCTATATTTCCATGTCCTACTTGTTGAATATGATATTTGCAGGTTTTTAAAAAATACATAACTAAATTAATAATTATTAAATGGGAAAGAAGTGTAATGGAATGTAGCAATGTTGTAACACTGTCACAAATCCTAGTATTTTACAACTAAGATACTGGAAGTTTTAAATTGTTTTAATGACTTTTAAAAGTTAAAAAGGGCAAGCATCTCAGAAATGAAGATGACAGAGTTATGTTCAGCAGTGGAAAGCTGAATAAAATGTTCAATATTGACAAAGATATAAAAAATTATAATGCGTTTTATGGAATTTTGTAAGCAGAAAAAGGTGGAATAATTTTGAAAATAAAAATGCAAATGTAACTCAACTTGTGGTATTTATGTTGGGTGTCATTATAAAGTGGTAGTGCGAGTTAGAAGAGAATCTGCGAAGGAATGACAGAGATATTTGAAAATGTCAAAGGTTTTGCACGCAGACGCCAACGCAGACGACATGGGAAGTATGACAAGTATACCTTGACATTTTCTTAGAAAAACAACCGAGCTAAAAAATTAAGATTTCTCGTAATGCAACAGTTTCCTGTTTTACCATTACGAAATGTGCATTCCAAGGCATATGAGCATGTATAATTGATTATAACGTCACTGCAAGTTCAGTTATTTAGAAAAAAACATTTAGCTGCAATCATCTATTTCCTTAGAAAAACTAACTTTTAGAGTATTGTAAGAATAGGCGAACAAATATGAAAAAGTCGGGCAAAAATTTTGCAAAGGGAAAGCTAATAGAATTTACTTATTGGATAGGAAACGATTAGAGTTTGGAAAAAAATCATTTCATCATTCGGGATATAAATCTATAAACTTTTAATGTTGATTCCTTTATTTTTGATACACTTATGTTAGATAGGAAAGTAATCTAGTCATTTAATCATTCATTCGTCAGAATTTGTTGAGAAGACAGACAGGAAAAAATAACGTTTTCTTGAATTGCTATTGAAACCTTTTCCCCATTCTCGACCAGTGTATTCTTATGTGCATGTACAAGTGTAATTGTTGATTACGTCATTTTGTATAGATAAACTCGTCAGATAATGTAAGTCGTCTTCAAGCTGACAGAAGTAACATCACTTTTATTTCAACAGAAAGAAAAACACAAAAAACTTATTTCATTTCTTTGGTTTCCTTGTTGCTATGATAAATAAACATTACTTTAATTGCTATACTTGCCTTTTTCACAATTATGACCACTGTATCCTGGTGCGCATGTGCATGTGTAATTGTTGATTCCGTCGTTGCAAGTTCCGTTGTTTAGACATTGATTCGGGCTGCAGTCATCCATGTCTTTGCAAAAAAAAAAACAAGTTGCAAGTATTGCAGATAGTAAAGAAAGCTTTAAAATTTGAATAGAGTATAAAGCATTTCTTGATGATCAAAAAATAAGGTACTGTAATTCGTTCTAATGCAGAAAGACACGACAAAGCATTTATTTCGAAAGAAAGAGAAAATTAGGTTTTGAACAAAAGGCTTCATGTCGCTTGTTACCTACTTTACAATGTCTGTCTGTATATCCCAAAGCACATCATTAAAAAAAACAGTTGATTCTATCATTGGATGTATGTTTTCATTCACATTGCTATAAGAAGAGCATTAATGTAATAATCAAAGGGCACCGTTCTGCCACAGAATAAGCAGGATAACAGAAAATAACGAATTACACTTCGGACATTTGTAAGAAGTTCTGTCTATGCATTAGTATCGATACCTTGCTTTCATTGACTTATTGACACACACAGAGCCTACAGCCTATATTGATGTTATCGAAAAATCATTGTTGTTAGAACAAAATGAAAACGACTTATATTTTTCTGTTTAAGTTCAATTACACTATTACTTTATTCTTGTTCCCTATGTTAATCAAAATCAAACATAAGCAGCAGAAAATTGTCCCGATAACAACTTTATTTGTTATTCCTCGCTCACTTGGTATCTGGGGAAAAGAAGAAGCCCATACTGTCACAGCAACTTTCTTTCTTTCTTTATCTAAAATTTACAAATTCAGGTTTTCTTTTTACACAGCCTACTATACGGCGACAGCATTTCTTGTGGCATATTTAAACAATGCTAGTCATCATTCGAGAATTTGTTCCGGATCAGATCACTTTTAAATATTCCATGAAAATTGCGCGTTCAAACATCTCGTATCTGAATTACTTGGATATCCAAACCAAACCCTTACCGTAACTGAAACGACATTTGAAACAGAAAAGTGACCATTTTACAAGTGACCGATCTATTAAATATTAACAAAAGAACTAAGTAATAGTGCAAATTTTGCATCTATTTGACCCCCCAATGTATATAAAAGGTAATGTGGCATTCACACTGATTCTTAGTGATGGACAGACCCTGTTCAATCATAAATCAATATCTGAAATATAGCACGCGTAAAATGTTATGTATTCTTACCTACATTTACCCGGTTGAAATTGGAATAGTTTAAGGTATTTGAAATATACATGTATGTGTTTAAAAATGTTAAGATGACCTCTGCAATTATACCAGAACAAGCCCCTTAAATATAGACTATAGAACTATTAAATTGCTTACACCAAAGTTAGTTGCTTTCTATTGTACATGGTGTCCTATGTTGATTTTTTGGATGATTTCATATAAGTGTAATTGCTTTTTTCAAATAGCGAAAGGAAACTGAAGAAAAAATAAACAGTAACAAAACTTATCTTTAAAAATATATTTGTGCAGCACAATACGTTTCAATTCTCAACGATGTCCCCGTTCAGAACTATTAATAATTACACGAAGTAGTCTCTTCCTGGGACTTAAAAAATACAAAATAAAGATGAAAATAATAGGTGAAAGGCATCCTGAGTTTAGTTATTTGTGTAGAGAGACAGGTGTTGACAAAGATTTTCAGATATAAGGGCAGCTTTTTAATAAGCAAATTATAAGAAGAACACCGCTGGGCAGAGCATTATATGGCCGAAGGATGTTTTTTTAAGTATGATGCTTTTGTGATATTAGGGAGGAAACCTTAGACTTTGGAATTAAATGATGTGTTTTAAATTTTGAATTTGTTGTTTTTTATTTATAATATTTTGATTTTTAACAGTTTATAATTTTAATTTCTACAGTTTTATAGATCTTTATTATATCTGAATTTTAGGTTTTATAATTTGTATAAATGTCAGTCTTTCAAAAGTTATGATAATCATGCAGTGTTGCATGGTTATCAAGCTATAGTGCAGAAATATTGATTGTTTAGTTTACTGTTACCTTGTCTTTTTATGTACTTACCCCAAACAGTCTATGGGTCATGTAATCAATGATGGCAAACATCCTAAAAAGTTTGAAGTCTGTATGGGAAGCAGTTGCCAAGTTATACAGAAGAAAGGCTTTTCAGTGTTTAGGACATTGCGACCTTGACATCTGACCTATTGATCCTAAGATGTATGGAGGTCATTTTCTCAATGTAGTCAATCATCATAGAAAGTAAGAAGTCAGTACTACAACTGGTTGTGAAGTTACTGAGTAGAAATGGTTTTCTATATTTAGGTAAATGTAAGCTTGAAGTCTGAACCCAAAATATATGGGGCGCATTTTCTGAAAGTAAGCAATAATAATATGAACTTTGAAGCGTCTATGTGAAATGGTTATAAAGTTTTACAGCGGAAATGGTTTTCAATGTTAAAGTCACTGTGATCTTGACCTTTGACATTTTGACTCCAAAATCAGTAGGGGTCATTCACTCAATATGTGCAACCATAATATGAATTTTAAAGTCTCTAAGATAAATGGTTGTCGACTTAGTGAATGTAAATGGTTCTAAACATTTAGGTCACTGTGACCTTGACCTTTGACATAATGACCCCAAAATGCATAGGGGTTATCCACTCAATTTGTGCAATCAAGATAAAAAGTTTGAAGTCTCTATAACAAATGACTTTCAAGTGACATGGCGGAAATGGTTTTCAATGTTAAAGTCACTTTGATCTTGACCTTTGACTCCATAATTATTAGAGGTCATGCACTTAATGTGGGCAATCACCATATGAAGTTTAAAGACTGAAGGCCAAACAGTTCTCATGTCATCCTCCTAAAAACCAAATTGCTAACTGATGGGCAGATGGACGGACGGAGGGACGGACGCCCCGGACCATAACATAATATTCCCCTTTCGAGTATATAAATATGAAGCGTTCTTGTACGTTCAAAGCGTACCTGTTCCACAGTCATGGCCTGTGTATCCTGATGCGCAGGTGCAAGTGTAGTTGTTAATTCCATCAATGCACGTTCCGTTGTTAAGACACTGATTCTTGGTGCAGTCATCTATGTCTACATAAACAAGTGCAACTATTAAGTAATGTAACAGAAAGCGAACAGATATTAAAAAAGCCAAGCAAAAATTTTTAAACCTTTTGTTTAGGAATAGTTGACAAGTTTAATAAATGATGAAGAACCAAATTAAATCGATTAAATCGATATGTTGACAGGAAAGATTAGAAAACAACACTTAATTCCTTGCATTTTTATACTTACCTATTCTACAATTACGACCCGTGTACCCTGAAGAGTAAGTGTAAGTGTAATTGTAAATAAATGCATTGGTATACTTACTTATTTCACAATCAGGACCCTCGTACCGTGAGGAGCAAGTGTATGTGTAATTGTAAATTAATGCATTGGTATACTTACTTATTTCACAATCAGGACCCTCGTACCGTGAGGAGCAAGTGTATGTGTAATTGTAAATTAATGCATTGGTATACTTACTTATTTCACAATCAGGACCCTCGTACCGTGAGGAGCAAGTGTATGTGTAATTGTAAATTAATGCATTGGTATACTTACTTATTTCACAATCAGGACCCTCGTACCGTGATGAGCAAGTGTAAGTGTAATTGTAAATTAATGCATTGGTATACTTACTTATTTCACAATCAGGACCCTCGTACCGTGAGGAGCAAGTGTAAGTGTAATTGTAAATTAATGCATTGGTATACTTACTTAATTCACAATCAGGACCCTCGTACCATGAGAAGCAAGTGTATGTGTAATTGTAAATTAATGCATTGGTATACTTACTTATTTCACAATCAGGAACTCGTACCGTGAGGAGCAAGTGTAAGTGTAATTGTAAATTAATGCATTGGTATACTTACTTAATTCACAATCAGGACCCTCATACCATGAGAAGCAAGTGTATGTGTAATTGTAAATTAATGCATTGGTATACTTACTTATTTCACAATCAGGAACTCGTACCGTGAGGAGCAAGTGTAAGTGTAATTGTAAATTAATGCATTGGTATACTTACGTATTTCACAATCAGAACCCGTGTACCGTGAGGAGAAAGTGTATGTGTAATTGTAAATTAATGCATTGGTATACCTACTTAATTCACAATCATGACCCGTGTACCGTGAGGAGCAAGTGTAAGCGTAACTGTAAATTATCTCATTGTTATACTTACTTATTTCACAATCACGACCCGTGTACCGTGAGAAGCAAGTGTAAGCGTAATTGTAAATTAATGCATTGGTATACTTACTTATTTCACAATCAGGACCCTTGTACCGTGAGGAGCAAGTGTAAGTGTAATTGTAAATTTATGCATTGGTATACCTACTTAATTCACAATCATGACCCGTGTACCGTGAGGAGCAAGTGTAAGCGTAACTGTAAATTATCTCATTGTTATACTTACATATTTCACAATCACGACCCGTGTACCCAGAAGAGCAAGTGTAAGCGTAATTGTAAAGTATCTCATTCTTATACTTACTTATTTCACAATCACGACCCGTGTACCCAGAAGAGCAAGTGTAAGCGTAATTGTAAAGTATCTCATTCTTATACTTACTTATTTCAGAATCAGGACCCGTATACCGTGAGGAGAAAGTGTATGTGTAATTGTAAATTCTAGCATTGTTATACTTACTTATTTCACAATCACGACCCGTATACCCTAAGGAGCATGTGCACGTATAATTGTTGGTTCCGTCAATGCAAGTTCCATTGTGAAGACAGTTGTTTGGGCTGCAGTCATCCAAGTCTTTCATAACAAATGCAACGAAAATTTGCAAAAATCAAAAGACAGCTGACATACTTGAAACAAAAAAAATCAGTAGAACCGATAGATATTTCCCATAGTAGCTCTACTTGAAAATAGGGATATTTTAGAATTTTTTTCTAAATATAAATTGAAGTAAAATACTGCTATAAAATATAACTAAAGCTCTCACTGAATGTGGTTAATAGCCCCACAATATCGTCTTGTCAGAGGCAAAAGGGGGAAATATCAAGTAAGAACTAAATAAGAAAGGTAGTGTTATAGGTCTTGTGTACCACACTTCCTCATAAAATTTTCTACAAAATGTTCTATCAAAATGACTAAGCACAACACATTGTTATTATATCTATTCATGTGCCAAATATCAACTAAATGCCTTTCATTGTTCAAAAGATATGCCCTGGACAAGCAAAATGTACTAACGGGAGATGAGAAAATTAGACAAGATGAATTATGGTCCTTTTGCACTGCACTCAATATCAATGTCCTTTGTCATCTAATGAAGTTTAAAGTAAGTCCCTTCATTAGTGTTGAGTTATACTCCGGAAAAGACCGGGCAAACGAACAGACGGACAGACAAGCGGACAGACAGATAAGTCTCCGACTATATGCTCTCCCTTCGGGGAACATATATAAAAGCATAATTCTGAACGCAATTTGTAGCAATGAACTAAGGAGTTATTTTTTTAGTCATTTGGTGGCAGAAGGAAATGAGAGCACATATATTTGTAGAGAGGTAAAATATACTATTTCGAAATCAATTATTCTTTCGTACCTTCTATTACCTTCTTATCAGTGTCTGCCTGAATATCCTGGCATAAAAAGCTGAATCTATCTTTTCTATTTTTGTCGTTTTTGTTTGAGGTTTGAGGTTTTTATTTTATTTTTATGTATTGTTACTGGTGAGGTCAAGAGGACACACTTAATATGAATCGTATAGACACCAAAGCAATTTATACAATTACATCAGATAAAGAGCAAATAATATAGACAAATCAAAAAATTTACTGTCATGTATTTGTTACTACATTAGTGGAAGAAAACGTGTAATCTATATCATGTCATAACAAGTTCAGCTGACAGTACATCGTACAGCACTTACCTAAGTGTAAAAACTGAAATAACTCCATTAATGCTGAATGATACTTGAAAGTTACCGAGATCCTAGCGTAGATGTTGACTTTATTCGTACAGATAGTACAAACGAGTTAAAAGGGTATGGTATGCACATCTTTCAATGACACAAGGTTAATTTAAGTGTTAATTATTATCATTATTATTATTATTTTAAGCAAAGGTAGAAAAAAATCAAGCTTTCATTTATTTTAAAATTACCTGTTTCACAATTGTGACCGGAGTATCCTAACAGACATGTGCACGTATAATTGTTGATTCCGTCATTGCAAGTTCCGTTGTTAAGGCAATTGTTTGGGCTGCAGTCATCTATATCTTTACGTTAGAACAAGTTGTAGTGATTATTGGTGCATTGAATTACAAGCGGAGTAATAGGGCAGAAGTCTGACATAGCTTTCGACTATACTGTACAGGTTTCTGTGTATGATAAAGCTTTATAAACCATAGTGTCTGATCAAAGCTACCAAATATTTAATTCAGGTGATGAATAAGCGTTATAAAGACCACAAAACGTGTTGCACCACGCAGAGCGTTTTCCTTTAAGTTCCACAAATTTACAATGGCTTGTGATGTAACTATATACACTGAAATCGAGAATTGTTATTCTTGCATAAATAGAAAGGATATCAAAAAGACAACAACAACTAAAGACTCTAGCGTAGAATAAAATGTTCCTCATTCAGTCAGATAAAAGCTTACTTAACGAGTGCAGGTTTTCATGGAAAGGAAAAGCTTTTCTTAAAGCAGATGGGACAAACCAAGTTCCAAGTTGACTGCTTAAAATACCTGTTTCGCAATCAGGACCAGTGAATCCAAGGGCACATGTGCACGTGTAATTGTTGAGTCTATCAATGCAAGTTCCGTTGTTCTGACAGTGGTTTATATTACATTCATCTATGTCTGAAATAACATTGCAGACATTGTTGTTCCGCAGAAATATAGCTACTGGACAGAAATGGTAATGGTTTGCAGACCAAATTCCATGAACCGAAAGGGTAAAATTACCGACATCGAGACACGTGCAAATCATGATTTGGCAAGATGTGGTCACTTGAAATACAATAAACTGAATCTAATCAAACTTTGTTGCATACTGCAAATTCAATATTAACCTACAATATAGTTGAAATGAATACTCTAAAGCGTTGTCTTGACATAGGCAGTTCTTAAGATGTATACAGGATTAGTATTTGTAATATCAGACACATACCTTCTTTAAAACAAAACAATGGCATAGATTCTAATTGTATTCAACACGTTTTGCTTATAATAGTTTACAAGATAAAGTGACTTATAAACCACATCAGAGCATTATTATCATGTTATAAATATCATTAAGGGAAAAATCAAAAGAGCAGATACAAGAAATAAAGTATAAATGAGAAAAGACAATAAAAAGAATGTCTGTATTCACATGGGTACTTGTAAATACTGCAAAGTCTGACGTTTAGACACTGATGCTATATCAAATAATGAAGACTGAAACACATCAAAACTCATAACTTGTTTCCTTGTTAAAACATTGACAGTATCTTAATGACTTTGCTACGATTGTAAGACGTTTTTTTTATATTCTGAGTCGAATACAGAACTAAATAAGCAAACTGTTAAGTAGACGAAAACATATTACACTTTTTTGCAGATTTTCCTTAATATTTTCTTTACATTTTTTAACATTTAAAGATAAATACTTGGCAATTAAAGTTATCATTAGTTTTCAAAAATTTAGCCCAGAATCGAGGGTCGAACACATGTCAACACATCCCTTTTGCATACTGCCTGTCATTTTATATTCTAATAAAACAAATAAAACTCTTAAAAGTATTTTTGAATATATGCATATAATATTCTTTATATATCACATATAGTGTACAAGTTAGGAGATGCCACTTGAGATGTAACTTTTGTCAGAAGCTCAATATTTAAATGCAGTTACACTTATTATCATATAGTCATTATCGACATTAAGTTGGTACTAGCATAAATATGTACACGAGCATTTTGTTCTGTAATAAACTTCTGAACAGTCAAGGCCAAAATGAAAAATTATGTGATATAGAAATTGCATAATTACAAACCTTTTTACAGCTTTTTCTTTTGTCTTAAATCTATCTTTATAAATGTTTTAACATCTTTCTTTGAGCTATTATCTGGAAAAGTTACGTTTATTAATGAATAACTAAAACAAACGTTTTTCTTACCAGTTTCACAATGTGGACCGGTGTAGCCAGCTATGCAATGGCATACTGCATCATAGATATCTTCTGCCGTACAGGAACCACCATTCAAACAATGTAACTTCTGGCATGGCCCGAAACCTTTAGAGGATGACAGAAACAGTCATACCAAAACTTGTGACTCATATTACTCTTTGGCAAAAGTAGTCGTTACGAACAGAAAAAAACTTCTATAGGGCACATTCTCTTTTTAGGAACAAATGCATGCGCTAATTGTGACAACAATCGAATATCTTATTAGTGGAAAAAACCCAGGCTTCTTATATTTTTCATTATTCATTAACAAAAACAAATATTTTATTGACAAGATTTTACTGGCTTAAATTGTACAAGTTTTTCCTCGTAAAGCGTAGGTAGGTCAAAAGCTATATATAGTTTATGTTGAATCTTGTTGTAATCATACCGACTCTAAATACACTTTGTATTTGTATTTTGTAAACCGTATGCATAATACATTAATTTAGTAGAAATATTAAAATGAAAACATATATAACAACTTTTTCGTATTAATAAGTGTGGTCTAGTAATGCACTATGCAAACAGCTTTTCTAAGATTTGTTACAATTCTGATTCTATAAAATACGTTAGATTTCAGATTACAATTATCAAACTTTAGCTATAACAATGAGGTATTCCTGTCTGTAACAACTTACTGGATTGGTTGTTTACTTCAATTTTCAGCTGTCTCTCTTCACCTTTGCCCCTTGACCTGAAAAGAGTAATTTATTGGTGCGTGAAATGAATGATTTACAAGCTCATTTTTAATAAAAAGTATGTAATTGGGTAAGCTGCTTTGTTTCAGGACATGTAAACTTTATTCCTGTTGTATGTTAAAATCATACAAACGTTAATTCCTTTACAACTTTCAGTAGCTCAATGTGGAGGTTTGTGGCAGAAAGGGTATGAATTCATTTATCAATTTACCCCGAGGCAATGCAAATATCAACTGATCCACTGTCGCCCGTATTAACAGCGATGTCTGTTATGCAGTGATCATCAATAATGTTTGTCTCGAACACGTACACGCCGGGTTTCCCATCACCACACTCTGTCGGCTGCGAACTGTAAAACACTTCTTAGGTTTAACATCATCAAATTTAATGTTCCAAATATGTTCAATAAAAAGACTGAATGACTAAAAAGTATTAAGTTCATTGCGTGCAACAGACAGACTAAGTAGTTATTGATTCAAAACTAGTTTTGTTTACTGATATAGACACAATATAAAAACTTATGGAAAGTTTTATGTTACCAGTTTCCGTCTGGTTGTTTGTCCGTGATAACGGGGTTATGACAGACTGTATTGGGTTTGCATGTAACTGTTGATCCATCTGGCAAACTTTTCTTGAATTGTGGTCCAGTCTACACGAGAAAAACATATGTACGTCTGGAATGTTTTACCATAAATTTAAAAGACACTTACTCTTCTGAAATATGTAGATCTTCAAGAAAGATTTTCTAACTCTTGGTATTAAATAATGGCATACATCTTTTCATAAGAATTTCCTTGAAATTATTTTAGTCGTCTTTGAAGAACACGAGTTGAATAAAAAGATATCCCAACATATCAAAAGTATGATAATACACACAAAGACTATGGCACACATGCACACAAGTACGCACGCACGCATGCATGCACACACGCAGAAGTGATATTTGATCAATTCGTGTTTTATAGGTAATTTCTCCGAGTCTGCGATCTTTACGTGGGGAAAAAAGGTTAAATATCTTACCATGCTATGGTTTTTCGCTGAAACATGAAAAAGTATAGAATTTACATTATACTGGCTAGTATGTGTCAAATGTCTTCGAGCAAAAACAACATACACGTACACCGAAAAGAATGGAGTGAAGCTTTACTCAATGTAAGAGACATTTGGAAACAAGACATATATAGGTCCTGGGAATAGGCATTGTTCATAAAAAAATCACCCTCAATATATAGTCCATAGTGTATGCTAAACTCGAAAGTAATAATGCAAATGAAACTCTGTCTTTGCAAAGAAGACGTTATTATCAAACCTCACAGATTCCTCAAATACGTGCTGTGAAGGGCATACAGAAAAAGCAAGTATCAAGTTAACTGTGACTTTATTCACAGCGTGCATTCAGGGTACTTACATTCCGGCTTTATAGTAACGTTGAAACACATCTCGTCAATGTTGACGCTGAAAAGCAGAAAACAGCAATATGTCTATATTAATTGCTGTTTTTCGATTAAGAATTGTTTGAAATTCAGGTTTTTGATTATTCACGAAGTTAAGGTAAGTTTTATATGTCAAGCAATCGTCTAAACGTAACGCAATAAATCTTATCGGCTGGCACAAAAGATTGATATAAGGGAACTTTTTCTTAGATTATAATGATTGATTAATTTTACGTACAAGTAACATGTTACCGAAAGTTTTATTCTTGAACTATCTATTTTGTTTTTACCCTAATACTGTTCCATTTGTGGTTGTTTGGTGACATATTCTGCGTGGTCTTCCTTCTGTACCATTGATACTTACTAGTAAAATGTTACCTAAACTATCAAATTCGTTATTACCCTAATTTTGTTCCATTTGTGGTGGTTTGGCGACATATTCTGTGCGGTCCTCCTACCGTACCGTTGATACATAACTGGGAGATAAATAAAGTGGGATCTGAAATGCTCGCCGTCATCACTCGCTCACTTTTTATAGAAAGGTTGGCGTCTATAAAGCCAAATATTGGGCTGAAAAATCGATTTCAAAATTCTGTTTTATTTACAACCTGACAAAGGCAATGACATAAAATAAAAAAAGGTTCCTAAATTGTTCTGATAAAAGGTTTACATGATGAACGTATTTGCCTTAATATGACTATTCTGCTATTAAGAAAATATGCACACATTTCTTAGAATGTATTCTCTACAAGTAGAGTTCTCTGATGTGTTTATTTTTCCTTACAATAAGACGTAATCATCAGTTCTCATGGACTGCATATTATCAAAGAGAAATTTGTCAGGAGTTACAGAAATAGGTCGTTATAACGTACGGTTTATCTTTTTCTCCGTGGTAAGGTGTGTTGATACAACAGTCATGATTGAGTTCACATGTCACGGTTTTTGGAATAGCACTGTTAACGTCAAAATGTTGATTTCCGCGAGAAGTCACGTTTAAGTTTTCAATGCCAGGTAAGTCAGTAGTTTTGTTGACAGCTGCAAAAAGTCTTATATATTAAAAAAAATAAAACTTATTGTCCAAATATAATTTTCATTTGAAGAGCATCTGAACACTTAAGTGGTATTAATTTTACCGTTCTTACATCAACGCTTCTAAGTTATCTTTATGATGCTCTATATTTCTGAAAGTTTATGTTCAAATATTAAGACGAACAGTACCTTTGCAATATTTTTAATATAACTAGTTCAATTATAAACATTTTCTGTTCTAGCAGCGCTCGTTGCTAATATTAAATGTGTTACCTCTACCACAGTCGTTGCCTAAGAAACCTGTCTTACAGATGCACGGTGATTTGGGGACAGTAGAATTGAAATCAGCTACACATTTTCCATCGTTTTCACAACTCACTCCGCGACAGGGGGACAAAACTGTGTACAAAAAATGAGTTTAAGAAGATTGAACGTGTCAACAACAAATGGCTTTAGTTTAAAAACAAATCTTCGTTTTGTTTCCATATAACAGGAAACATTTGAGTGGACGATCTATTATTCAAGAAAGTAACGTGATAGCATGTCACTGAACAAAATCTCTATCATTGTGTTTACCCTAGTGGAAACTTTGATCTCGAAGATTCACTTGTTCTGATCCACGAGTGATATTTGCACCATGCTCTTTGGTACACCGGTAATGATGATCACATTTTATGAAAAATCTATTGTTCCTGTTTTTTATGCGCAGTTGCTTTATAAGTAGGTATACTGTTAGACGTCGTTAGTGTGGTTTCTTCTTCTGCATTCTCTTATAAATGTTATGTTTTATTTTATGCTTTCTTGCTTCTGATCTTTCTTTCTTAGGGTAAAGAATTCCTTTTAAATTTCTTGAAATGCCTTTTCCCTTTGAAGACGTTTATTCATGGTGTAGGTTCCCAGAGCAATAGATCTTATGGACAATGACGTCAAGTAAGTGCAAGAAAAAAAAATCAAGATTAAGACTTTGCATCACATCATACCTTCTTGGTTTATGTCGGTGACAATTTTGACAGTATAACATATGTTTTCACCTTTTTTCCTGCAAAAAAAACAACATTTTTAAGATCATTAATTTCCATTTAAAGCGACTGACTCACAGAATTTTTGCTGAAAATGTTTTTTCTTTAAAATTTAAGAGAATTTAATATACTATGGAAAAAACATAATATTAGGCTTCTATACACCATGAAAACTGAAAATAAAAGTTTTGACTTAAGCAGGATTCGAACCCACGACCTTTCGGTCAGTAAAATATAGAGCAACGATCTAGACCACTGAGACATAGCGCCTATTTGTTAAGTTGCTTCAAAATTAATGTTATAACTAAAGTATCTACCCCGTGACTAACGGGGTAAATTTTTTACTGATAAAAGTTTGTAAAAATTTATATTTTGATGTTTTTCTGTATCAAAAAATGAATCAGTAACTTAGTTTAAATATATTCTTCACAACTGCAGCTAAAATTTCAAGATGTAAGAACATTTTCTTTTTTTTCATCGTCGGCCCATCTGTGAGTCAGTCGCTTTAAAGCGAATGACTCACAGATGGGGCAATGGTGCATAAAAAAGAAAATATAGAAATCTTAGTTGTAGTTGTGGGGAACATATCCAAACAAAGTTACTGTCTCATTTTTGTTTCAAGAACACATCATAATATACATGTCTTTTTACATTTAATAACCATGTTAGTCACGGGGAAGATACATTACTTTTTAAGCCCCCCATCGAAGCTGAGGGGCATATAGTTTTGAAAATGTCGGTCGGTTGGTCTGTCGGTCGGTCCGTCGGTAGACACTTTGTTTCCGATCAATAACTAGAGAACGCTTTGACATAGGTTCACCAAACTTGGTATGCTTGTTGGTCATCACCAGTAGATGACCCCTATTGATTTTGAGATCATTAGGTCAAAGTTCAAGCTCACAGGGACCTTCATCTTAAAAACGGTTTCCGATCAATAACTAGAGAATGCTTTGACCTAGGTTCACCAAACTTGGTACGCTGGTTGGTCATCACCAGTAAATGACGCCTATTGATTTTGAGGTCGTTAGGTCAAAGGTCAAGCTCACAGGGACGTTCAATCTAAAAACGGTTTCCGATCAATAACTAGAGAACGCTTTGACCTAGGTTCACCAATCTAGGTATGCTGGTTGGTCATTACCAGTAATTGACCCCGATTGATTTCGAGGTCATTTGGTCAAAGGTCAAGGTCACAGGGACCTTGATCCTAAAAACGGTTTCCGATCAATAACTAGAGAACGCTTTGTCCTAGGTTTACCAAATTTAGTATGCTGGTTGGTCATCACCAGTAGATGACCCATATTGATTTTGAGGTCATTAGGTCAAAGGTCAAGCTCATAGGGACTTCATCCAAAAAACAGTTTCCGATCAATAACTAGAGAACACTTTGTCCTAGGTTCACCAAACTAGGTATGCTGGTTGGTCATTACCAGTAGATGACCACTATTGAATTTGAGATCATTAAGTTAAAGTTCAAGATCACAGAGACTTTCATCCTTAAAACAGTTTCTGATCAATAACTAGAGAACGCTTTGACCTAGGTATACTTTACTTTATATGCTGGTTGGTCATCACCAGTACATGACCCCTATCGATTTTGAGGTCATTAGGTCAAAAGGTCAAGCTCACAGGGACCCCATCCTAAAAACGGTTTCTGATCAATAACTAGAGAACGCTTTGACTTAGGTTCACCAAACATGGTATGCTTGTTGGTCATTACCAGTAGATGACCCCTATTGACTTTGAAGTCATTAGGTCAAAGGTCAAGATCACAGAGACTTTCATCCTAAAAACGGTTTCCGATCAATAACTAGAGAACACTTTGACCTAGGTTCACCAAACTTGGTATGCTGGTTGGTCATCACCAGTAGATGACTTTGAGGTCATTAGGTCAAAGGTCAAGCTCACATAGACTTTCATCCTAAAAACGGTTTCCGATCAATAACTAGAGAACGCTTTGACATACGTTCACCAAACTTTGTATACTGGTTGGTCATTACCAGTAAATGACGCCTATTGATTTTGAGGTCATTAGGTCAAAGGTCAAGCTCACAGGGACCATCATCCCAAAAACGGGTTCCGATCAATAACTAGAGAACGCTTTGAACTAGGTTCACCAAATTCGGTATGCTGGTTGGTCATCACCAGTAGATGACCCCTATTGATTTTGAGGTCGTTAGGTCAAAGGTCAAGCCCACAGGGACGTTCATCCTTAAAAACAGTTTCCGATCAATAACTAGATTATGCTTTGGCCTAGGTTCACTAAACTTGGTATGCTGGTTGGACATCACCGGTTGATGACCCCGATTGATTTTGAGGTCATTTGGTCAAAGGTCAAGGTCACAGGGACCTTGATCCTAAAAACGGTTTCCGATCAATAACTAGATAACGCTTTGGCCCAACCACAAGTAATTAGGTGCTGCTGGGGGGCATGTATGTTTTACATACATTTCTTGTTATTAATAAATTTGATCACCGATACTATCAATCCTCAGTGGCTCAGTGGGTTAGATCGTCACTCAATTTTACTGGTTGAAAGGGGCATTGGTTCGAATCATGGTATTTTTTCTTCAGTTGTCGCGGTGTATAGAAGCATAATATTACGTTTCATCCATAGAATTTTAACTTCTCTTTGATTTTAATGAAAAACAGTAAGCTAAATTCTGTCAGTCAGTCGCTTTAAGAAATTACTTGAGGCACATTTAATAAAATCAATGTTCAAAGCTGAGCTTGTTTTTTAAAGACAGTTTGAAAAAAAAATATCATTCTGAATTTCATAAGTTAAAGAATTATTCTTTTTAGAGCAATAAGCCATTTGCTGCACAGAATAATCAATATCATGCCGCCGAGATGTTATTTTTAGTAAAGTTAATTCTATTACCCCGGCAATGCTACTTGTACACAAAGTGTGTGCTCGCCGTCGGCAACCGGCGGTACGAACGACACATCAGTTTTGCAGTTAGAGGTTTCCAACTTTGCTTCGAAGATGTGAACTCCCTTCACCGGACTCGGGCTTGTTTCAGTCAAAGTAGGACTGTAATGTTAATTAATCATTTGAACAGTACAAGACAATAAAAATAGTAGGTATAACACGTTATAAAACAATACCACTTTATAAATATCATGCTAATTAAAGAACACAAGTGATGTCTGTGTGTATATATGTTCATAACAAAAGCCTCTTTAAATTTTTTGAAAAAAGGTCGGTAAAATAAAATTACCATATTCCAGGGGATCCAAATAAGTCTCCTTTTATATAATGCATGTCAAAATGGCAAGCTTTGTTGACCGCGCATAAAACAGTGGAACCACTAGTTATCGTGGGCGGCAGGAAAAAGGGGTTTGTCTGCAAAGTTCGAACGTGAAAGATAGATAATGAAATCCATTTATAAAACACATAATTAAAGTGACATAATTACATATTGATAGTTAAAACCAACCATCCTTTTCTGCTTCATGTCCAGTAGCTTATTTACACCCATGGATAATGAAAACCGACTTTTTAAAGGCAACGGTTAACTTAAGTTAAATTGACCTTCATTACTAAATTACAGAACTGGTCTTAACACATTTAATTACAAACACTTGTAAATGCATTGTTCTAAAATGAGAATTTTCTTATTTTACTGATCCCAAATCGGAAGATTAAACATTTTGCAAAGAAAAAAAATTGAATAAGGTAATACCTAATTGTTATAACTTTTTAATCACTACATTTTCATATTTTCTCATCTGATTAAAAGAATTTGAATATCAAGCACATTAACAGTAAAGACACATCATTATTTAAAATTTGTCTCTGACTGCAGATACTTCAAGCTTCAGTATCTATGTGAGCCAATATACCTGATCAACCTTTTCAACAGCAGAGTCTGAAACAGAAAAAAGGAACTTGTTAGATTGAAAGTAATTTCATGTTTTTGATCTGAATTTATTTGAAAAAAAATTACTTCTGCGGTAAAAACCCTGTATTCTGACAACTTAGCAGTCCGAAAACTAAGATTAATGTCCAACGAGCTAAGAAGGAAAAGAAAAATATGACCTTTTTCCCAACTTTGACACCACTACTTAACATGGAAAAATGCAAAATCTCCGATATACAAGGCTAATTTGTCTTTACTGACTCGTCTTATAAAGTTGCTTACAACTGACAACAAAATAGGCAACAATCCCGATTTAACAAACGTTATACGAATTTTAAATGAAACAAGCAAATTTTATGAAAATTTATACTCATCGCGGGAACCTAAATTGCATCTTGAAGTTACAGTACAGTGAGACAGGTGAAAAGAAAAAGCTTTGTAAGTCGAAAGATCTATTAAACATGTACGTTCACAGATATAAAAGAAAACATAAAAAATATATGTTTTTGTGCAAGTACGTAAGAAAAAAATATTACTCAAGAATGATTTGGAATATTTAAGGAATATGTATTTTGAAGTTTTTTCTTATTATTATAGACAAACAGACAGCTTCAGTCACCTGTAAAAAAGCACTGCAAAGTAATTGCTGTAGATGGACCTATTGATGGACCTATTGATTACATTTGTATTATAGTCCTCAGTTATAAGAATGTTAATTGGTGTAGATGAACCTATTGATGGACCTATTGATTACATTTGTATTATAGTCCTCAGTTATAAGAATGTTAATTGGTGTAGATGAACCTATTGATGGACCTATTGATTACATTTGTATTATAGTCCTCAGCTATAAGAATGTTATTGGTGTAGATGAACCTATTGATGAACCTATTGATTACATTTGTATTATAGTCCTCAGCTATAAGAATGTTAATTGGTGTAGATGAACCTATTGATGGACCTATTGATTACATTTGTATTATAGTCCTCAGTTATAAGAATGTTAATTGGTGTAGATGAACCTATTGATGGACCTATTGATTACATTTGTATTATAGTCCTCAGCTATAAGAATGTTAATTGGTGTAGATGAACCTATTGATGGACCTATTGATTACATTTGTATTATAGTCCTCAGTTATAAGAATGTTAATTGTACATTGGACCTATTGATGGACCTATTGATTACATTTGTATTAAGTCCTCAGTTATAAGAATGTTAATTGTACATTGGACCTATTGATGGACCTATTGATTACATTTGTATTATAGTCCTCAGTTATAAGAATGTTAATTGTACAGGCAATTAAGATGCATCATTCCACTGTTATCATTTACAAGTCCACTTAGTTAAAACTAAATCCATCAATCCACAGTGGATAACGGACATACTGCCTGTATTTGTTAAACAAAGGCCTATAACTCAGCTATTAGTTTGTAAATTATGACGGCAATTGACATGCATCTTTCCTCTATTTCTATCTATTAAAACCAACTCAGTTACAACTGACAGTATTGTAAACTTCAAGAAATATGTTTCAATTGAATCCATGCAATCACTCGGGAGTTATGTCTCCGGACGAACAAACCGTAACGGACGCACGTGCAGAAAGACGGACAGACAAACAACGGACAACGCCGATACAATATCCCTCACCATTCGGCAGAGGGTTAATATACGTAGAATGAACTTAAGAAAAGTAACATTGTCGTTGACGTTTTAAGTGATATTTTTTCTTTACTTTCACAACGAACGGTAATGAGGGATAATAATGCAAAGTGAAGCAAGCGTGCTGTCACCATATGAGGGATAATTAATTGAATATGAACAGAAAAAGCTTTTTTAAGTAAAAATGTCAACGGAATTATAATTTATTTTCTAAAATGGTAGATGTAAAATAATACTTGTTTAGATAAAAAATCTGGGCCGGTAATATTTATCCATCTTAGAAATTAAATAACAAATAATACAAATTACAACAGAACCTAAATGAGTATTAAATGCAATCACTCTGACACTGTCCTGGCTTGACATACAAGGCATGTAACAAGAGCACCGCTGGGTAGAACATTACATGTCTGAAGGGTGTTTTCTCTAAGTATGATGCATCTGTGATACAAGGGAGGAAACTTATATGAATTTTGAAGTCTCTATGGCATATGGTTGCTGAGTTACAGAGTGTGATTCTAAACATGTGACCCTGACCTTTGACATACCGACCCCAAATGTATAGAGGCTATCCACTCAATGTGTGCAATCATGATATAAAGTTTGAAGTCTCTGTAACAAATGATTGTCAAGTTACATGGCGGAAATTATTTTCAATGTTAAGGTCGTTGTGACCTCGACCTTTGACCTACTAACCGAAAAAACAATTGGAGTCATTCACTGAATGTGTGCAACCATTACATGAATTTTGAAGTCTCTATGACAAATTGTTGTCGAGTTACAGACTGTAAATGATTCAAAACATTTAGGTTACTGTGTCCTTGACCTTTCTTATACTGAATCAAAAATGAATAGGGGTCAACAATCCAATGTGTGCAATCATGAAATAAAGTTTGAAAGTCTCTACAACAAATGATTGTCAAGTTACATGGGGGAAATGGTTTTCAATGTTAAGGTCACTGTGACCTTGACCTTTGAGCTACAGACTCCAAAATCAATTGGGCTCATTCACTTAATTTGTGCAACCATTATATGAAGTTTGAAATCTCTAAATCAAATGGTTGTCGAGTTACATAGTGTAAATGATTATAAACATTTAGATCACTGTAACCTTTGATATATTGACCCCAAACTGTGTAGAGGTCATCCACTCAATGTGTACAATCATGATATAAAGTTTGAAGTCTCTATAACAAATGATTGTCAAGTTACATGGCGGATATGGTTTTCAATCTTAAGGTCTATGTAACCTTGACCTTCGAGTTACACTCAAAAATCAATAGGGGTCATCCACTCAATGTGGGCAATAATCACATGAAGATAAAAGACTGTAGGCCAAAGAGTACTTAAGTTATTCTCAAGAAACCAAACTGGACGGACGAACGCCCTGGATCATAACATATAATGCCCCCTTCGGCCATATAAATATGAGAGAAAGACAAATGTCTAGTTTTAGACAAGCTCTGTTTAACTGCGAAGAATAAAATATTTTACTTACTAATAACATCTACTGTGACACACAATTCGTCATCTGTTTTACTGTAAAAGCACAACACGTTTTTAGTCTTTCCGTATTCTCTAACAAATAAAGATTTCTAAGTAAAAGCTTGTTAGTACAGTTGTCAGCACGGAAGAAATATTTGATTTTTGCTTTATACAAACATAGCATGGTTTAGTTGAAATGTATAAAAAATAACAAATTTTAAAATCAGTATTTAATAAAATGAGTTCACCTGCTCATACTTGCTTGTAAACACACTTTAAAAGCACCGACGTCTTTAGGATCGATAACTGCCTTTCCTTCATAAGCAGTGCTAGAATGTTCAACAGCTTTCAGTTTTGGCTTTTCTACAGATATTCGTGGGTCTACATAGCCAAATGAGACGTCTGGGCTGAAAGTATGATAGGGATAAGGCAGACAATATAAATTAAGTATATACTGCAAAGCCAGCAGCTAAATAATACAGCAGAATACAGGAAACGAATATTCTGAACATATCTGTAAATGGGAAAAGGGCTTTAATTGGTTTACCACTGATACAGAAATTATAGATGTTTTATATTGATGTTAAGCAAACGAAAACTCATCTTAACTAATAATGAAATTTGTAAATACTTCATGACCTCAATATCCAGTACATGTATGTTTTTTGAGGCGTGTGATAATATCCTTTGTTGTCTCAAATAGTTCATAAAAATATAAAAAAAACACCGCATTCAAGGAAGCGGAAGAATGCTAAGAACAGTCATTTTACTTTCAAACTTAACGAGTAAAGGGTGTGTTAAAAGTGCCGATCATTATTTCCTAAGCCTACTGTGGTCTTTGTGGCATGATTGTGTAGGAGATATCTGTTTTGCTCTAATATTTCAACATGTCTTTTCAGAATATAGCCAATAAAAGCTCTCCAATTGCTTTGCAAACGCGTCACTTACGTCAATCCTGGAATTGTGATCACTTGGAACGGTAAATAACATGGTGAGTTCAAAACACACCTAATCTCCGATGGAACAACGAAGTCGCCAATGAATGTCTACAAAAGATAAAATAACGATGCATCCCAAGTCGATGCATTCATGCGAAGGTTATTAGTGACTTCTTGAACTATGAACATAACAACATAACAAATAGACACTGTTTTTTTTTAATCATATATATTAAAATGACGTATTTAATATTTGAGTAAGAACCAAGTTAAGAAGAGATGAATGACAAATTTTTCCCCTTATACATTTCTCTCTTACTACAAACAGAACTGATCTTAAATCGAAAAGTGAAAAGAATTCTACAGTCAATTAAAATAAATCTGACATGATGGTTTAAGTTTCACCTCATTCTGTGATCCACTGAGAGGATTCTTTACTTCAGCTGAAAGAGAAAAAAAATCTTTTTGTATCATCTTAATTACCGATTTCGTATTGGTAAGGAAATGTTTGCATGAAGAGGTAACTTA
Organism: Cyclina sinensis; assembly: GCA_012932295.1. Lineage (NCBI taxonomy): Eukaryota > Metazoa > Mollusca > Bivalvia > Venerida > Veneridae > Cyclina > Cyclina sinensis. The sequence continues at coordinate 8,716,590 of JAAONU010000011.1, forward strand.
CGGAATCATAGCTTAGAATCATTCGAACTTCCATCTGTTCGTCAGTTTGTGCAACCTTCCGGTTCTACAAATTTACTTAAACATTCTGAAAAAGTCAAGTGACCCACAAAGTACCTGTACATTATATAATTTCTTTTAATTTTAGACTGATTATGTACTTGCAATATTGGGTAGGGGGAGTAAAATATATATTAAATGGATCTTTAACAATACCTGCAACCTAGACGTGTTTAGAAAAACACTTAGGATGTGCATTAAAAAAAGTAGTAACGTTTAATTACATCTAGTGTAACAATACCAATATAGACGAGACTTAAACCGACAGGTACTGAAACTGTTCTGGTAATTCTTTTTCTTCAAATAAATTCAACATAGAATTATTTCGTCACACTCACGAATACCTTTTTCACACTTGGTTCCTGAATATCCTTTAGGACAGTAGCAGGTTGGGTTGCTTGAAATATGACCGTCACAGAAACCTCCGTTTTCGCATTCAAGTAGCTGACAACCTTGTTTTCCTTGTATTGAAATAAAACAAAATATTGAAAGTCGTGTTTACAGCTGTCTTTATTATCTATTTGAAAATGTTTTAAGCATTTACGTAAATATGCCTCAATCACATTGTTTCCCTTAAGTCAGATAGAGAGTTAGGCCATCATTTTGTACAAAGTTCGGCATCTGTATAAGTCTCGTCTGCTTGGAATGAAATTCCAGGGTTTGTGGAAATAAGGTGTGCATATACACCAAACAGAGATATTTATTTCCAGACAAGGGTGAAGTTTCTGGCCTTCCTGCTCATCTATTTAGCTGAATTAGGAAAACTCCTCCTTGGGACAGAATATGTATTCTATGGCTTCCCAGCAGTGTAGGGCCAATTCTGACTATGCTGATGCCCAGGCTGATCTGGGCTCACACTGGTTACACAATCATGAAATCACATTTCCTAGTGTCAAAGCTCATTTTATCATCTAATTTATATCAACTCATCAAACTAACAAGAAAAAATGATATATAAAAAATATAAAAAAAGCCACGTCAGAGCTTTTATTTTTATTTTTTGGTCGACTCGTGGTATTTTGTACTTTTATTTTTATTTTTTATTTCGACGCCCCCCCCCCCCCCCCGACCCTATTTCTTTCCAAAATAAAATCCCGTGAAACTATTTATTAGAAAATGTTGGCCTTATAAACTCCAAGAACTATGTCAACGAGCTAACATATATTTTTTATCAGATAACTCTTTGTACTAGCACGTAATTAAAATAATATGCCATTTTATATTTATCTACTGACTGTTGGCTGCTGGGTCTGTTACAGTCAAATTGAAACACCTTTCCTCCCCTTGAATAGCTGACCTAAAATATACAGAACAAAGCTGGGTAAAAGTACAGAACAAAACTGGGTAAAAGTACAGAACAAAGCTGGGTAAAAGTATAGAACAATGTTAAACTTCTAGTAAAATTTTCACGGAGGCACCGCTGTTCAGGGGTAGAGCACAGGGCTCCGGATCTGGAGGTTGCGGGTTCGATTCCAGTCACGATCTTCACATTCCTCACCGCTGCAGGAATACTGTTATTGAACCCAGGAAACAGTCATCGAGCGTGGTGAATCTAAGTTGTAAGAACTTGTATCGCAATCGACGTAAACTAAGTAAAATTTTCCCGGGTTGATCGATTTAACAGAAATAACTGCTTACAGTCGATTGTAAACATAGAAACGCAGTGTCTTGTTAATTTTCATTACGATGAAGTCAAAAGAAAATTTGTACACATGAAAATAACACAGTTAACTTAAAAACAAAAAGACACATTACCCCATTAAACCAACAGATAAACAGAAATGTCGTTGCACATTCACGTCTGTATTATTGTTGAAAAGTGAGACGTCCACGGTACAGTTTCCGCTATTGGGGTCTCCGGGTCTGCACGAGTCACATGTCGAGAACAGGTGAAAGTTAACAAACCCATCAGATGGTTGCGGATGAAAAGTCACGCTGAAGCAGTTCATTTCAAAAAGTTTTATGAAATAAAGTATAATACTTTAAGTGATGAAAAGGTCTTGTTCAGTGAAAAAGAAAAACAAGAAATGTTTAGAAAGATAAGAAGTGATAGCAATTAGATTTTACTAAAATAGCAAAATAATGATTGCATATGAATCTTACTTACGAACTTTCATGAATTTTAAAAAAGACAGTAAACTTCTGATTTAGAATCTTCTGTTTAACAGTTAATGACATGAAGTCTTTATGTCTGAAAATATACATACCATTCGTTTTCGTTACCCTTGCCCGGCGTCACGTGGTACAACATATGACAGGGACCTCCGGCTGGGCACTCAACTCTCGTGTTGGTAGGAAGGCTAGGTTCAACAAAATGTGGCCGGTCCTGTCAAATTAAAAGTAACTTGCGTTTTTATGTATAAATATGTCAAATTCTAGTTTAAGTAAATTATGGTTAGAGCATGCCTGTTAATATATAGAGGACTGAACTATCTTTCCAATTGTACAAATGGGGAGATATTGAGAACCTTGTTTTGTTCTGTTTAGACTGCTTGCTTGTTAAAGTGATGACTACTTTTTCACCAGAAAATCCTAACCGAACTGTCTCGATGTTGTGACAGAAGATTATTTTTGCACTAATACTGTAAGTAAAAAATCAAACGCACATTAAATACGAAATCTTCTTGGATGCATAGTAACAATAGCTAAATATCGAAACATACAAAAAATAAAAGCAAATCACAATAGAAATAATATAACACTGATAATATAATAGTAAAATAATATATTTTAATTCCTTGTTTCACGAATTTACTTTCACAAAAAAAAAAATATTTTGCTTTATGATGCTGATTAGTATAAGCTTTGAATAAAACAATCTTTCTTTACTTTTGGTCATTTAAAGCAGTATGGATACATACCTGGAACCCATAGATCGAAATAACGTCTGCAAAAGAAACATAATTATCAATAAATTAACCTAATGAAAAATATTTATTTAAACCTCAATTTAGACGTTTGATTAAGTTTTTTATTTTCCCTTTTACATCAGGCTTTCGATTAAATTCTTACTTTTTCAATTCATGTCACGACTCCCAATTACCTCTATAAGCATCAGTGTGTGATGTTACTATCATTACATCAGTGTGTAATGTTGTTATCAATGCATCGATGTGAAATGCTGTTATCACTGCATCGTTGTGTAATGCTGTTATCACTGCAACGTTGTATTATGCAGTTATCACTGCATCGTTGTGTATTGCTGTTATCACTGCATCGTTGTGTAATGCTGTTATCACTACATCGATGTGCATTGCTGTTATTACTGCATCGTTGTGTAATACTGTTATCAATGCATCGTTGTGTAATGCTGTTATCAATACATCGATGTGTAATGCTGTTATCACTGCATCGTTGTGTAATGCTGTTATCACTGCATCTTGATGAAATAATAATTTTGTTTTATCGGTGAAAAAGTTATCAATGCTTCATGTTATATTGTTATCACTGCATTCACGCGTACTGTTGTTGCAACTGTATCGGTCTGTTATATTGCAATTCATTCATTGGTGTGATATTGTTATGACTACACTGCTGTGTAATTTTTTTACTTCTTTGTTGTGTAATGTTTTATGACTACAACTGTTTTTAATTATACAATGTATCAAAATTCCGATATTGTGTCATGTTGTTATGACTAGACTCGTGTGTAATATTGTTATCACTACATTGGTGTGTAATATTGTTATCACTAGATTGGTGTGTAATGTTGTTATCACTACATTGGTATGTTATGTTGTTATCGCTACATCGCTGTAAAATGTTGTTATCATTGCATTGGTGTGTAATGTTAAAACATCACTCGTGGGAACGAAATTATTCTACTTCAATATTATTTCTTGAAAGTGATAATAAGATTCACTTATACTATAAGATGGAATAAATCTTTTTAGTCTTACAAGACATCAGCAGTAAAGGTGGCCAGCTAGAAATAAGTACCTCAACATACATGGTTCAGCTTATATCAGCGTACGCCCTCTACGACATTATTCTAGAAAGTCAGTCAGAATGGTTCAAATTCATTTTGTATTAAATAAGAAATATTTATATATTTTTTAATCTCAATTAACAATCTCAAGATAGTTCTCTTTTAATAGTTGTGTCAATTATTCTCAGATAGTTCATATTAACTATAAAATTATTGTCATTTAAAAAAAAGAACAATAATGATTTTTTGTGTAAATTTGAAAAGAAAGATTATTTTTTCACACATTTTCCATTTGGAGAAAAGAAAAGAGTTCAAACTGATATCATTCGCATAATAAACGTTTGAAAAATACAAAAATACGGACATAGTTCGATTCAAGACACCAGTATTTGAAAGAATGAAGCAAAATCAACAAATCAATCAATCAACAAAAGTAACGCTGGATTGGTTATACTCTAGAAATGTCAATCAATCTTACCGCTTTGTTCAAGGAATGAAAATTATATTTAAAATCTTTGTGAAAAGTATTCATGCATACATTAAATGCGAGGTTCAGGTAATATTATTTGAACTTTACACTAAGATGAAGTGTTTACGACATTTCACATCGGTGCAGTGATTACATACAGTGACAATTTTCAAAAAAGGTCTCAAAAATTAATTCAATATCAAAAATAGAATTGTGATAGACATGTTATTCAAACATTTGCTAGGTTAATTCAAGTTAAATATATTTTTTTCAAAACAAACATTTACACGGACAACATTTAGTGAGGTTGGTCACGTTAAGCAGTTACATTAAACAGTAATGATTTCGCTATACATAAAAAAAACAAAAACAGTATGTATTGATAACAAACTTTCTGCATTTAGAGAAAAGTAAAGCGTTTAATTAGAAGACGAAGCACTTACACGGATTTGATAAAAAGGTGGAAAAGGGGATTTCAGAAAACACACAGTCAAAAACACAGCCTCCCTACACAGTCAAAACATATAGGAAAAAATAGCAAAAACAGTGACGGTATCAGCATCTACTCACCTGATATAACGTCAACCTTGAAGCAAAGTTCGTCCTTATTTACCCTGTAATATGTTAAGCAAGTTAGAGTCGATGTGAATGGTTTTAAAACAATAGTTTATAAATAAAAACAGTTTTAAATGTGACGTAAATGCGGATACTCTGAGTAAAATTATGTTCTCCAGTTTTCCAACATGCAGCCGTTAAATCTGTCATTGTTTTCTGTCTTTTACATGTTTGCAAGAAATGCTTTCTAAAATAAATTTACACTGAATTGGTTGATGTAATACACATACCCATTTGCGTCTTTTGTCTGAATACATATGTCTTTAAGTCCTAACTCTAAAGGTTTCAGTCTTATGTTGGACTGGTAACTACCCGGGACAGACAGTCTGTCAACCGTCTCTATCTTCTCCACGAGCAGCAGTGACGGATCAACATACCCTGGTGACACCGTAGGTCTGCATTTAACAAACATATTGGTGAAATACAAATACGTTAGTTTAAACAATTATTTTTACGAGAGAATTAAATGTAACAATAAAGAATGCGCTTGTCGTAATAATAGTCTCCTGAATGTCATTTAAAAAAACAAAAACAAAAAAACAAACGAGACTGATATCCCTGCTTAAAGTTACATTGTTGGAGCGGTTAGTGCTTTACATACTTAACATTAAGCAACATTGTGATTCAGACGGTGTGTAAACCGCTGGAGGTAGTGACCAAGAGAATATAGTTTGACATACTCTCCTGCACATAGGCCGAATGTTTCACTGTCTTATCTCTGCTAAAAGTCAATTTTCAAAACGATATTTTTATTTTTAGACATGGAAATCCACACTTACTTTTCAGCCAATCAGTGACTAGCCTACAACGAAACGTCCATACATACACTTGACAACCCTTAGTGTAAACAAACAATGCATGTCTGCATGTTACTTATGTATTTCACTTTTCAAAGTTTTTTTTTAAATATGTATATTTAAATAAATCAGTAAAACTATCAAAAAGGTTAACATCAAGATGGTATGGTTATTTTAGACGTTTATTTGTTGTATCAAGATGTTATCGTAAACACGTAGTTGAAATGTGTTTACAAAATTGTCAGAAAACACCTGTCTATTTTATATTTTTTGCACTCACATGATCGTTTCAACCAATGAAAATTGATTTAAAGATTTTTCAGTTTTGGGGATATTGGTGGACTTTCATTGGTTGTTTAAAAGTTCATTGTAAAGGTCAATATAAATTTACTCTTATTAAAGCAGCGGTGTGAAGTAACGTTAGTGTATTCACATAGCTGCTGAGGGAGCGTAAGTTTTGTAGTATTTCTGTAGTTTTGTATGCGAAAGGCACTTTTTAATATAACAGTGGATTAGAATTGATGGATGTGAAGTTAAATTCAAAACTAAGGAAACGTAGTAGATTCTAAAAAAATCTTTTCATAATTATATTTCATCACTTTCAGCGAAATGATCAAGGTAGGTAGACATGCTTAATACGTAATGCTTGGCCTAAGTCTGAGGTTTCCGAGAAGAATATTTTTGAAGTTTTCCCTATCTAAGCTTATGTGAAATCGAGTGACTACCGGGCAGGGTGATTACGACCCAAGGGACATAAATCGAACAATCTGAATAGAAAACCTCTAGTTGAACCTATATGCTACATATCTAAACTCAATGCCTAAGTCTTCTCTTTATAGGTCTGTGAAATCAAATGATCCCTTGCAGGCGAGGCCATGTATGAACACAGAGGGGAAAAAATAACAATCTTGTAAGAGGACGTCTAGTTGAATCTCTCTGCAAGTTTTACGCCTGGTGATTTAAGACAAGATTTTTTTTGAAATTTTCTCTGTATAAACTAATGTAAAATCAAATGACCACCGGAGCAAAGCGACGAATAACCCCACGAACACAAATCGAACAATCTTTGTAGATGTCATCGAGTTGAAGCTTCATACCAAATGTCTAAGATCGAATTTTCATGCTTATAAACAAGAGGATGGGGCAATGATTTGATGAAATTTCGTCAAAGGTCAAATAAGCCCTGTTACCCATCAAATCAATTAATTCTTGAATGTCTACACCTTGTGGTCTGACAAGAAGATTTTGGTTTCAAGTTTTATTACATGTCTTAATAAATTAAGTGACCCCTGCGGCTAACCTTATTTTACCACTGGAACAATGTTTTGAACACATTTGATAGAAATGTACTAGAAATGCTAAGCTCTCGGTTTCGAAGAGGAAGAATTTTGAAATTTTCAATTTTAAACTCTATTTTCAGTTTGATAGGGCTTCAATAAAAAGCTTTCAGACAAGTTTCATCATTAAGCCAAGTAGTTTTAGGAGAAATGTCCTATTAAAGAGTAGACAGAAGGTGGACGACCGAGAGTCATGGATTTTAAAAGCTCACATGAGCACGTAGAGCTCAGGTAAACTTTAAAGCCGAGCAGTTCCTGTTTGATTTTATTTCTCAACGATGACCAAATTTCAGCCGTATCTGTAAACATATAATTGGGAAACTTGGCGCTTCGTAACTCTTAATGATATTGAATGTTTGCAGCTTAGAATGTACAGCTGTTCCAAGAATTTCATTATCTAAGTTTTGAAAGTCGAAGGTATCAAGTGTAATAGAAATACTGTTACAAATATGGCAAATTAATGTTTTGGTTAAACCATCTCATAAGTAGGGTGGGTTATAAGGCTAAAGTGTGGTGAGACTGTCGAGATACTTGTAGATCTTCCGTATCTAAAATATCTAAATAGTTTAATCTAAATTTGTTTGTAGCACACATTATTTGCTTAAACAAATTAATCTTTATTAAATTTCAAGAACGGTTAAGCAAATCTTACTTCTGATTTGACTCTGATGTAATAAGTAAAGCAATACTGCATCGCTGGTGCTTCACACACTCGAATATGGTGGGTTTGGCTGTATCCGTAAATTCCTGTTATCAAAGCAAGCATACACTAATGTTTAAGATATTTTAACAAACATGAAAATGGTTTGTAAGTGCATTTAAAAACTCCGATTATAAAATATGAAACATTTTCAATATGTTTTAGCTGTTAAGAAATATTTGTTAGAAAAGTCAGACCTATCATCAAGAGATAATACCTGCATTACCTAAATCTAACAGATAGTCCATGACAAATGCTTCTGACTTACCGCTGCAGCTTTATGAAGTGATGAAGGGTCTGAAAACAAATATATCTTTTCTTGACTCGGAACTGAATTTTGCATAAGCCTGATGCATTTACCAGATATTCTATGTTTTGTAGCTGACTTCTATGTTTTGTCAGTTTATAATACTTGTACGAGTACTCATTTACTCATTACTTAAATATAAACACCTTTATAGAGTTCTGGAAATGTTTTTTTTTAAATAAAAAGAACATGCTATGTAGCTTGCTGTATAAAATATACGATATTACTTTCAGATATCTTTTCTGACTGTAAATTAAAATCGACTAAATATAAGCTAATGAGATATTATCATTTTCCCTCAAGGAATCACATTATAGCTGAGAGTATCTGGAGTAAACATTATTTTAATCAATGTTGAAATGGTTCTTAAAAACAAAAACATATTGAGTATGTTGTTTTGCATTTTTACTTATATAATCGTATTGACTTACCCTGATTACAAGTTAGACCAGAGTATCCAGCCTTGCAGATGCACGTTTTGATACCATTATCTATTTGGCAATACGCGTCATTCTGGCAAATGTTGTCAGAGGGTGGACATGGTCCTGTGAGTCAAATATAAATATAAAAATGTTTCATCGAAATGGCCTTGAAAGGATAGTTTAAACATAAGAAGTTTTATTTGTAGACATATCTTTACACCGAGTAGTTTAATAGTAATCGTTTGACATGGAAATACTTCTCATTATGATGACAAACTGTCTTAACTGTCATTAAAGTGCATGAAATATGGAAGTGTAAATATCGTTCTTTAAACAAAAAAAGACGACACTAATAAAATCAAAGACGGTAGGAGCAGTTACGTTTAAAATGATTACATAGAAACGGGGCGTCTTTAACGCAAGTCTCAACGTTTTATAGTCATATATAGGCAGTCAGTCCACCTCACCTATCAAGTGTTCCTAGGTCTCCAACTAGGTAATTCACCAATCTTTCCACAAGCGAAAATTTGCGTTTAAATATTGTAAAATTTCTTAAAATCAACATGTAATCGTCAAATGCAATTGAAAATGTTCGTAATAAAAGATGAATAACTTTATATATGTTTAAGAAACATCTGATGCATTACCTCTTTCACATCTATCTCCTATATACCCGTCAATGCACATGCATTTGAAGTCGTTGCTGTTCTCGCGGAAGCAATGACCATTGTTTTGACATGGAAAACTTGAGCAAGGATCTACGAATAAAAAATATAAATCAATTTTATCTTTTTGCAGAAACATCGCATCCGACAATCTGTCAGCTTCATTAGTGATGAATGTTAGAGAAATGACTTTATTTGACAAAATATCATCACTTTTATACAGACATTTATCAATGACAAACCTTATTCATTTCAAACATTCTGTTCCGACAGAATTTAAGGTAAAGGAGGAAAAGGGCATTGAACTATTGCTATCATTTTAAAGAAATCAGAAAGAACAGCACTGGTTACAAAGTGTAAACATTTACAGCAGACTTTTACAGAGACAAAGAATAATAATACAGAGAACATAGAGACTATTGTTGACCTACCTGATGCTGCATCATACACGCCCACTTTGTAACATAGCTGCTGAAAGTTGGACTTACTGAAAAAAATCAAATCCATTCATGGCTATTTTAATAATAATTATTATTATTATACTTATATATTTTTTTTGTATTTGTACTGTATGTTTCCTTGGAATGACGTAAATTTGTTTTATTCTAAATGAAATCTGAACCTTATAATGCATTTTAAATTATGCTATTTTTAAACATGACGATATATTTTTATTTTCGAAATCCTTACTGTAGTTACTTTCTCTCAGTCTAAAGACAAACGTTTAGTACTTCAATTTCACTCAACTATCTGCGATAGCAAAACAACATACGCCGACTGAAAGCATATTTCACTTTCTCCCTCAGATGTAAAGTTGAATGATGCTTCTGAAACGCAGCTTGGACCCCTAGGATGTGCAGGGTACACTATAACACCATGCGTGGAAGATATTACATCCTGACTGAAACAATTAAATTGAACATAAACTGTTTGAAAACTTTATAAGTATCAGCTGAGATCAAATTCAGTAATTATGTCAACATATCCCTACCGACAAAACCTTCTCTTTTACCGGACTGTACATAGGATTCAAGTGAACATGGTTTTAAATGCTCTATTTTTCTAGAAACGCTTAAAGAGTAGCATAAGAAGGATGTTGCTGTTCCCACTGAACACGTTCAATTTATACATAGTAGGGGAGTAATTACATCGCTTTAGCGTTAATTAACGTATCACTCATGTAATAATTTTGGTTAATACAACTTGTTCAATCTGAAGCTTTAATCTTAAAAAAAATTAAAAGTAAAAAAAGAGTAGCCTGCACGTTTTCCATGACAACTTTTATGATATTGTTGCGATACAAGAAAACATGAAAAAAATATTGTAGAGAAAAAGATTAATTATCTGAAAGCAAACAAACTAAGACCCTTTTTTCTGAAATTATCTTAAGATGTTTAAAAAAAAGAATGCTAACAGTTTTGTTCAAGAAAGAAAACAACTATGAAGAAATCAGTAATACCTCGAAGAAGCATGGTCGATGGCAGTTAAAGTCCTTTTGTTTGATAACTAGATTTTCTTTATAATATTATAGGATAATTAATTAGCAAAAACAAAATACATTTTTTTTCTTTGTCTGAAAGACTGTTTTGTCACAATTGTTTTCTCCCATAATACCTACCAGCAAGGGTCACTGGCTCTTAGAGGAGCAGTTTCATCATCATCATTGTCCCTATCATTGGCATCACATCCCGTTGACCCAGCAGATCCTGCTGCTGAACCCGTTGATCCCATCTCACAGGAGGTTCTTAAATACAGTAAAACCATTCAATAAAGATTTAAAAACTGGATGTATGAAATGGACATTTTTATTAGTTGCAGTTAAAGTTCTGTTATGTACACGTATGTCTTTTTGTTGGGTTGTTTACACCTATGTCGACTTGATGTTGTACCAGACTATTATATAAAATATATTGACTGTTCACATTAAAATTGTGTTTTGTTGTTTCAGAAATGCTCTAGAAAATTCATTAATTAAATTGGGAGTATATTTAGTTGTGATAAAAATAACTGTAGGAACAAAAAGTAAACTCTGAAGTTAACCGTGCTGAAATTCATATTTGTGAACCGAATGAAAGGAAGAAAGGACCTTTATCTGTTTCTTTTCTCAAAACCTATGCTTTTGTTTGTCATGATCTTAGACATGGGGTATCTTCAAATTTATTACTTTTATTAGAAAACAAAATATAAATCCAAACACAGAAATGTGCTTGTGTATGAAGTTCAAAATAATCTTATATAAAATTGATGTTTATAGAAAGATGCGCATGAATACGACAAGATATTCGTGCCATTAAAGTAACCTTTTATATGATACAAACCTATTTGACACGAACGATGTGTACAGCAGAATTTTACAATGTTCTCCTTTATCACATAGTATTCTACTGCTGTCTTTCAGCGTCGGCTGGACGAATTTCACCAAAGCCTGGAACAAAGATCATCGTCATTTTTACGTTCAATTCTAATACAGCCTGACTCACATTTTAGTAAAGAGGTCATATTGACAGATGAGAGTCCTGAAGTTGTATATTTGTATATTACTCAACAACAACCGAGTCATTTCTGAATAGGTCTGTAAAAATACTTACACCAACTTGTAAGTATGCAAGCGTTGAATTATCAACTTCAGCTGCAAAAGAAAAAAAAATCTTACCTCAGAATGTTGCTTTCTGAAAATGAATTTCAATATTGGGCCGTATCATTGGACTAGGATTTCACAGTAATCAAATATAAAATAAATTGTCCGAGATATGTGAGAGCTAACCATTTTTTACTGTATGAAGTTTTACTTTTAGTTGTTGAATGTCTGAGAAAGGTGACAAATATTGAAATGAAATACATACTTCTGTCTAAAATGTTGTTACCGTTGTAAATGTTATAGTATTTTCCCCATTTATTCACTCATTTTTATTTCTTAATGCTAATGACTGTCTGTGTGTGTGTGTGTGTGTGCGTGTGTGTGTGTGTGTGCCAGGAAAAACATGCTATGTTATATAAAACATTAGATCAATCTTTTTTTTTATTTTATACGTACGGTTTGCGATAAATTTCAACTCATAACACGTCGAATGGCTTGATGTCCTAGAATAAATATACATATATATCATCGGATTTGAAGATGTGCGAATAAGGTAAACAGGATTAAATTTACAATGATCATATCTTTTATGACAAGATCAATTTGATTTACCAGACAAGGCTTACTAAAACAAGACAGTCATGATGGCCCTTAAGCACACGCCTTAGTTCAACTGCATATAAATTGTCATGTAATGTTTTTGTCATTAAAAAAATAAGAAAAAAATAAAGGGCAGTATTTGAATAATACTGGGAAAGGTCTATGAGGCAATACGTCAGTTCAAATTTCAGAAGTCTCAGCCTTATTTTAAAGAGTGTGTGGTATATGTAGAAACACGTGATCCATTGGCCAGGAAACCAGTTTTCACTAACATGGCATGATATGAACCAACATGATACAGTATCACTAGATAACGTTACACACCAAATTTCAGTGGTATGTTTTTTCAGTTTCCGACAAGAAGTTGTCTATATAGGTATTTATGTAACATTTGACCCCACAGGGCAGAGGCAAACATTACCACAACGACAAAGTTTGATAAAAAAAATAGAGGTAGAGAAGACAATACTTCGTGCATACGTTTAGAACACAGTGTCATGTGGTTCATACAAGAAAATGCATTAAGATTTGCCTCTATATTTCTATGTCTGACGGGGCCAGTACTTAGCCAGTGATATGATTTAAACAAACTTGATAGTCGTCTGCTTGTTAATACATGTTAATTACAAGAAGCAATGGAGTCTTTATAAAAATTTCCCCAGATAAGTGAATATACAAAATCTGGCCTCTGGGACTGTGCCAAAAATAAACCCAGGGGCCCAACAGCTTTAGTAGTGGTCTTCTAGACAATATTGCATGCCAAATTTCAGAATTTTAGGCCTTTTTGTTTCTGCCAAGACAATGTTGAAAAATTTCCCTCTATATTTCATTGTAAAATATTTGATCCTTTTGATGGTCAATAGTTACCCCTCGAACACAATTTAAACAGGTTTGGTAGAGGTTCACTAGACAATTCTTCGTGCTGAATTTCAGAACTCTGAGACTTGTGCTTTTAATAAGAAGTATTTTAAAAATCTCCACTATATTTCAATGTAAAAACATGTGACCCCCTCGGGCAGGATCAAAGGGCTAAAGGGACGTTATATGAACAAACTTAGTGGAGGTATACTAGACAGTGCTACACACCGAATTTCAAACCTCTGTGCTTTGTAGTTCAAGACAAGTAGAATTTTAAAATTTTAAAGTTTTTTTCTGTTGCCATAGCAACCAGTGATCTGCAGAAAATGCAATTCTTCAAACACTTTTGTAGAGCACCATGCAATGAACATTCCTGCAAAGTTTAGTCATTTTACGTTCGTGGTTTGGGAGATGTTGTTTGAAGTAAAAAGTTGACGGCGAGATGCACGAAAGATTTTCAGGTGATTACTTCCAAAAAGCTTCGGTACACCTTTACGTAAGTTTGCGTTAGTATTACGTAGCCTTCAAGGGAAGTCGTGCTTTATATGAAAATTATGACGTTGAATAAGCAAAAACAGAGACATGAAATAATGTTCAAGGTTGTCACCAGCATATCCAAGAATTTATTTGAATAATTTATTTCTGTTTTAAAAAGAACTGACTCTTCTATTGTATTTTATTTTTGAGTATAATTCATATGAAGAGGTCTACCATAAGAGTACAAAGAAAATGAACATTTTTATTCTGTTTTTAAAACGTTTACTACTAAAACTAACTTAATGTGTAAGAAAATAAGTATTTTCCATTACTTGAAAAAGAAAAAGATGTCGGAATCTCGTAAAATCCAAATTACTTCTAGTTCCCGCTCTCCCACCTGTCAATAAATTCTTATCATCTTCAGTGGTTAATGTTAGGTTCTTAAACTAAATCTTAAAGTATCCAAATTGTTCAAATTTACGCAACACCAAAAGCGAAACTTACCCAGTGGTTGCATCAATACAAACAAAGTGCTCCTTTGTACTGTTCAGTCTACCGTTTGCAATTGTGATACTGGTCGTGTATAAGTTAGTAATTCCAGGTATAACTGAAGATTTCTGAACTGCTTCTGTTGTAATAAGACTTCTTAATTCCTCGTTTGTGTCGATGGTGATACCTGGCACAGAACTGAAAAGGTAGAAGTAAAATATCATATAGGAATATGATGACAAGTTGACCTGATTCTATTTTATAAAAACACTGTAATACGCAAATAGAAAAATATAGAAATTGCTTGGTCATAACTCTATATGAAAAAGTTATATATTCAAAACCAAAGAGAAAATTCAAGTTAAAATTTAATGATGTTTAAATATTAATATAATTATTTACGTTAGTGTCTTGATGGCGAAGTAAACCGGGATATGACAGGGAAGAATGGTGTCTCCTTTCGTGTAGCAAATTAGCTGACTTCCATCCTTAAGAGAAGGAGTTATGATTTCCATATCAGCCTACAAGAAAATTTGTCTGTATTACAATGAAATTCCACCAACAGGTTGATCTTGTTATATTGATTGTTCTCTTAGACTTTATGAACATGGCCGCTTTCAAGTTATATAATTTATAGCTGCAAATTAATGCAAAGATATGTTTTTCAATCAGACTGTTTTGAAAATATCAATAGCTTTAACTTAACATGATGAAAACCATAGATGCCACCTTGACACAGTTATCTGACCAACTTGAAGTAATAAGTTTCTTTTCTTAAAAAAGTTGAAACAAAAATACATTTAAAATCATTTTGGTGCAGAAGAATAAAAAAAATACATGTACATATAACAAAACGTATAAAAGAAAAATATAACAAAACACACAAAAAACAGTGTTTTTGTTCTTAGACAATAAGTTGAGATATACGTTAAATAGACGTACATGTATGTTTGCTAGTTTGTTTGCTCGGGGTTTTAAAAAGTCCAGTTTCCACAATTACATAGGCTGTACTGACAGTTTAAATAGCTTATGATTCTTAAAACCTTTTATCAAAATCTGAATAATAGTTGATGAGAAACAGTGAAGTGAGACTGAAAGCAGTATAAACTTATCTGAACTTATCCAACAATATAGGAATCATTATATTTGGAATAAAAGACTTTGAAAACCATCCGAATCAACTTACATAGGTTTCCGATATATTGCACTTTCCTGAAAAAGGAATACAAACTATTTATTCGAGACACAAGTCTGGAACAACGTTCAAAGCAACACTATTTACTATCGCTTCAGTACTTTAGCTGATCTGCTTGACTGATTTAACTATTTAACGTTGTAACTGTTTTAATACAAACAAACGGCAGTTGCCGATTCAGGAAAATACCGATTAAAAATAAGAAACGAGAGCCTCTAATTGGTATGGTACAATCAATAATTGTAGATAAAACATTTCGATGTAATGCTTGATCACTTGCTTCACTATTGTGTCTCTCTGTCTTCCTTACAATTTGACACACGTATCAAAGCTCAGTCTGCCATAAGTATGACAGTTAATGGAATGAGCATTCTACTTATCAGTTTACTCAGAGGAATGTGAATAAGAAGTTTACTTAGTTCACATCGTTGTCCACTAAATCCTGATGAGCATGCACACACACCTCCTTCAAAACAAACCCCTTGTCCTTTACATTGGTCTGGTGAACAACCATCTGGAACATTCATGTTACCCCTTATCTCATCTTATATAATATTGTACGAGTAATCAGTTATTTGTATGCCAGTTATATAAAACAATTATGAGAAAAAATCACAATCTGTTGGTTCGTTTAACAAAATCTGGAACTTTCAATGAAGCCTTCATTGTGCTTTTTTAAATAATGCTTAATTTTCATTTCTAAATTACAAAATCAAATGGGCGATATACCTGCTGGGCAGCTCATTTCTCCCGCTGATTGCAACGGACATTTATCTATGAAATACAAAAATGAAAAACAGTAGTGCTTTAAAGAAATCGAAATACACACACATGTTTACACATTTCTATTTAAATTATACATCATGTAATTTAGTGTTATTATTAGATATGTTAGCAGGACAATGACAATTAATCTGTAAAAGTCATACAGATACTATTTCCATACCTTACTCTTTCACACCAGGTTTTAGACTTCCACCCATGAAAAATGCACATAAAAAGTAAATATTAACCAAAATGTTTTTAATGTTAATAACAATTAACTAAGTCTGTTTCTTTTAAAAAGAACAGAATTGTTATAGAAGAAGTCTGTGTGGTTCAAATGTTTTAATACAATAAATGAATAGATGTCTAATAGTTTATACGCCTACCATGTTCGCAGTTTGTTCCATTAAAACGTTCAAAACATTCACAAGTATAGCTGTTTACTTGATCTTTACAGCTCCCATGGCCATTACATGCAGTAGCATTGCAGTCATCAATATCTGAAAGTAAGAACAAAAGACCAGACTATGCTAACATGTACAAAGTATTGTTATTGTAGTTTTCCTAACATTCGGTATTTAACGATTAAAGCAATATAAACAGTCATAAACTGGTCATGCTTTTATTTTAGTTTATATTTCCAATTTTTTGAAGATTTTATTTCATTGACGAATACTTTTATTTTCTTTAAGCATTTCATTCTGTGATTATTTTTACTATTTGTAAGTCTCTATCATAGTAGTTCATGATTCGTTTAGTTCTAAATTCTTCAATATGATGGACTGGTTTTAGTTATAATAAATTACAAATTAATAAAAAAAACTTACTCTCGGAACATGTCGGCCCCGTAAAGCCGGGGTTACACCAGCATAGAACATTATTTTGACCGATGCACGTGAAAGAATTTCCCTTTACACACGGGTTCGGTTTACACGGATCCTCCGCTTTTAGATAAAGAAAACAATATACTGAATTCAGCAATTCAAAGTGCACTGTGGACAAACATGTAAGATCTTAAGGTTCACTTCAAAACTCGATTGCAACTAGCATTTTTATGACAATCTACATGTAATTTTTGACATAAAAATCTTACTAGAAATCGTTTTGTTTTGGTAAAGACTTATATCAAATCTGGCTGAAGTTCACGATCTCCCTACGGTTAGATCTGAAGACAACGCATTTATTTCTGTCTTCTCGATAACCTGGAATTTCCATTATTGTTATTTATATCCCACCCAATGACACTGTAGCTTATGACGCGTCTCGATAGCTTACATGTACACACGGCGTGTTCTGACAGCGTGTAAACTTATCTAGCATTACAATGTTTATCGGAAACGGAAAATGCTTAGATATTTTGAAAAAATAATATTCTGCACAAACATTAATTTCATTATTTTGGAAGATCTTGATAAATAAATTTACCTGAGTTGAGTGACAATTTATACATGGCAGATAATTGTTTGGAATCCCAGCTATATAAATAGATTTTCACAAGTTGAACATTTACTTCCATGAGGGTGGAAGCGTTGCACTGATTGGCTGATGGATAGGTCACGAAAAGGTGGCCTTCTATTGGTCGTCCTCAGATCCTAATAGCATAGCGATGTTTTGGATATGATTTTAATCAGATTGGACTTATATCCAAACATAATTTGCTTGTCACTTTACTCTCCACTGAAAAAAACTATTTTCAATGACTGAACTTCTGTTAAGATTTTTTTTTGAATGAGTAGTTAACAGGTTATATTAATTCTAAACATACACTGGTTCGGTAAGAAATAAAGTTAATTTGCTTACTTATTGCACATGTTGGACCAGAATGTTTAGGTAGACACAGACATCTGAAACCACCGGTATCTTTATCTCTTTCACATGTTCCAGAATTTTTACACGGTGCAGATACACAAGGATCTGTGAAATAAGGGAATATGGAAATATAAAAAAATAAAATTATGTTTTATACTTCATAGTGGACAACATATAAAACTTCTTTACAGAAACAAGGAACTAATGTCATCAACTAACAATCCTTTATTTTCAAGAACAGGAAGGTGTTTGACAACAAAAGGTAAATCTATTGTTATATGACTTTGTTATAATGGAAGCCATTTCGTATTAACATACAATTTGCTTATAATAGCGAGCTTCAGTCCGCTGTTATCGCTCATATTTAAACAAATAAGTAGATTCAAGTAGATCCTTTTGATTCAAGACCTTTTACTTATTTTTGAAGTGTTAACACGTTACTTCAAAGCGTGGCCAAATTTTACAGTGTTTTCGACGTGATTTCTATCCCACTGGTAAGTAGCAAAACATTTACTACTTGAGGTTTAAACAAGGTTCCAGGGTGCACCAACCTCACACTTGCCCCAACAGGTTTTCATAAGAACAAAGAAGTTGTCTTTGGTGAATTAACTCAAACCCATCCATCAACTCGATAATGTTGCATGCAGACGCATACAGACATATGAAATATAAACAATCTAATGATATTGCAGAGCGAAAATGGTAGGTACTCAACGACGTTACTGTGACGACAGCACTTTGAGTCGAACTGGCAAGAACACGTTGGCAGTGAAGAAACTGATCGAATTTCTACATTCTTTTCAAGATTTCCCTAAAAACCTTCATAAACTCTCTAACCTCTGCCACCGTCTTGCAAAGATGTTAGCAAAGATCAACCTCAGAATAGTTATCACTAAGTTGGCAGAATATTAAAGAAACACTTAATGTCTTACCTGGAGGTTCAATCTGGCTCTTTATGCAGACAGTCTCGCTTTCTTGACTGAAAGAAATATGTAGGTACAGACATACAAAGCATTGTCTTCGATTACCGGAAAATGCAATGGCCAAAAAGGTTTTACAAATAATGCATTGTCAACAAAGTTGAAATATGTTGTCTTCTAAGGTCCGTAACTACTAAGAATGTAAAATAGGTTACCTCAGTCTCGTCACATGTGGACACTTAATAATACATTGACATAAAGTCTGGTGGGCAAACGAACGGATGGTGTGGTATTTACAGTTTTGTCAAATATCTCTTAAAGGCCCAGTTTTACTTATAGCGAAAAATGAGCAAATTAACAATGGCTCTTACATATATATAAATCCTGTCATAGCCGTATATCATTGCAAGTACAACTGGATCTTTAATTTACATGGTAGATTAATTGATCAGAACAAAAGGGGACAAGGTTTATCTTCTAAATACATGTATATATTACATTTAACATTTACGAGTATATATATATATACATATATATATACATATATATATATATTATATATATATATATATATATATATATATATATATATATATATAGAGAGAGAGAGAGAGAGAGAGAGAGAGAGAGAGATAAATGATTTACGCATTAAATAAACTTTATGCTCGCGTGATATAACAAACACGACCTAAGACAATGAAATAATGCCAGTATATTAACTGACATTGGTACAAGGATCCCTGCCTTTTATAACAAGAAAGACAAATTGTAAGCAATTAACATAATAAATAAGAGCTGTCTTGCGATGAGACAAATATTCATTGTCAGACAAAGGAAATAATGGATTGACTGAGACTGGTGTTTGAATAGGTTAACAGGTATTAATCAGCATCATTTTAACAAATGTATTCAGTGAAAAGCTAGACAGGTTAAATGAAATGTGTTATATTTACTTTGTCAAATTAATTGTGCCATTTCGGCACAATTGTGCATGTGGCAGATCATGGTCACTATAGTATTATTTCAATATGATGCACTCCTGCACTCACGTCAATATTTGTGGTGTAGCATGGTCTAAACACGATCCTGATGGGTAGAACGCAACAGGTTATCTCATGTGTGACCTTCATCTTTGACAGAGACAACGATATCGTAGGTTTTGTCCGTTATGTGGATATATTGAATTATTTTGCCAAGTAATTTCAGAATCGTTCAAGATACTCAAGAGATGCCAAACGGGTACTAAAGGGGGCGAATGCAGATGATCTGGTATGTAGACTAAACCTAAACGGAGCCAAACAGAACATACGTTCTTAAATTCGTAGCTTAAATTACTTTAAAATGTTCTGGAAATCTTGAGAACGTATTTAAAATGGGGGACGGGCGCTTTTTTTATATCTTAACTGTGACTTCGACGGAGGCTAACACATTATATTTTTAACTCATGATACTGCTACACTATATTATTATAGGTTAGGGGTTAACCCCTATTCAAAATCATTCAAAGCGTTCTAAAGACATGGAGTGAACACGACCGGTTCTACTACTATATGGTCCCCTTTTCAACTTCAACTTATTACTTTCAATACTGACTATACTAGGCACAGCTAACAGAAGTTACAGATTAGTTACTTTAATAGCTAACAGTAGTTACTTTCATAGCAAACTGTAGTTACTTTCAATGGCTTACAGTAGTTACAAATGGAAAACGAACATTCTGTGAATAATTTGTTATAAAGTTTGTATGTTCACTGTGACCCTATCTGTTTCCATGAAAGGAAAACACATTTTTCAAAATTGATCAATTTATATATAAAAAAGAACTCTTCTCATTGCAGACTTTTAAAAAGAATCAAAGGACAAAGTAACGGACAATGGAGGAAGACACTTTTAAAACCGGCCTACCTTCGGTTGAATAAAAAGAAAAATCAATCAGCTAACAATAAAAGTAAGATTCACAGCGTTATTCACTCACCCCTTTATATCTTTAGCTTTAAAGCATATGTTTTCTTTTCCATGAATAGAGTGTTGGAAATAAAGGTCCACTTGATACATGGTGACTCCATTGTGAATAACAGTTTGTATCGGCCCGAGCTCATACTTGTCCAGAAAGCTTTGAGTTATTTCTACATCTGTAACCTCTCTGAAAATAACCGCTTAAATAAAAACATTAGGTACTTATCTTGTTATGTGCAACTATTTAACTCTAAAAGTTAAATTGTGCTTACTAATACGCTTGGTCACGATAATATTGCAAACTTTACCTTTACTCTCGCCACGTATAAGTTTGTGTGAAAAATTACGGTGTGTAAGAATTAATCAAAACATGTCATTCGCTGAAAAATATCTGTTTTATTTCGTTTTCTTTGTTTAAACCTTGTGAAATAGAGAGCAAGTGCTCTTCAGCTTTATTTGCATATATGACGTGAATCACACAATTATTTGTTAAGTACAATTGTTCTAAAACAGTTGGTTACCCTGAAAACCTCTCAACCTTTTATTGATGTAAAATGATTGTATGGGACTTACTCAGTTGAATTTATATATAATGCTACCACGCAAGTTGCCAAAATTTTGCAAGCCACAAACTGGTCTGGTGATGGTATGTCGACAAAATAAGGTTCGTCCTTTAAATAAAAAAAAAAATCTATAAAATTCATTGAATAATGAGATTTAACATCACTTAGCCCTGTTCTTTGTAAAATATACATTATCCCACAAAATGGCTGTATTTCAGTTACTTATTATATTTTCATCTTAAATATTTATCAATTAAATAAAAGCATCTGCACACTAGGCCGATGCATTTAGTTTTTATCAACCTAAATCGAGAGCAACGTATTACCAAATGGAATTCTGACTCAAAGTTTTGATAACGTAACATGCGAAGTATTTTATTTCCGTCAATGATATTACATTTCCCTCGTTAAGACGTATCATAGAGAGCTGTTTCCGTAAATTGTACTTTTGTAAAACAATCTGTACAAGACAAAAGTAAATTTTTATTTACTATAACAAATTAATTAAAACCTAGGATTTATACAAATATTTTACCATTTTTTTTCTAACCATAAGATCTTAGGACTTGATCTTTTAATGTTGTGACGGCATGAATGATATCGCCAGTATTTGTAAACTTAATACCAATTTATAAAAAGATATCAATAATTTCAATTTGTCATAATTCTACTTTATTACATTTAAAACCATTTGTCAAGTTAATACTTTATGCAGATTGTACGTGGAAAGATGAATGCAACTTGTAAATTGTAACTTTTTTTCTAAATACTTACAAAAGCAATGTTCGTTGTATGATTGAACGAATCAGCTGAAAAGATTAAGTAGTTTGCGACATTTATATACATATAGCTAAATTATTTACAGTTGGTCATTCCTTATGGCAGAATTTACTTGTTAAATGTAGAACAATGCTTGGAAAAATTAGATGATGAAAGCAACAACATGCTATTTGAACTTTTTAATGCTTCGGCAGACAACATTTGTATAAGGCTTCACACTGTTGTCTCAAGTGGGAAACATAGCTTCAACGCTGTAAGAGTTAGCTTTAGCGTAATACATTGTAAAAACTGAGACGACGTAATCTTCAGTTTTTTATTTTGGTAGCTGATTTCTGCCAATTCGTTCTGTCGTATTGACGGGGTGACAACACAAAAACACGCCAGAACGACAAATGTACCATTTGTCATAATGAAGCTATTTGCCATTCTATCTTGTTGGCATGTTGTCGACCTGCCAGAACCACAGAACGATATTTTTAGGAAACCAACACGACATTTTCTTTACCCGACAACACGACACTTGCATTTCTTGAATGTCATGCTGGCATCCCACATTGTCGTGCTGTCGTGTTTACTGGATTTAGCCCCAACAAAACAACACGATGAGGGCGCAAACACAACATTCAAGGGTTACTGGAACGAGAGTCACAGGTGTTGTGTATTCATATTTGCTGGTCAACTTGGCGCCAAAAAAGTCGCTCTGTCGTGTTTACACGGCAACAGCACCCCAGCAGAAAAGAACGACATATGAGCGCGTCAATACTATTAATGCTACATTTGTCTTTCTGTCGTGATGATGTGTTTTCATCCCTCCGACCCGTCAATACTTCGGAACGAAATGTCATGTCATATTAGGTAGACATAGGAAACGTGTGCAATTCAACCTTTATTTCGCAATTAGATCTGTATACATATCAATTAATTCATAACGCATCATACAAGTCGTATGTTCTTACTACCTATGTGCGTGCAAGATTTGCTCCTTCTAGATATAAATTATTTAAGCGTCGAAAAACACGTTTACTTAAATATTACATCTTAGTGATTTTTTATCATACCTTGAACATCTAGAATAAAGCATCTTTGCTCAGTAGAATCTACCCTGAAACAATAAGATGATTTACAAAAATCTAATATCTGGTACAAATATACTAACTTTTACTTGACTCAGAGACCTACGTACCTCTTAAGAATATTCTAACATTCAAATATGAATGCAGCTAGAGTGTGATTTCCCAAAGATTAACATGAAAGGCAAAATTATAGGGTATATATATATATAAGTATACTTGTCAGATCTGTAAGCTTCAAATGATACAATACATGTCCTGTCCGTTCAGTCTACACTTTCTGATACTCGTTAAACACAGCTTACTTATCTCACTTTCATAGCATAATCTTAGCATTTACGCTCAAATTGCTATGTCCGATTGTTGCATGAGATTAAACAAAGCGACCATTGTATAAGACTTTCTAAAACTACAAAAGGCTATTTAGCTACACAGCCTACCTTATTTTACTGACATAACCCACAGTATCTTCTTTTTTTTTCTTTATTATATTTTAACACAAAATAAAACTGCAAGTCAAAATGGCTTACAATAAGTTAGCTTACCCTGTATTGTCACTGACGCTAACGCACCCAATGTGTCTACCAAGCTCACCACTAGATGGTTTCCACGACATTGTTGAATATTTTACACGTGGACGACCCTTTTTATCTAGCATTAATGATGAAAACAAAAAGTTTTCTTGCTGAATTCCAAACGCTGTAAAGCTGTCAATGGTTCTGAAAAAAAACTCACACGATGATAGCATTGTCGAGCTTAAAACAACACAATGCATGTATTCCGAATAAACTTGCAGTTTTCTTATTTGTTTTGAAAATATTAACTCTAAGAAATGACTAAGGAGGAAATTGAGGAAACTAACATTTAAAACGAAGTATATTTTTCACTTACGCATTTTCTGTTGCTTCAGCATATATATCAGTTCTCCATGTTGTATCAGCATACATGATAAAAACATGATTCCCTTCAAGCGTAGGGTCAACAAATACAGGTGCTGACAAATTAGCTTGCACTTGTACAACAAACTGGAGAAAAGATCACATAGAATCAAACCATTCAATATTCATATTTAAATACAGAATAAATGTTAATATATCTTTTTATCTTCTTTTTAACTTATCAAATGCTTAATGTAATTAAATTGTTTTTTTTTTCTAAATCCTCTCTTTTACTAACAAGTATTGGAATAAAAATATTAATCGAAAATATCTGAAAGAAAATCAAATAACAAAATTAAGATGAGTTTGACCTTTTTGGTAGTTTTCATTTGCACTCAGCAATATTAAATGCATTGTATTTGTATTATGAGAATGCTACAATATATATAGCGTATTAGTTTCTGTCTCTTTCATTATCAATTTATTACGTCTCTACAATCTAACTGACCATTTCTCAGTAACAACGCAGGCACATTCTGTTTGAAAAATACATTTTGATATGTTTTATTTTATACTATGTCGTGAAGGTCACCGTGGCGTCCTTTAGGACTACGGTACGCTGCAAACAGTCTTAATATCTGACTTTCTTAACCTCTGTAGTCAAAACAACACTCAAATACTGCAATTTTTTTCGCCAGATCTAAAACTGCCGAAAGAACAATAGATGCTTCATAATGAACGTTACTGCAGGATAAAGTGGAATGCCATCCCAAAACCTTTTGTGTAGTACAAGGCGTAAATGCAAGACTTGTAGTAGCCACAATGACGACTGGGGTATTTTCTAATTTCATTTTCACGTTCTTTCATTTAGGTATAGAATTCCTGTACACATGCTGAAACACTTGTTTTTTTACATTTTTACATTCGTTTTCAACTCGTGAATATGAATTGATTTTAATTTCGGGTTTCGAAATGTAGAACAAAAGAAAAGAAGAAATATTACGCACAATTCTTTATCAAAATTATGTGTTAAAATATCTGTTGCATGTAAATATTCGATATGGTTTTTAAAGAGTCACCTAAATACAGTTATAACTACGATGTTTTATCAAATTAAGGGTTTTTAATAGGATTTATGTCTTTTTCTTATACATTCTTTTTTTAACATGTTACTGGGAAACATTGTGTTTACAAAAATGTGTTAAACGACAAACATACGCTATTTTTAGAACTATTTATAGAACTTTCTTTAACAGCATTCGTCTTAACTGATATGTTACTAATGAACTTTATCAATTTAATCTTTGGGAGATCTGGACTGTTATTAAAAGTGCTTGTATAAACTGTGACAGTAATGAATTATGCAACAGTTGAAATCTATTTTCCTTTATAACACATTTGATACAGACTGTCCAAAGTCTTATTCCACATGCATGCCCTTTCTTATTGTCTCTTTGTTAATGTTATGAGTTCGCGATATTGAAATATAAAACGGCGTAAGATCATTTTTCTTATTTTCTTTCACTTTTACCTGTACAGTAGTTGAAGCTAAAGAGTAGGTGGCTGCCAAGTAAAGGTTATCACCATAGTCAATATTCTCCTTGTTGTAGTCCCTGACACTGACTGGTACAGCAATCCATGTGTCGTCAGTATAACCATTGGCCTCTGAGGCATTTATGAATATTGAACAGTTCTAAATAAATCCAACAGAATACTTCATTATTGTTATTGTACAACTACAGAAAGGAAGTTCAAGTCCAAATTTGCGATGGTCAGGATTTTTGCATATTAATGTAAGACACTGTAGATTTAATGGATTCCAAAAAAGTAAAACTGTAAAGTAAAGTGTTTAAAGTGCCAAATCCTAAAAAAGCGTTTTACACTTATTAATTTAAACGTTAATGTGGCATGTATATAACTGTCTCCTACATAAAAAATATAATTTTCAATAATTCTATACATTATTACCTCGTGAATACTGACATTCGGCGGTGGTAGCATGGAAATCCCTCCTCCCTCAATGTAAGCTGCCAATTCACACTTGATGTAATCTCCATCTCTATCAACAGCTGGTACACGTATTTCTGTAACTTCTCCTAACTTTATCCTGGATTAAGAAATACTGAACTATTATTATACTAAAACTCTTTGTTTTGCACAGTATTTTATATTGTCTAGTGCATACCTTCCTATTATTGTATAAATACAACCTCTGACAACTACGTCAGGGAATCGATTCTTTGGTAAGAATGTTCGCCTGTCAGGCGGAGTTAGAATCCCGGCCTGGGTTGTGTATTTTAAAATGCATTGCATCTTTCTGTTACTTTCTTGTTCGTAAGAGTATTTTCAGCAACATATTACACAATGTTTTATTAACTAACGTTACGTCGTTTTAGCTATTTCTCACTATACCCCTGAGTGTCACAAAATTTCTTGCCTCAGTTTATCTTTTCAAATCATAACTTGAAACTTTTACTCTCCATATCTCCTGTACTTATCTGATTTTTCATACCGCATACATGAGGCTTTGGTCAAGTTTCTCATGTATAATATATGATTTTCAATTATCTCTATTGATTTTTTTATTGCTTTAAAGTAATTATTTTATTTGCATTTATCTTAGATTTTCATCTTTTTTCATATTCAAAAACATGTCAATACAATTCTATAGGTCACTACTTTATTGTCTGTGTATAATAAAAGGAAAAGCTTACTCCTATATGCCAATAACATTTAAATGTTGTAATATTTAGAAAACCTCTTCGATATCATTATGGAAAAAAGGAAACTAGCATGAGACGTTTTATTTGTACGTTTCCAAACTAATCTCTAAAACATAATCTTTCCTTATAAACAAAAACTCTTTCGCTAAATAAGGCAATAAAATAACATCGCAAACCAACCTGTAAAACGGTTTAGCAATAGACCTAGGACTTTCATTCGTCTTCCCCGTGTCACTTCGTATAGCCGTTGATATCTTTGTTTGGAAATGCCACGCTACATCATCAAGTGGGCTTACCTGTAACGGTGCAAGTTTTCTCCAGTTTTTTCCATCAAAACTGAAATTTATTCCAATGACTTTATATATTTACTAAACAATATTGCACTGCATATATACTATGAGGCATTGCTGAATGATCTTTGATATTTTTAAAAGGTGAAAATAACGCAATCTGATAAAAAGAGTGATGTCTGTTGCCGTCAGATATATGGCAGATTTATAATATTATTTTATCACAATTACGTTGTAAAAATTCAAGAAATAATCATACCATCTTTATAAGCAAAAAAAAAAAATTAAGTGCTTTGTACATCTTTTAGATCCAAGAAAGTGCAAAATCGGATTTTGTACAGTTTGAAACCGTCTGATAAATTGTAAAATTGATAATTTATGTGACTAAATCTGTGTTAGGATACAAAAAACGAGATTCTGGAATTGTCTAATAGATAACTACAGAAATGGAAATATTATAATTACTTTATATCCATTTCGTCGGTATTATTCAGCATCATAAAGCTAAAATGGAGAAGTTCTTGCTCCCAATTGCCATTTGTGCTGATAGCAATCACGGTTTCATTGTAAGAATTATTGAACTCTGTATTCATATCTCCTGTCTGTGTTTTAAATGGTCTAGTTGTCTTGTTAAGGAAATCATAGGTGTAGTTTCCCAGGTATTCGGGGTCAGTCTGCAGCATTAAAGGTCTAGTAAACCGAGTAGACCTACCAATGTCAGCTTTAGTGCAATTTGGCCCGCATGGACCTTCGCCGAGAACCCAGCCTGTTATTAGTTCAATTCTCACCTGGTACCAAAAAATAAGAAATTTATATATTGTTATCATATTCGTTCAAAGTAATGAAAGCAATATTCTTTTCAATTATAGAAGAAAAGTAAAGTTTCATGACACTTATCCTCGACTGACTGTAGATCAAACTGTCCAGAGAACACCGTATTAGTACAACCGGAATGATAGAATTAGGCTAATAATCGCAATAGCTAAACGAAACAGTTGGGAAACATTGGTTTAATAATACAATCCAGCTCGTGAAAATTAATATAGTTGCTGTATACTATGACTAGAACTAATAACAGAAAACAAAGATCTCTTTTTTGTTGTATGCTGCATTCTACATAAGGGCTTCTTCGTGTATGATATATAAACTCTGCAATATTTTAGTAAGTTTTTTTGATCCGTATTCAGAAGATTTTTACATCTAACAATCAAACACGAAAACAGAAACAAAAACCACAGAATTGAACCTGACCGTTGTACTCATGGTTATGTGTTCAGAGATCGCAAGTGCACCATTATTGATGATCACAAATTACATTAATCTCATTTATGTTTCATATATGAATAATTAAGATACTACTTAATTTTTGCATCATATCCCCAACTGACTTCCAATTCATATTAATATTACTAAGCAATAAGTTGAGATTGTTAAAAAACCCTCTGCTAGTGCAGGGATGAAATTAAACGAAGTCCCGGACTCTGATTTTATTTATTCATAGTTATTGTTGTCTATATGATCAACAATTAAGTTATGTAAGAAACAGAAAACATCCCATTCGGTTCGTTTATATGCTTAACGGCAGTCTGTGCCAACATGTCGGCCTATCATACTTTGTGGATTACAGGTTAACATTGATTCTACAAAAATTTGTATATTTTGTAAAACTCGAATTGCAAATAATATCTTTATGTGGTCCATTGATAATGAAAAACTGGTAGTTGTAGTTTTTTTGCTACCTAAGTGTAATTATGAATTAAATCTCCATCACCAAAATGGCGATGTACGTTCAGTTAGATCGGTTTCCCGTAACGGTTATATGTGAAGAGCGGATACTTAAATGCTGGCTCGTGATAGTGTCAAGTCCAGATGTATTGTATTAAAAATATATAAGGAACAATTAATCAATATCCAAAATATGAATGAAATGTTTCCTATATTGCAGAAAACCAATTTTTACAATAGCTAAATTAATTTTTTTATCGACACATCTTTAATGTTATAAACCAGTGAAACCCAGAATTTCAGACTGAAAACACTAAACAATGACCTACAGTCACTTTAAAAACTTCTAACAAGATTTTGTATTTCGGTACATGTTCTAACTACATAAACATGCCGATATATCGGAACTGACAGAGAAAAAACGAATCTACAGAACTAAAAACAAAATCTTATATAAATAAATGTCACTTTTTCATGTCCTGAAGAAACAAATGAAATAAGTAATTAGTTGCATATTACATATATTAAATGCAATAGATGTGAGGTAAATGAGTAGTGTAAATGCTACAACAACAGAACATGTTGTTTTCACAGCTGTATTATTTCACTATTTCAACGACCACAAACGAAAAAATAAAGTTTAGTTTTTAGATCATCTTACACTAACAGTAACGCACTGAATTTACTCTCGAACGGCAAAATTGTAAGATAGACCGCAATGTTAATCACTTAAAAGAAACTGCAAAGCTAAATATTATAGAATAAGACTATGAAACTTGTTAAAGCTAGGCACAAAAATGCAAAATTATATTTGAGAATGCCGAAAAGTTGTACAGGTGCTAAATAATCTAGTATTTATATTGCTGTTTCGAGCAATTCTTTAATTATTCATTTTTTCACACCTGATTTAGATATTTTGAATTTCATCAGCAAGTATTTACCATGAAAAAAAAGTTTGACGAACTGATATTACTCCAGTTACCGAAACTGAAACATTGGTATTTCCCTGAGATTTGCTCTTTTGTAAAAAGTTAAAACTCTAAGCCTTTTTGTTTAACATATTCTGACTTTTAGAAGTTTAATTCTGTATTCATATCTAAATCAAATGACCACGACTTGGCTCAAAGTTTTAACAATCCAAACAGAAGACAAATAGACGGAGCTTCATCTTCATGGAATCATTATTTTTTAACTATTTATAACAGTTGTTCACCGTTCGAATGCCTGATACAATTGTTATGTCGATCTGCTAATAAATAATGTTTTTCTTGTTGCTAGGCAATAAAGCTTTAAACGGGTCAATTTTTGACTATCAACCTCTTGTTCATAACCTGCCACATAGACTCAGACTCCACAAAAGGATCTTTGCCTGATGTATTGCAATACGGACGGAAAATCGGGTCCTCAAACATTAAAAATGAAGATTTTCTGAGGAGGTGGAGTGTTTCGTATTAGTGCGCATGATGAGTACAATTGCATTCAACCTCCATAACTGATCAGGGATGATTTTTTTACTTTACTTGGTGGTATAGAGCGTTTTTGAGAACTTCGTGGGGACCGTTTTTTCTGAAGCATTGGATCTTCGTTTTACGGTCGTGGTTCAAAATAATGTTTAAACTGCCTACATAAATTTTGTTTTAAAAAAAATGATGATTTAAAAAGTTTTAATATATTTTTGTTAAACACACATGCAGAACAGAACTTCGGGCTGTACCATAAAATAAACAGTCTTCACAGATGTCTAATAGAAAATGCTATTTCCAATGTTTCAGCACTAAGGCCTGCTGTGTTCAGAAAAATATATTGTAAATATTTTACCCCTAGTCGCCATGATTATCAAACTTTTGCATGAAATTGAATTCTTTAAGGGCCTTTGAAAGTTTTTTTACAGGAACATTCTCTTCAGATCTGTCAACTTCTTTTCAGATAGATAAAATATATAAATTCTTGGCTAAGAATACGGCCTAATATATCTTTGTTGACTCAATATAACCCGATTCCTTAAGCGAGAGTTAATTTTCATTCCGAACAAGTATTGCGCTTTAATATTTTCAATGGAAAGAAAATCTGCATGTCACGAGTAGCCAGTCAGAAATCCTAAGAATACTAACATAAAGGCATCCTAATGAAACCATTTCTATAAGTGTACACGGGTCTTGCTTCTCGATTTATGCGCTTTATACTTCAATTAAATGTCTTCAGATCTATCCGCGGTACAATGAGAAAACGGGATTTAAAAACAAAATGTCTTAACAATATTAAATTCAGAAGTTTAACATTTACGAGTACAGGATGTGAACATGAGTAGTACAAGAATAATCAATCTACACATAAAAAATATTTACCTCATGTCTTCCTTCATCCACCTTTTTCATCGTATAACTCATTGATCCGCCGTAAAACTGTCCATTGTCAGCAAGTGCATAACTCAGTATCATCAACAAAACACATAATGTCCACGAGACTGTAATACATGTACTCGTCATTTTCTATAAGAAAGAAATAATCGTTACTTCCGAATTAGTGGTCTGGGCTCGATTAAAGGCTGCAGACGGCTAACAATTGGTTTCAAAGTTTATTCAAAATTGACTTTCTTTTTAGAACTGTTGTCAGCAATTTCGACCCTGACCAATGGCTTCGACTAGATATTAGCTCTCTTATAAATGCAAGATTTCAATTCAACGATCCATGTATGATAAAAAGCAATACATGTTGCAAATAAAAGCACCAACGTTTCATGGCTGTGCAAAGTTGTTCAATATATAAATTGTCCAAGAAACGTCATTTTTTTCATTGGAAAGAAAACATACATGGTACGTTTAACGAGTCAGATATCCTAAAAATACTAACTTAAGGCTTCTTGATAAAACCATTACTTAAAGTGTATACGGGTCTTGCTGACACTGTGTAAAGGACGTTTTTGCATTAATTCTAGCATAAAATCGCTTGTTTTTGCCCGTTTTGTCTATGTTTTAACGAAAGCAAAAAGGTGTGTAAACAAGGAAGTTCTCGCGCTCACGCGCTGTTATAACCCGT
Organism: Cyclina sinensis; assembly: GCA_012932295.1. Classification (NCBI taxonomy): domain Eukaryota; kingdom Metazoa; phylum Mollusca; class Bivalvia; order Venerida; family Veneridae; genus Cyclina; species Cyclina sinensis. The sequence goes on from JAAONU010000011.1 coordinate 8,748,599, forward strand.
TTTCAGTTATGCGCGTTACTGGGCCTTTGTAAATAATGGACGCTGATCCGTCTTTTTTGCCCCAAATCGGCAGTTTATGTAACTTCGCAGGTCGGAACGTAGACGAAACATTCATGATTATTGATAAAATCAATGGCTGGCCTTGTTCAATTGTAAATCCACATGAAATCCTTCCAAATATCTTTTAATCGACACTTTTTAAGTTTCAAGATGGTCGCTCGACAAGTTGAAAACACGTGTCGCCCTGAAACGCATATTTAAAACACGTATCCATAACAACCTTAAGGCGACTGTGCTATTATTTATTTATTTATCTATTTTTTCGTAAACATGTCTTTTCTAGATCATTTTATGCTAGAATAGCGTTAAAGCACGTTTTTGTGCGTTAACCCTATATTCGGACATGAGCCAACGTATTTCCAGAAAAACAAGACTAAAAATAAGATCATTTTTATTCTAAATATATATTCTGATTGCGCTATATCTTTTTGAGTTTGTATTGACATCTAACTGACAATTATAAAGTTTATTGAATTGCTTAACACGAATATTTCAGTTAATGATAAGAATAAATTCTTCTGGATCAACTTAACATGTGTTTTTATAGAAAGAACTTGTTTTTATGATAATATTGTAGATGAAAGTGTTAAAATACATGTAATTCTATATTTTATTCAGGTATTTTATCTTTTTCTACTACATAGTGCATTTCAATTTTCGAGCAGCTGAACTCTATTTCGTTTTTTAGTGATAGTCATGTCCTAGATATCTGAGTTTTTTTATGTTTCGTTTTAGGTAATTTTAATTAGAATATTAAGTAGATTATCTGTTTTGTGTATAATCATTCAGTCTGATTAATGCATACTGCTAGCAGTTATTACATTTGAGACCATCATAAACTATTATTTCATTAATTTTTACAAACGATATTTTTATTCTGCATTATTTTAATATTGTGATGTATTATGACAATTTTTTGAAACACTTACATACTAGAGACAATGTTTTTATTTTTTGACAATTGTTTTAAACTAGTACTAACGGGTGGCAATTTCTTTCATAATGTATAATTTCTTTTTGGATTATGATTACAATGTCATACATCTAAAGGGACATGTTATGTAATTTTCAGACTTTCCTTCTGTTTGTCCATATGTCTGTCTTTTGATAGCAGAATTTTCTGACTAAGAGCTTTATAGGTGTAAAAGAAGATTTATCTCCGGGGATCGTTTTTATTTGAAGATGCGGTTTGGAGTGTTTGCAGTTGTATATTATTCTTTTTAAGTTTAAACATATTTTATTCCCAGAATATATACATAATAAACATTTGTTATACATCGCATACAAAAGTAACATAGAACAGAACAGAACAGAACAGAAATTTATTTTACGACTTGTACAAAAGTACATCATCATACAATAAGAACATACAAACATACATGTTTTATCACGTAGTCATGTGTCAAGATCGAGCGAACATTTCTACTCTAATAATATGATTTCAAACTTTTAGTCAACAGAGGATGAACATTAACAATTAGTTATTTAACAGTGAAACTCTTGCATACATGGCAGCTTTTATATACTTGGCTAGATTTGTTATAATTGCATGATTTGCATTTGAAAATAACTGTATCATTTTAAACATACTGGGTCTTTGGTAGTAATATTTTTTAATATATTTCTTCCTCAGGTCTTCATAACAAGGGCATTTAAATAAAAAGTGAAATTCATCTTCTACATCTAACAAGTTACATTGCACACAATATCTTTCATTCCTAGGTATTCTATTTCTGGAACAACGACCAGTCTGTATTCTTAGTGAATGTGCTGATAAACGTAATTTTGTATAGTAGCTTCTAAGATTAAAAGGTAATATATCCAGGTATGGTTCGTAAGCTAAATCTTGCTTAAAGATTTATAGTTTTCTAGTACAGCACAATTTTCTACAGATGCCTTCCAGTCTTGATAATAACAATCTATAACCCGTTTCCTAAAAATATTAGGAAAACTTTTCATATCTATTAAACTGCAATTGATAAAAACATCTGCAAATCCATACTCACTGAGTAATTTTTTAACGTTTGAAACCCAATTTGTACGACCATTATTACAATCTATTAAACCTTGTTCATATGTCTTTTGCAATATAATATTATTTGATTGCAGTAACTTACACCAATATTTAACTATTCTTACATATCTTGTAATAAAAAGCGGATACCTCCCTAATTCGCCGTACACGCATGCGCTGGCGGTTGAAGTTCTAACATTTAAAATACGTTTGCAAAATTTAAGGTGGATTCTTTCAATTACCTTAGATTTTGTATAACCCCAAAGTTCTGACGAATAGTTTAATATAGCACCAACAAAAGAGTCAAATAACTGACATAACAATCTAGGTTTTAACTTTAGCTTACTACATTTAACCAAGAGCACATTTAACGCCTTTAAAGCTTTACCTGACAAGTGTTCTTGATTCAGTGAAAAATTGCCAGTGTAATTGAACACAGTTCCCAGATAATTAAAGTCATTTACAGTTCCAATAATATGGCCATTGTAGGTCCAATTCTCGTTTTGCAATACACCTCCGCGTTTTCTGAACACTATAATTTTTGTTTTGTCTGCATTTACCTCTAGGCCCCAAGAATTACAATATGTATATAAAAGGTCTAAACTAGTTTGCAATTCAGCCGGTGTCTTTCCTAGAATAACCATATCATCGGCAAACAACAATAAAATCAATGCTATATCATCGACACATATACCAGGACTTTCATGCGACTGTAACTGTAATTCTAGATCCTCAACAAACATAGCAAAAAGCAGAGGGGACATTATCTCCCCTTGACGTAAGCCCAATGCGTAACAGAAATAATCAGAGTACGAGTTACATTTTCTTACACAAGACTTCCCGTTTTCATACATATTTCTAATTATTCTTAATAATTTCCCTTGTATTCCATTTTTATAAAGCTTTAACCATAATGCGTTTCTGTATATACTTTCAAAACATTTTTTAAGATCTATAAATGCCGCGTATAAACGTTTATTTTCATTTAGATAATGCTGAACAATAGACATCAAAACAAAAGCAGCATCCACTGTTGAACGACCCTTCATAAAACCGAATTGTGCGTCAGATATAACAGCATTGTCATTACAGAAAGTAACAATTCTATTATTAAGTATGGCAGTAAATATTTTTGACAGGCAACTAACCAAAGTTATACCGCGATAATTATTCACGTCTTCCCTGTTGCCCTTTTTGTACAAAGGTATAATCACACCTTCATACCATTTTTCAGGAAAAACACCAGAATTTAATACAGCGTTAAATATATCACATAAGTGACAAGCAATAATATCTATACTCTCCATAAAATATTCGTTCATTAATAAATCACTGCCCATAGCTTTATCTCTTTTAAGCTGTTTGACGACTTTTAACACTTCATCAACTGTGATTACACAATCTAATTCTGGGAATGTACTGTCTGTACTATTAAAATTATGCACAGAACAAAACTCTTCAGCGTCATTATTTTTACATTGAAATAAATCCTTTTCTAAATTTGAAAAATACTTATAAAACTCATCTAATGAAATACTATTTTCTAAGTTCCCTTTCTGTTTCTTATTAAAATATTTCCAAAACTGTTTAGGCTTACAACGTTTTAATTCCTCTATCTCCTTCAATTTGTTTATTTCAAATTTTCTCTTTTTCCCACGTACAATAGCCTTATACTCTTTTTTGCGTAAACAAAGATACTCTCTATTTTTGGGAGATTTAACATTATTAAATATTCGCAAAGCTTGTAGGTAACAAGTTCTTGCATTTTGACATTCAAAATCAAACCACTCGTCATTTTTACTCAAGGGCGTATCACAAAAAGCTACATTTCTATTACGTGTGACATATTTTGAAAATATTGGATCCGTTACTTCTCTTATTATGCTTGTAAAAGTATCAACTGTGTCATTTATTGACGACCTTTGCGTAATATCTATACTATCTGTTAAACGATTTAAATCTGGTAACCGAGCTATTATGCCTGAGCGAAATTCATCCCTACAATCTGCATTCCATTTAATACGTATTTCATCTTCTAAATGCTTCACATTTACATGCTTCTGACAAGATAAAGAGAATATAATTGGGGCGTGATCACTCCATTCATTTAAACTACTGACTGCAAAATTACAAATACTGTTAAAGTAACACTCCTTTGTTAATAAATAATCTATAACAGAGGCTCCACTTTGATTTACAAAAGTAAAATTACCAACATTACCGTCATCACATAATCTGCCGTTAACTATACGTAAACTCGTGCTTTTACAAAGATCAATGAGCTTTAATCCGTAACTGTTATATGACTTATCTAAGGAGGCCCGGGGTAAAGGTGTATCGGGAACATAATCATCATTATCAGTAAAATCATTTCTCTGATCATATACAATAAAATCATTTTTTACACCTACACGACTATTTAAATCCCCGAAAATATAAACTGATCCTAAAGAATCAAAATCATTGATATCAGATTCTAACAAACTATATAAATCAACATTTATAACATTATATGCAGGAGAGTCTTCCCCCCAAATATATGTTCCACATAGATATACATCATTTTCAAAGCCAAAGAATGCTTTGTCTAACTTCAACCAAATAATGGTGTCATTATGGTTTCTAACAAGTTCAATGCCATCTGATACAGAGTCTTTATAATACAATACAATACCACCGCTACATCTCTTAGCATTACGGTCTTGAAATTTTCTGTAAAAATTAAGGCTATGGTAACCTGAAAGTTCGATATTACTGTATTTATTTGTCCAAGATTCATATAAAAACACAATGTCATTATCAGAAATAATTTTTACAAAGTCGTCATATTCACGCTTATCCCGGGTAAGTCCATTCACATTCCAAGAAAGAATTTTTAGCTCATCCTCTCTGAATCCCTAGTCCCTCACCGGATGTCCATCAGTGTAGAGCGTGTCGTACGCCAGCCATGCCGTCTTACCGTCTTTCCGTGCCTCCCTCAATCTTGGTAGTAACTTCCTTCGTTTATCGCTGACCTCCTTAGGGAATTGTTCATGCACAAAAAACGGTGTGCCTTCCAATCTTTTCCATTGCTTCCTAATAAACTCTCTTTCTTTGAACAGTGTGAATTTTGCTACAATTTTGCGACTTCGCCCCTCGCTTTTTGGTCCCATTCTATGAACTCTCTCGAATTTAATTGCATCAACGAGTTCACTCGCCACTTTCATTTTTTCTTTCATGAAGTTTCTGAGTTTTTGCTCGGTTTCCTCGTTACCCTCTGTCGGGGCCTCAATTATGTTTCCAAATACTAAATTGTTTCGCATAGATTGTGACTGCAAATAAACCAGTTCCTCGTGTAAATTGTCTTTCTCTTTCTCAAGCTGGGCCATTTTATCGTTTACCAGGCCTAAAGAAAAGTCTGTGCTTTCAGTCTTATTTTCTAAATTAATGATCCTTTCATTTGATTTCTTGCTATTGTCTTCTATATACCCCCACATTTTTTTCATCTCTTTATCAAATTTATCGACCTTTTTTTCCAGATTTTCAAGTGAAATTAAGCGTTTTTCTAAACCAGAAATCTTTCCATTTATCACTTCTAAATATGAAATTATATCAGAATTTGTTGGTTGGGGTCTACGTTCCTCGTCTCTGGTGGCCATATTGTGTAACAGTGATTGGGTGGGGGTCACAGATACAGACTCCTGATCAAAAACACTGATCAAAAACACTAGTGAGGTTTTGGACACAACTTTTATCATTGTTATTGTTATTATTATTTTCATAGAGTACCTGGTTTGTCTGACTGAGAATATCACTCAAATTTACATCCTCAGGAGTCGCTGTATATCTTCCCGCTTTATTTTCACAGTCATTGTTCACGCTGTCGTCACTTTTTTTCCTTTTACTGTCTCTATTTCTATTTCCTTTCCCCATCCAATCACTTTTCTACTGCACAGTTTATATCCAATGTCATTATTTAACTAATAACAAAAATTATTTCCATTTATTTTGATTTTTTGACGTATTTTGCGATTTTTATCAGAGCAGAAAAATATCGACCTAACTCTATATCACGTGACTAATACAGAAAACAGGATTAGAAATTCTGAGAAAAAATATATACAATTGTAAAGTAGCATGAGAAGTATGAAAATTGAATAAAAAATGGAAAGTTCAAATATAGGGTGAAAAGGAAAGATAGGGTAAAAGTCTCGTGAAAAGTTACAACTTGATTATTACAGGAACCTTTTAGTTTTAGTTATAAAGGAGTGCACGTTTGAGAATATTAATGAATTTTCATTATCAGACAAGGCTGGGTTTCCGAAGAGTAAAGTGTCGAGATTTATTTCGAAGTCATTGGGATTATTAAGTAGTTTATTACGATAGTTATTGTAGCGATAGCATTCGAAGAAAAAGTGATAGTTTGATTCGACCTGACCACAATCACATAATGGTGAGGGAATTATATTTCTTAGAAAAGGATGATAATTTATGGAACTGCATTTTGTGCGAAGACGTGTATGGAGAACTTGTAATTTTCTGTTACCTGAGTAGTAGTATTTAGGTGTGTATTTCTTGTTTCGGTTTAACAAATTCTTGAATGATAAGAGTGTCGGTAGGTTTCGAGCTTCAGATGGTAGGTTATTCCAGTCACTAACAGTAGAAGGAAGAAAAGAATTAAAGTATAACGTTGTTCTTGCATATAATTATACCAGGGATGCTATCAGAATTGCGTGAATTATACCGTGTATTTGTTTGATCGGGAATTAAAGAAGGTAAACAAGTAGGAGCTAAGTTATTTTTTATTTTATAAAAAAGTATTAATCTGTGATTACAGCGTCTCTGTTCGAGTGTTTCCCAGTTTATTTCATTGTAAAGATTTTCAGTTGAAACTAATCTAGTCGCACCTGAAGCTATTCTAGCGCATTCGTTCTGAGTTTTGTCTTTCAACTTTCAAGTTTTTCCTGGAAAGCATTTCCCCAGACGACATCGGCATATTCAAGAATAGGACGAATAAATGAAATATAAATGATTTCAAGGGATTTTCTGTCCAAACAAAATTTCATTTTTCGCATTATATTAACGCGTTTCCAAGTCTTTTCAGTTATATATTCAATGTGAGAATGCCAGTTACAATCATTAGAGAGAATAATTCCAAGGTGTTTGTGGTCATTTACTTCAGGAATATTTTGGTTAAGCATGTATAATTTTGTGTGTAATGAGTCCTGTTTTCTTGATACAATGAGTGATTCTGACTTAGATGGGTTAAATGTAACAAGCCACGTGTCAGCCCATGTTGTTATTTTATGTATATCTATTTGTAGTTGTTGAGCAGCAGTAAAAGGAATTTCTATAACAATATAGAGACTTCTGTCGTCTGCGAAAAGATTGACTGAAGATTGGATGTCTAAAACGATGTCGTTTATAAAGATGAGAAAGAGTAGGGGGCCAAGAATAGAACCGAAAGTGATGTCATTATCAGATGAACAGGTAGAGCTAGGCCCAGGATTTTTATGAAATTCTCCCGCGAACAGCAATAGTAAATATAGCCACGTGCATAACATAGTTCTAACAAGACATTGTAACAGAATGTTTGTAAATAATAGGTTAATATTCATTTTTGGGAATATTTGTAACGAGTTACCTTTTAGGACGGTTGGTTAATACTTTTTTGTTCATACCTGTGGTAATACCTACATGAATAGAAAATAACATCGCATACGATGAGTATATGTTCAATAATATCAACAGTTGGGTGAAGATTGGAAACAGCCCAGAATATCTGTAAGTGTCCATGATGGTTGACTTGCTTAATGTATTATATTTTATGTTATTGATGATAATAAAACCAAGAAAGATTGTGGACTTGATATTAATGTCATGAGTGGGTAAACGTGCAGCATTTTCAAGTCTGAATTGATATGAGACTGAGTCTAGTGCTAAGTACAATGAGGTAAGGAAAAACAAAACAAAGTGAGAAAGAAAGGTAGGAATAGGATAAGCCATTACAGCTCAAGATAAACCAAGTATCAGTTACAGATGGAGATGGGTTTTGTGCATACTATAAACTTTGAAGTAAACTGAGTTGAATTCAAGTTGGACGTCAAAATACTGTTTTGAATTAAAGAAGAATTCTATATCATAAAAATGGCAAGCAATATATCAATTGCACCAGAAATAAAACAATAATTACAAAGTAGACAGGTGAACATTATTTTTGTATAAATTCGCATATAAATAATAATGATGCAGTTTAGAAATGACGTTTTTGAGACTTCAAACACTCGATATGAATGACGAAAGTTTCTATCTAATACCTGCGTGCATTTAATAAAAGAGATCAAAGACATTACCGGCATTGTTCGTGCACTTGCTATGGACAACGTTATTATCGAGCAATGTGACATTAAAGGTAAAATAAATAATTGAATGTTATTGCATGACAAGGAAAATTTTCTTACACAGGTGTTTAATAAAACGTTGATAATATTTCGTATCTTGGATTAGTATGATTTTGTTTATTTGGAATACAATAGATTTAAAGATGTGCAACTTTCTGTTATTATTTGTTATACATTTTTTTAATAACTCTAAATTAAACGGAAGCTTTTTAATTATTTTCGGGTCTTTTTACACAAGAAATTACTAATAAGCGAGAATTAAACGAAACTCTCACGCATTTTCTGGCTTTTTCATTATTGTACATGAAATACAATTCATAACAAAAGTCAGTGTAAAAGAAAAGGCTCTCAATGTATTTTAAACAAGAAACAAGAAATATCACCAAAATAAGCTGTCTTTTTATTGTTACAACGATATGATTTCCACAAACAAAACTTTAGCAAAACGTATGATTAACATTAAATAACACATTAATTTTTATTTTCGCATTCTGCTCTTTTGCAGTTTGACACTGAAAGTAAATGTTCGAGCTTACGAGTGAACATTAAATTATTGTTAAAATAAAACTTACTTGTCGGTATGTTTCAGTGCGTCACTATTTCAATTCAATCAGAACAATATCACATTTTGAATGAATATTTTCAACCTTCTGATGTGTTCTGTTCAGCGAAGCTAATAAATATGAGCGCGAATGTTGACGGGGGCACCAATCCTGACTTATCTCACTAGGCTGTGTTGAAAGGCTTACAGGTATCGGAAATTCCTAAATTTGCACCTTGGTTGGATCTATGGCCCAAGAGAATTTGGATTTTTAGGATTAATATGATCAATAGTTTATCACTTAATCGATGTTGAAAGATTTATTTCACAAGTTTAGATGTTTTTAAAATTGTTTACATGTGTACACAGGAATAGAAGTAAATATCTATGTAAGCTTACAGCACTAAGCGAAACCTAATATTTTCTTTTCCTTACAAAAATGCAAATTTAATACTCCCAGTGGTCATTAAAATGTTTCAGACATATGGTTTTGCTTTGTCATAACAAGCGTTACCTATCTTAGTCCTCGATCATACAATGTACAGTTTTTAGGCATTAACAAATAAATATTTTTCTTCCACAAATATTGCCATATCTACCTTTTGAGCCCTCGGATTTCGAAAGGTCACAGTTCAAGTGTATATCTAACTTACTCACACAACCTCGAGTGTCCAATAATTAGCATAGTTTTACTTAAAGCGTCTGACTCACAGAATCTGGCTTAATTTGTTTTCTTTAAAAGTAAAAAGAAGTTGATATACTATGAAAAAAACATAATTTTATGGTTCTAAACGTTGTAAAAACTGAAGAAAAATAAATTTTTTAACAGAATTCGAACCATGCCCTTCAGTTCAGTAAAATAAAAGCAGTAAACTAGACCACTGAGCCACGTTTTTTACTCATGTCAAAATTAACAATATAAACAAAGTATCTACCCCGTAACAAACGGGGTAAATTTTTTACCTAAAAAATGTAACATTTTTTATATTGTTATGTGTTTCTGTGACAAAAACTGAGACAGTACCTTAGTTTAGATGTATTCTTCACAAATACAACTAAAATTTTTACATATATAAACATTTTCTTTTTTAATGCGTCGTCAACCCATCTGTGAGTCCGTCGCTTTAAAGATTAATACCTGTAGTAATATAAATATATTAATACACAAAATGGGATTTTTCGTGCAGCTGAAAAATGGCTCTGTTTACTTTTTGAATAATGGCGGAGAAATGTGCAGAAGGTGTGATTTGTTATTAAACAAGAAAAGATGTTAGACAGGTTAATCGAACTACATGTATATAATGCGGTTTTACGATCTACTAACTAGGACTAATCGTAACTACCAGCTTCATCTACTACGCGCGGATTCTACACGGGCGCAGATTCCATTATAATGTAAATGCGGATTTTATAAGCTGAAATATAAGAAATTAAAGTCTATATTTAAAATTCCATAATAAACAGAAGCTGGTCAAAATATCACCCTATGACATTTTTCAATAGCCCTTTTTCAGTATAGTTCAAATGATTATAACAACTGTAATACCCGTCTATTTTTGATTTGGTCATATGAAGAAAACAGATTATGACACTCGTTATCTTTTCATACAAACTATAATTCCCTAATTTCCCCCGGAATATTTAACTTAAGCTCGCCAGAGGCTCGCTAAATGACATTGTTCTCTAACACGTGAAAATAAAGTTAATATGAAAGGAAATCGTGACAGATATTCTAAATATCAGACTTGTTTATCCTTGACGTTAAAATAAAGGAAAAGTTATAAACCAGTTTCGTTGTTTGATCTCGTGATTGGTAGATTCTTTTAACCACTCGGCTTGAAACGACGAAGGTAATAAACTTCATTATTTGCTCACAGGAGTGTATACAAAAACCTCATGTAAAATACTTGATCAACAGCATCAGGAATTACCTAAACAAACACTTGTTAAACATAACGAAATTAGGGAACAGTTAATAGCGGCTGTTATGATTCAACTTTTAACGGTTTCTTTTGTTGTTACTGGCTGTATAATAACCTATAACCTAGCAAATCTATTGCAATTAAGTTCACACTTGTTTTTGTTAAGATACATCCTGTAACCCTTAGGAACTCCTGTCTTTGGCTCAGTGGTTAGAACGTTGGTTTAGGAGACTACTTATGATCGAGGCGGCATCCGTACTAATTGTACTGTAAGATGGTTTATCTAAAGTTTATATTGTTACAGTTCTGTATGTGTGGAATTTCATGTATACGACACGTTTACACCTTCAGAATCTGCTGTGCTGGTTTGATCATCATTTAATCCTTGTAAATGACCAGTGGTATTTCCTGCAAAATACAGTAAGTTGACAGACAATATCTAATAGCTTTTGCTTTATCAACTGTTTATACTGTTTGGTTGAGTGGTGAAATTCCAAGTGGAAACAAAACTAAAATTTATTGAACGTTTAACCTATTTTTTGGATAGGGGTTTTGTCTTTGTTGGACTTTGTTCGAAATAATTAAATAAAAATCATGGAAAAAAACTTGAACATATTTTTGCAATAGAAAGTTACAAAAGATTTCATCAAATCTTGAAAAGATAAGGTATCATCTTGCGAATTCAATTTGTTGAATTCATTCCTCGACACTGAGAAACTCTAAGATAAGACTGAAGGGGACTTAAGCCTAACTTATCTAACGAGAACTTTGGAACTGTTCAGTTAATACAATTAATAAAATGTATAGACCGTATTTTCATCTTAACAACTACAAGGTCATAAACTGGTATCAAGAAGTCAGAAATAAGATTCTGAAGGCTAAATACATTAAGAGAAATTCAGTACTGAAGAAACAAATGACCGCATTAACCACCATTACAAATGAATAAAGAGTTTCTTTTCTTCTGATTACACTCAAACCTTTTGAATCATACTGTATCATACATTACCAGTCGATGTCAGTATGAAAAGTTTACAAGATATTTCAATAACTGTCTTTTCAGATAGATATAATCAAAATAACAAAACAACATTTTTATCGCAATATAATTCACAAGGCTGTTGGTAACGAACAATGACGACTATACATATGTATATGTAACACATATTAGTTTGTGATAAAATGTAATAAAAATGAGTACCAAGTACATTTTGGCTAAGATTGACCAAACATATATGGACATAACATGAACACATAATTCTACATTTATATGCCTTACCATTGTTTCATTAGTGTACTAACGTTCTTCATTCAAGTGGAGAAAATAATTACCAGAATTTTTACTCTTAATTAACTGTATTCGAGACTGAAAATGACAAATGGTATTCATTTTTTAAAAGGCTGTTTTGGCATGTCAATTTTTTTTCTGTGTCAGTATCAAGAAGTCAGAATTTTCTTTATGGAGATAAAATGACGTTAAACAATTCTTGATAGAAATGTTCTAAGTAGGTCATTGATTTGAAACTGAATTCTATCTTCAGTTGTAATAATATTCAAGTTTTAACGACTTAGATATTCAATTTTGTCATTTTTTTAATAAATTGGGTCTTCAAACAATTCTGTGAGATCGCTTTCATTTGCATTGAGCGATTGCCATAAGTTACAATATTTCATTTCATTTCAAAGTTTCTTTTGCAAATTTGAATAGAGCATTGCAATTAGTATCTTGAATATTGATATTTTTCTCCTGAAACATTGAGTGAAGAATAAAAGATGTACTCAATACTATCATCAGCCAGTATTTCAGTAACCAATCTTTACAAATAGCTGTTAAAGGGAAATGGCCGTTTTCACCTAGCACCGCTAAATTTAGTGTTTGAATTCATATATGATTTTACAGAAATGTTTATGAATCTGTTAGATTATTCATTTCCGACTCCTCAACAGAGTACAGAAATATATACTGGGCCAACATATCACAATTAAGTTTTCACATCTGTTCATTATCAGGAAAATACATAAAAAATGACCATTACCTGCAATAAGTGCTTGAACTACCAGCGCTTTTACAGCCTCTGGCAACAATCTATTTCTCGCAAACTATAAAACAAGGTCTTCAACTTCCAAGTTTTCTATAGTCTGTGGATCATGTATAAATATTACCTACTCAATTCTTACTAGAATATAAACTTTTGTTTTATGAATGTTGATCTTTTTTCTCCAAAGTATTGAATATTGCTAAAGACTGTCAGTTCGTGTCTGACAACTTGCAGATTGCGTGAGAAACAAAAAACCGTTGGGCACAATTGATGCTCTCCAAAGCACATGCTGCATAGTGTATGATATTGTCCTCTTAGTAGATAAAGAGCAGAAGGATCGAGTACGCTATTTAAAACTTTTTTATACTGTCACCGAATCTACAATCTAAGCTTCATGGAAATCTCTGTGCAGCATGAACCTGACCTCAAATCAAGATCGCGTTTTCTAGTACTGAGGCGACCAATAAATGTTTATAGAATTCTAGTAATTGGTTGCTGGGCAATAGCTAAGACATGGAAAGCACAGAAGCATAAAATAACTCCGTAAAAATAGCTAATCCTGTTGGAGATCCCTATAAAGGTTTGTTGAAAAATTACCCGAACATGAAGAGTGCTATTGATAATTACAGGCAACACTTTAAAGGCCCCGTAACTTAGTTGCAAATATTAACTAATCCGGATCGTAATTGTCATACGCGAAATACTGAAATTTCCTATAAAGTTTCATTTAATTTCAGCTAGAACCAGATTGTGCTGGCAATATGAGATCATCTCTTCATACTGTGGCTTTCTAAAATGTTTCGTACAAATACAAACAGTGGTTGCTGAGATTTAAACCAGACACAAAAAGTGCTATACTACACGCTATGCAGTTAATTAAAGCCTTCATAGCTCTGTGAAAAAAAACCGATCTGTCTGAGTTTATTTATCGTTGGTACCGTTGCCCTGCCCATATGACCGACGCCCCCTGCAGAGGTTAGATATTTTAGGTTGTGGGGGATAGTGCAAGATACAGAAAGCATTCCATTCCAGAGGCTCACCTGGTTCTGCTCAGTGTATATCACTGATGATGGGACCTCGGTTTCACGTCTCATCCAAAAGACAATTAGTAACGTTAGTGGAGGAGCAGGGGATCGAACTCGCGACCCAATGATTACTAGTCCAGAACGTGACCACTAGACCACCGGTCCGTTCCCGGTAAAAATCAGTACAGATCATGCTGGAAATATGCGCATTTATTCGATTTACTGAGACTCTCGTAAAAGTTTTATTTAATTTCAACGAGTGGTTGCTGAGAAATACTTTGACATGAATGAGTGACGGAAAATTAGACAATCTGAAAGTCAGACGGACGGAGTGACGGTCGGAGTGATAGACGAAGCGGTTACTGTATAAAGGTCAGACGGACGGAGTGACAGACGAAGCGGTTACTGTATGACTGTATAAAAATCAATCATACAAAAAAATAGCATATAGGTAACTGGATATATCATCATATTTAACTAATACTATCATTGTTTAGCAAGTCGTCAAAGTTTAAATCAGATGTGAAATCTTTGAACTAGAGGGGAAAAGTATAGCCGATTTTCGTTATTACGGAAAAGAATGAAAGTGTTTCATGTAACTATATGGGCCCCGTACAACACTTTGCTCTTATGTTTCTTTCAAACTAGACATTGTATGAACTAAACTAAGACCCGGGCTTAGGATTACACCGTATTTTTTAGGATCCTGCAAGTTAAGTTCGTGGCTGTTTTAACTTTCTCATGCGGATTATCTCGATTAGTTCCCTACTTTCTGCTTTTACATCAAAATGTAATTAGCAAAATTATTTTTTAGTTCATGAAATGAATTAACTTCGAAATATTTATTTGAAACATGTTATAGTTAGAAGAAGATTAACTTTTCTTAAGTGAATACTAACAAAATATCACACATCATTCCCTGTTTAGTAAAACATCCTTACTTCCACTTACAAAAATGTTCATCAGCTGAGCCTTTTTCAGTTACTATTTATTTAGATGAAAATAGATATTGAGAACAGTTTTTATAAAGTTGTATTAATTGTTGTTGTTACAGGGGAATGGGATCTGTAATACTCAACCTGGAAATGTGTGCTGGTAAGAAACTCCATTTTCTCCTTATTTTCAAAATAAGAAGCCAATACTTTTATATTTTATATCTAGACCGCCTGACGCCCCACAGTCTTGGATTGACGATTATAATACTGAACTTGATAAAGCAGATGTTTCAAAATATGATTTCTTTATATTTGGTGATATAAATAAATAATACCCTGACAAATTAAATAGTCATTTTCAGAACATAAAATGGGAGGACCTAATTCAGAAAGTTGGTCTTTTTCAAATGGTTAAAAGTCCATCTCGTGTAATAGAAACTACTTCTACTATTATTGATCATGTTAATACCACAAAGCAGGAGTATATTAAAGAATCAGTGTACAACATTATAGTATCCAATTTTGGTGACAATACATACCTGCACTGAGAAGGTAAAATTGAACAGTCATAAAACTTTCACTTACCGATCTTTTAAAAACTTCAACATTAATATGTTCCATTATGATTAGCTCTTACGAATTTACACAATGTTGAAAAAAATCATGACCCAAATGGGGCTACCGCGATTCTACAACTGTATTAACACTGTACTATCTCGACATGCTCCCTTAAAAACTTAAAGAATCAAAGGTGAATCAAAACCCTGTTGGTTCAGTGAAGAAGTCATAACAGCAATTGAGTTGAGGGATGTATATCACAGAAATAGAAATTTTGAGCAGTATGAAATTTATAGAAATAAGACAATCTCGTTGATACGAAAGGCTAAGAAAGATTATTTTAATAATGCTGTAAAGGAAAAATACATCAACCAATAATGTATCGAAAAAAAATAATAATGCTGAAGGGTCAGAATGTAAACGAAGGTGTTAAACTTCCAGAAAAATTTAAATGTAGATAATAATAAAGTAAATGGACAATCAAATATTATTAATGCACTTAATGAACATTTTATAAATATACCCAATAATTGTTTAAAAAAAAACGAAATTTGAAACAAAAACATTTTCAAATTTGGAAAATATTTTAAATAAAAAATTAAGTTCGGTAGTTTTTGAAATAGAACATATTACTCCACTTGTCGTAAAGCACATCATCGATAATCTGAACGCAAACATATCGACAAGAATCGACAACATTCATCCAAAAATAATTAAATATTGTGGCGATTATATAACAACGCATATTACAGCGATAACAAATAATTGCATCTCTGGTGTACTTTCTGAGTCTTTGAAAATAGCTACCACATTGCCAGATTTCAAAAATGGCGACAAAGAAGATCCAAATAATTACAGAGCAATTTCTATATAACCTACTTTATCTAACATTTTTCATAGACATGTTGCGACCCAACTTTAACAATATTTCCATGCAAACAGTGTATTGCATGAAACATAATCAGGATTTAGGAAGCATCATTTGATTCATTTCTGCTAAACAGCCCTCACACGCTTAATAGACACTTTGGTAAAAGACATAGATTGTGACAAATGTGTTGGTACTGTGTCTCTAGATCTTAGAAAAGTATTTAATTTGGTAGATCACAGGATATTATTACATAAACTCAAACTATATCATTTCTCTCATATCTAGGTTAGATTATTTACATTATATTTATCAAACAGACACCAAGCCGTAAAGGTTGGCAACAATACTTTTAAGCTTCTACCTACCCTATAATCTGTGGAGTCCCTCAAGGCTCAATAGTCCCTTACTTTTTCTTTTATAAATAAATGACCAGCCATTAAATGTTCATGATAGCAATAACCATGACTTATACGCAGATGACTCAACTTTCTATAAGTGAGATTATGACATGGTTGTTATTAATAAAAATCTCCAAAAATGACAAAGCAGTAATTTGCCATGGTCCCATTTAAATAATATGTCTCTTCACCATACCAAAACAAAATGTATGTTATTAGGCATCAACACTGACTAAAAATAATTTTGAACTACACGTTAATATAAATAGTAAGTATACAGAAGAAAATGATTCTGATCACAAACTCTTGTGGTGTTTACATTGACAGAACATTAAATTGGAAAATGCAAGTAAACAAAGTTTGCGAAAAATTAAACAGCAAACTGTATCTTTTAAAGAAATTCATATAATATTTATCATTCGAAATGAAACAAATGTTTTACAATAAGTAAGATAACGAAGTTTCAAAAAACAAGCTGCGACAATTATACTGCAGAAAACAATAAAGACGCCATCCAAAGATCTGTTTAGTGAGTTAAAATGCCTTTCATTTTGAGATGTAAATATCACACTGCAATATGAGTTTTCAAATATTTGAATGAGCTAACCTCATGTTACTTGTATGAATCTTTAATATTCTCGCAGAACCTGAATTATGGACTCAGGTTGTCATCACGAAATGATCTTGTTATATCAAAATTCAACAAACTATTACAAAGACTCGTTTACGTACTATAGTGCTCAAATTTGGAACAATATTCCTACCTCTATTCGTGTGGCTCCAACTCTTAGCTCATTAAAATACAGATACAAGCATCATTTACTGCAGTCAACAATATTAGATGACAAATAAGTTGTTTTATATTATCATGTTCATGAATATTTGCGTGAATGACGCTTAACTGATATATTATGAATGTGCACTGCTAAATTATTACATTTTGCTGAAAGCGAATCCGGCACATCCTATAATAAGTATTTATCATCCATTGCGCATCCACATATCATTATTTCTGTTGACCTTTCTGGATGAGTATACCTAACCCAGCGCAGTAACAATGTGTTCTCAGAATCAGTACATTACCATACAATGGATCCTTATGGCTTATAGGTTGATAAATTTCTAACTGTTTACTTTCATTTTCTCTCCACTTTGCCGTAAATATTGGTTTAGGTTTAAGCGGGAAAGGTTTATTGTTAATTGATATTAACTTATTAAGTAATAAATATAATTTTGAGTGCCTGTCAATGTGTATAGTGTATGTGTGAAGCTTAAATGCTTAATTAACTTGTATCATATTCTATGTTTAATCTATTGTTTAAGAAGGCCATGTTGTAAATAAGGTCTATATATGTTTCATGTATTACCTTAATATGTAACGTTTTTTAAATAAAGATATTATTATTATCATAATTATTATTATTATTATTCTGCGTAAATTTACTCGTTCAAAAATTTGAATAACAGGCTTCGCAGGCTAAAGGGAAATAAATTTCCTTCGAGTGAAAATCGGAAAACGCGTGGATGCGCGGTTTACAAATTATGCAAATATCAAGTAAAAGCTTGCAGTTTTTGTATTTTAACCTGAATTATGTGTATCATTATACATTATCGATGACTCTAAACTAGAAAATCTTAAAATGAAGCTCGTCATTTGGAATTTTATTTTTTACAAAGTCGACAAAATAGACCACTACAAACATTGTTTAACTTTAATAAAGATCTGATAAAAATATGATTTAATCAGTGTTGACAATAGTTGTTTTCATCGTTTTTTTATCATAGATTATGGAGACAAACATTCTCACCAACATAGTAATCATATTTTGCTTACGGAGGTATATCAGTTGTCAATCTTGAAAATGATAGTTTTTCAAAAGATCTCTCTTTTACCTAAGGTTTCATGCTATTTTTAACCAAACATAATTCGGATAAAACTATGACTGAGGTTTTCAAAAATAAACACTTTGACAAAGTTTCTTGAAGACTGATTAAAACATGTGGCGTTCATTGTTCACTCGTAGTATTCTTATTTTTTGGGACTAGTGACCTAGTGACTACCCGTGATTGATCTATAAATGATAAAAGCAAACGTTCTGATCTGTTTATGAGTATATAAAGATGAGATTTACAAAATTAAGGATGTTTTTTTCCATAATCTGGCATCTAAGCTTTGACACATTGTTCTTACATATATATACATTTATATATTCTGTTCAAGTTTCATAAAAATGCGGTCAAGAATGTGATTTCTGCAGTGTCTACAAAGTTTTCCTTTAGTCTTATCCAATTATAAATGTTTGACTATATTTTTTGTAGACAAATAGTCGGACAAAGTGACATGAAGAAGACGTTGTAAAAATGTTATCACAATAGTTTAACAATTGGCCAAAGTCCTAGCCTAAAATGACACAGAAACCTGACCTAGAGAAAATTCAGATTATCTCTGGTCAACATCTGAAAATTTGGTATAAAAGTGGCCACTTGATTGTGTTTTTATCTCATCACGTTAAATGACAAAAGCTCATCCTAAGGCAAACCTAAATATATGATAAGCACACTAGAGCGTCATTGCACTTTACTTTTTTTTGATATCACGGATTTTTATACTACAGAGATACGTAAAAAGATATTCCAGTACAGTTTTACTTAAATAGTATCTCACCGAAGATAAATAAACACCTTAAGCCTAAGCAGTATAAATGTATCATGAAGTAAGCATAAAAGTAAACACAGAAAAGTCTGGTCAAGCTCTCCCATCAAGGTAAGAGTACAGGAATAGATGACATACATTGAGAACAGGTGGAAACCTAGTTGTAACATGGCGTAACTAGCATAAGTTAATCCTCAAGCAGAGACGTGAATTGAAAACCTACATCGACTTTTAAAACTGAATATTCCTAAACCAGATCTCTGACAACGTCCTGAATGAAGTTCTGAGATACAATTGTTTTAAATATTTTACTTCTTCTCATTGCTCTTAAGCTACGTTAGACGTGTTTTTATGATACAGCTTCAGCTACGTTAGACGTGTTTTATACTATAGCTTAAACTATGTTAAACGTGTTATTATGCTATAGCTTAAGCTACGTAAGACGTGTTTAATGCTATAGCTTAAACTATGATAGACGTGTTTTATGCTATAGCTTAAACTACGTTAGACGTGTTTTTATGCTGTAGCTTCAGCTACGTTAGACGTGTTTTATACTATAGCTTAAGCTACGTTATACGTGTTATAATGCTATAGCTTAAGCTACGTTAGACGTGTTATTATGCTATAGCTTAAGCTACGTTATACGTGTTATAATGCTATAGATTAAGCTACGTTAGACGTGTTATTATGTTATAGCTTAAGCTACGTTGGACGTGTTATTATGTTATAGCTTAAGCTTCGTTAGACGTGTTATAATGCTATAGCTAAAAAGCTATGTTAGACGTGTTGTTATGCTATAGCTTAAACTACGTTAGACGTGTTCTTATACTATAGCTTAAGCTATGTTAGCCATGTTATAATGCTATAGCTTAAGCTACGTTATACGTGTTATAATGCTATAGCTTAAGCTACGGTATACGTGCGTGTTATTATGGTATAGCTTAAGCTACGTAAGACGTGTTTAAAGTTATAGCTTAAGCTATGATAGACATGTTTTATGCTATAGCTTAAACTACGTAAGACGTGTTTTTATACTATAGTAAGACGTGTTTTTATGCATAGCTTAAGCTACGTTAGGCGTGTTATTATGTTATAGTGTATGCTACGTTGGACGGTTATTATGTTATAGCTTAAGGTATGTTAGACGTGTTATTATGTATAGCTTAAGCTACGTAAGACGTGTTTAATGCTATAGCTTAAGCTACGTTATACGTGTTATAATGCTATAGATTAAGCTACGTTATACGTGTTATTATGTTATAGCTTAAGCTTCGTTAGACGTGTTATAATACTATAGCTAAAAAGCTATGTTAGACGTGTTGTTATGGTATAGCTTAAGCTTCGTTAGACGTGTTTTTATGCATAGCTTAAGCTATGTAAGCCATGTTATAATGCTATAGCTTAAGCTACGTTAGACGTGTTTTATGCTATAGCTTAAGCTATGTAAGCCATGTTATAATGCTATAGCTTAAGCTACGTTATACGTGTTATAATGCTATAGCTTAAGCTACGTTAGACGTGTAATTATGTTATAGCTTAAGCACATTCACATCACTGAAACAAATCTTTTGCGAAACAAAATAACATAAAAATGAAAATAAACATACATTCAACATGAAAAACATTTCAGACAAAAATTCAAGATGAGGATAAATATCAACTAATGTCCCCTTAATGAAAGCTTGTGAATCATATGAATACATTACAACTGAAACGGCCTCAGTTCCAGGCGGAATTTCTTACAAAACTATACGTATAAAACTATCATCATTAGTTCCAAGGACAATTTAGAGACAATTTATATTGTTTCGTGTTTCCGATTCATGGTAAAACTTTATGGAAAGGAAATTAAAGCCTTTTTAGTAAAAACCTTTGTTGTAAATTAGTTAAAGACCAGTGATATGCCCCGATTAGCTCTATTTGCCGAATATAGCTCTCGCACTAAATGAGGAACTGTATTCTTGATACTTGTTACTTTTTTCGGATAGAGCTCCATATTTATCTGATGCAATATAAAAATCTTTTTGATTCATTCTACATTGTATATCAAAACATGTTCGTGAAGTTGACGACCCGGCGACCTAGCGACCTAATTGCAGCGGACTAGCGGCTAAACCGTAGCGGCATAGCGGCCCAGGGGCCTAAGATATACATTATGTATTAAAATATAGATATCTATGAACTAAGTGTTAAGACACAGCAACAACAAAAGGGGTATTGGTTTACTTTTGCAAATTAAAAAAGAGGCGTCTTTCTTGTGTATTTGTGTATACTGGAGTAGTGTTACGTTCCGCCACTTATTTATGTTTATTGGCGTGTTTATGCCAAATAAATATTGTATTGTATTGTATTGTTGAAGGTTGCTAGCGGCCCAGCGGCCTTGCGGCCTAAGATATACATTGTGTATTAAATTAAAAATGATATCTATGAACTGTCAACAAACATGACCAATAAATGGGATTGGGGTGTATGTTTGTAAATTAAAAAAAGCGGTTTTTTTCATGATTTGTTATCTGAAGGCTGCTAGACTAGACATGTATTATTGTTTTCAGGATTTATAAATGTTCATGCAAGTTTATCCAGAAACAGATAAAGGATGTCAGTCGATCGCAACCGAAAAGATGCAAGTAGAGTTCTTTTAATAACAAGGATCAAGTACATTAAGTGAAACAAAAATCAAAACGGAAACAAAAGAAAAAAAGTATTTGGGTTAGGATTAGCCAAGTACCTGGTTTTTTGTATGATTTCAGTTTTATTAAAATGTAGGCGAACTGTATTCGACTTAGCATATGTTTTCTTTTGTATACAGCTGACTAAACCAAAGAGTGCTATTCACCGAATAGAGCTAACCCGGGAAGCTTTATTCCAATTGCGCTCTCTCTCTCTGTCTCTCTCTGTGTGTGTGTCTCTCTCTCGCTCTCTCTCTCTCTCTCTCTCTCTCTCTCTCTATATATATATATATATAGAGAGAGAGAGAGAACTTTTTGACTTTTATGTCGGTCTCTCTCTGACGTCCTGTCACACTACACAATGCGTAGACTGTAAACAGGATCACGTAATTTAATCAATCATGCTATTGATTGTAATTTACTCAAAAGTTTTCTTAATAGGTGAAAATTTAGTTTAATCGGCCTTTTTTGGCATAACGTGTCTTTCCTCATGTTAAATTGAAAATGTTTAAGAGGTCAGTCTACTAATTTAACGGAATACGTAGAAAAAGTCTTGTTGACAATGTGCTTCCTGATTATTGTTAAAAACTGAATCTGCTTAAATGCATCCTACATAAGATGTAGTAGATTTAGATGTCAGTGATGCCTAATAAAAAGGGTGAAATACTACTTTTCGCTGTCACTTGAAGACTTTGGTTAAATGACTTACTGTCATTCTATACCCACACCCTTTGCTCGAGTCAACTCTATTTGCCCCTTAGTTTTGTTTGGTCAAATTTTTTAACGACATATTTTCTAATGACAAAATAAAACAAAATGCGACACTTCACCCTTAAGATCTTATCTGTAGTATACTATTATCTATAGAAAATTAGTATTTAGCTTCAAACCTCAACGGGCATAACTAGTCTAAACAACAAGTCGCACAAATTCAAATTTACTGTTTTAGTCTGACTATAAAATCTGTAACAATGTAGTCTTTAATCATTCACAGTAAGGAAAACTAAATTTCTGCTGATAAGAAAACACCCCCAAAAACCCTGATCCAATGAAATTTGATTCCAAATGTGTTTACAATTTACGCCACCAACTTTATGGTAAAAAAAAACAACGCCAATTGGGCTTCAAATCAGCTGTAATCATTTCTTACTTTATAATTTCTGAAAATTAAGGTACATGTACCATATAAAAAAAGGTTTATCGTGTAACTGTTGAAACGTTAAGAAAACTTAAAGGCGTTGATACCCACACAATATAATGGAGTTATGTACTCTTCAGGGTGTAAATGTATTTAACCGCTACTCAGTTAAAATTGATACTGTCATGAAAGTTTGATAAAAGATGTATGTTCTCTGTGGTAGCCTTCTTGAGCAGATTCGGTCATAAATCCACACTGATATGCGACACACACATTTCATTGTAACCATAATTGATTTAGAGTTTGTTTAATTAATTCTAAATTTAATCCGCCATATTTAACCATCCGATTGCTATTTTATCAATTCCCGGATTATACAGATTACGTTTGTGTGCGTTGTCATAATCTACGTGTAACCAATCGATGACTTTTTAATTTTCGCACTATTCTATTTACTAAATGGATTAAACGTTTTAAAGATTGACAACTGATATACCCCCGTAAGCAAAAATACGCTTCTTATCACTTACAGTGGAATACATCTTTTTGAAATCATAAACTACCTGTGAACTTGTTATGCTGTTGTCTATTTAATTAACACATGGAGTCTAGAAATAGCTGTCACATGTCAAAAATTTATCATTATACACATTTTAATTAACTGAACTGCTGTTGACATCACTTCTAATAAGCATACCTTACGCAACTAAGATGTTTTAATCAGTACATTTCATTTTATTTAAGGAATTTCTATCTTAATCTACATGTTACATATAAATGTATAGCTAGTCATAGATACAACTTTAAGTGTAGAGGTTTAAAAAAGTGATATCAATACACAGTCTCTTTGCATGTTTCAATGTACGATGTAGTGATTTCAATGACAAAGCAATATACTTACACGATTGAATAAAAGAAAGCATCTGAAATAAGATGCTTAGACAACTAGTGTGCAATTTTCAATACCGATACGGAAAAAGTAAGTCCAGGTTATTGCACTAAAATGTATTGCATCATTTCATGAGTATTCCTTTGCTGAATCCGGGAGATATGAAGATGGTATCCGTCTCGTCAAAAAGTCCTTCTGTTCTATTCTTCTGCTGATTATATTAAAAATCTGATACTAATACTTCAACTCAAATTGCATCAGTGCCTTATATGTTATATTTGCACTTCGGGCAACCAGAAGGATCCTTGGAATACCTCCCTAGACTAGGCAGAAAAGGTCTGAGAACAAGGGCATGGGTTCCGTACTCAATTATCATTGTATACGTGGTAATTTTCTGCAAATAATCTTTTCACTGGTATCATGTTATGAATTGTAACTGCTCAGAATTGACTTATTTTTTTCTATTTAACAATAAAAATAATTTTTTTGTACTGTCCTACCTCAATCAATTGAATATTGATGAGGTGAGTTAAATCCTCGCACATAGTTTTACTTTATGCTACAAGACACTAGGCGGACTTGATTGGTGTCCCGAATTAGTCCTAGGTGTACCGCGGTACACCGATCTACGCTCGTTTGAGTCGGGCTACTTGCGTGCGCATGTATTTCCGGTAAAGTCGGGACATACCGCATGGCCCGGTCAAAACAGCTCGGCGCATTTATTGCAAAGATGGCGTCCAAAGAAAATGTGTAAGTTGAAATATTCAGAAATTGCCTAATATAGGACCCAGATTTGTTTTCCATTTACACAGAACGCTTATTAAGATAATATTTATGTTAATGTCAATATATCCACTGCTGTTAGTTTTAAATATAGCCTTAAAATGCGTCATTTTAGTTTGTAAGGAATCTGATTGGTGATCGGGCAGGAAGAGTGATCGTATTGCGATCACAATACTGAGATATTATAAGAACAGAAGCTCATGTTATGTATGTTATAAGCACATTAGTGCTTAGATTCATTTCTGTCTTGGTCACATGTATATTATGCGAGTTGGAGAAATAAGTGTAAACTGAGCACATTAATGTATTTTACAGTGAACTACAAATAACCAAAAGTAATGGAACTTCAGTAAAGTTATTGGTGGATGGACCAACAGCAGAGGCTGTAAAACGAAAAGGTTAGTACAGCTTAACAGTTATATTATTAGCTCCCCAACTTCAGACTCATTCCAGTTCATGATGTGCGACTTAAGTGGTTTAATCGCTTGCCCTACTGATTGTTGACTCAAACACACTTCATGACAATCGGATGTCTACTTTGTTTGCTCCTGACCTATATCTGACATGTCAGTTCCTTGGAAAAAGTGAGTTAGACTGGTACTATTTAACATGTTCAAAAGTCATGGTGTAAACTGCTTGCTGAATGAGAATAAAGCGCAACATAACACCTCTACCTTGAAATACAATTTGTTTATTGCGAACCGATCAACATGTAAACTGTATTACTAATGTTGCAGTGTTAATTCAGCTGATTTTCTAGTCAGTCATGGGCTTTATTCTCAATTGAAAGAAAGTATTTTTTCTCAATTTTGGGTAAAAAAAAACACAATTCGAAGTTTTTTAAATTAAAGTTTTTGAAATTGCCGTAATTTTAAACCAAAATCACTAAAATATGATTAATATTGCTCTTACATGCTATTCATGTACGGTTCTAAGCATCAAAATGTAAAACTACCCGAATTAGATAACATTTAAATTATTGGATCTTTCCCAATTTTAGATAAAATACCACTAAAATTCCAAATTCTGTGGGTATGGGTTCTGTTCCCAAATTTGAGCGAAAAAAACTTACGTTGCAAATTTGTTGTGATTGGACAGTGACAGAAATGCATCTAAATCTTGTTTGCATACTTGATAGGAGCAGAGCTTGTTAAGTATTTGATAGTAATTGAGTTGAACATAAATTTTATTTTGTGAAAAGTAATATCAGTTCTCTTACTTTTGAACCTGAACTGTGGCCTCCCAAAATTTGAAATGTTATCAGTATTTTATTTGAAATTGGGAAAATCTAAATAACTATCATGCACCTTTTTCATTTAAAACAGTATCAGACTAGCATGTTCAAGAATTATTTGGTATATTCTAGTAATTAACTTATTTAAATAATAATGGTTATTTAAAAAAGTGTTAACTTTGAATTGGGAATTTTTGCCAAAAATTGGGAAAAAATATACATTTTTTCAATTGGGAATATATAGAGGATATTTGTTTGTTTTGAGTAGATATGGAATATATCTCATCGTGAAGTGATACAATTAAATATTTTCACGAGCGCGTAGCTCGAGTGAAAATATAAAAATTGTATCACTTCACGATGAGATATATTCCATATCTACGAAAAACAAACAAATTTTCTATTTATTTTATGCTAATACCAATAAACTTTTAGAACTGTTTCTTTGCTTACACGCGTATGAATACATGATCGTGAAACTCAAATTCAATACACAGTCCGCCATCTTGAATTATACATGACACATAGAAACGTGTTGCATTCTAACGATTTATTTAGTCTACACCTAATCACCAAACAAATAATAGAAATAAACAAAGATCTACCTGCATATTCTTCTTAATTTTCCTTCTTTAACTATCCACATTTTGATGCTTACAGGGCATTCATATAAAATTTGGCCTGTGCAATGACGAATCAAAATTCAGCGCCAAAGCAGAGGTTCATCCTAAATAAATGCCCTTACAAGCTCTAGATTCTTCCATAGGTTGATCAAGAAGCGATACACGTCATCACATTTTCAAGTAGCATAAATCCAGTGTATTCAATTTAAGATTCCACGTAAAATGCCATCTTGGGGAATAAATTGTTTGCCTACGTCACTATTCTGAAGTATGTGACGTATGATTAACGAAACGGCGTAGAATTCTCGAAATTGATCGGTCTGTTGTATACATACAATGACTCTTTAAAAGTCGGACTCTGAATTTTATGTTAGAATTTATTTTTATACCTTTTATATTACTTGTAAAATTTCATATTGTGGTTACTGAAAAGTAGTTCGGTACAGTGACTGATATAGAATCTATGTCAGTCACAGTGTGACTGATATGGAATATATTTCACTGATAGAACTCGGTATTTCATTGGTTGGCATAAAATAAAGCCCAATAATGGCAACAAAATTAACCAGGAAATCACTGACTTGATAATATAATTTATAAAGTCTACAAAGTTTGTTTAATAATATCTGTAATATTATCAACTTATACACTTGTTACAATTCATGTTATTATCGCCCTTCAGATCCAAACACACTAATGCTGTTACAGAGAATATGTGATCAGTCAAGCTCTTCAAGTACCAGTAAGTTGTTTCCATGCTAAAATTTTAATACAGTAACAGATTTGTTTTTTATGTCAGAAACTATTATGTGACATAAATTGTAAGAAATGGACAATGGTCCACAATATTCTAAATGAGATCATCAGTCGTATGGTATGACAGTTTCTGGGTAATGTCTATGGGTAATGTTTATTCCAGTCATTGATGCAAAACACAGTAAAACTGTAAAATGCCTCAGAATAGACACCACTTTGCCATAAAGATCATTTTTATATTTTAATTGTCCAATATCTCTGTTATGGCACCATTTAAATTTATATATGTCATAATTGACCTGATATGTTTCTTGGTGTTTTGAACGAGTTAATTAATTTAAAATATGCTTGGATTTGTCATCTTATGTGCATGGATTTATTGATTAATAGAACTAATGTGTTTGAAATGACAGTTCCTTTGCTACTACATCGCATGATGCCATAAAATCAAGTTTTTCTGTCTTTCTTCCTGAAAACACATCTCAAAATTGAAATTCAATTGATCATATCAAATCGATACTACTGATATGTTACAGATATGTATTTGGATGTGTACATAATTTTCTAACTGCAGTTGGAGAGGACCTTGTGAACAATGAGGTACCTGAGAACTTAACACAGCCCACTGAAGACCTTGTACATCCTCCACCCGAGAACCTTACACAACCCAGTGAAGACCTTGTAAACCGTTCGTTAAATGAAAACAACAGTATGTTACTAATTAACTTAGATATTTATGAGATTAATATGTTCTGAATCAGGACGGTAGGATACATATGGGGCACATCACGGGGAAAAAGTACCTTCACATAGTTGACGTCAGTCCTTGAAATGACGTCATAAAGTTCAGCAGACGACATTAATTTTTAGGCAGTTTGCGGTAAAAATACCATTATATTGTCAAAATGTGTAACAAAATCACTTTTAAGTTATGAGAAAATAATAGATAATTGTAAATTCTTTGCAAATATAGTAAAAACTAAAATGTCAATAAATATTACCGAAGACACCTTTTCCAGTGACGTGCCCACTAATAGATCATGATGTCCGAACGTCATGAATCTGGTTTCTGGAGCATATCTAAGCACACCAACCCTGCAACGGATTTCAACCATAATCCACACAAGTGTTTACCTCAATAATGTGGAGTGTTACATCTAAAAACCATTGCCCTTGCTCAAAGGTCAATGTCACACTTGGGGTTAAACCCTTTACTTTATTCATGGAATAAAACGTTAAAAGGTCAAAATGTTGTAAAATTGTAGTTTCTGGAGGAAGATATGAAACTTAAATATTGCTAGCATTATTTAGGTAAAAAAGAATAATATTAAAAGTTAGATACTCTTAATGTTGTTTATATTTCTGTAGCATCATGGACCCCAGCTTCAACTAAAGCTCTACTTCATGCATATGAAGAAAGCAAGGACAAGACAAACAAGTGGCAAGTTGTGGCCAGTACATTAAAGAGTATGGGTTATAGTTCATCAGCTGAAAAATGTAGATTGAAAGTTAGGTCTCTGGAAGAGAAATACAGGCATCAAGTCAAACACAACAGCTCATCTGGAAACAATGCCATTACAATTGACAGTGACTTGGAGAGGGTATTTGGTCCCGATGGAAGTAAGGTGGAAAATATAGAAATTCCTCTACAGTCAGCACATGGCTCAAAAGGTTTATAGTTGAACTTATTACACAGCTTTGTATCTTCATTCATTTAAATATTTTGAAAGGAGTAAAGTTGATTAGGTATGGGCGACACCAACACATTCTGTTATAATTTGGCAGCAAACTTGAGAAACAGATTTTCATTCCAAATGTCACAAATGTTGCTGCCAAATACAACCAATGCACATACCTGCTGTTTTGATTTTGCAATATGCTAAGGATTGAAAGAGTAGTTTGCACTGAATGAAAAACAACAAATAGTTTGACATAAGCATTTTTGTAATGAAACATTTATTCAGCTCACATTAGTAGATTTTATTCCCATTCAAATTGATGTTGTTAAACAAGGCTTGACAGTTTTTCAGTTTATTTACAGAGACGAGGAGACAAAGTAGTGGCATACATCAAGTCATGCAGTACATGCAACAACGAGACGAACGGATGGACAAACAGCATGCTGAACGTAATGAACTTTTGAAACAGCTGATATCAACATTAAAGGACAAGTATGGTGATACCAGACAATTTGCACTTATATGCACGAGGACTGAGACTCTGGTTGACTGATTGACTTAAATTCTTTTCGCTGAGAATCTGACCACAAGGATGTAATCCGTGAAATAATGGGGGCCAATCAGATCATGATTTTTTTTTCATCGAAACCAAAAGTTCTTTCTTAGCACATTTTTTAATGACAGGGGTAGGTCTTACTATCTGACTGAGGTATGACTCGGTAAGGAACCAACAGTATTTGTTTAATGCTCAGTAACACTATTTATCAATCACTCCCCACAGACAATCAAATATTTATCCATTCTCTTGTATAGTATTTCAGTCTGTCTTCCATTGTGCTCATTTAGTCTGTACAGATTTATATTTAAATGCAGTCACATGGATAAATCTATCCTACGTAAGGCAAGTATTTTTTTTTTTATTAATAGCTATCAATCATTCTTAAAACATGAAATATTTTAAAACCTGAGTGAAAAATATGAATTGGACAATTAAATTACAGCTCAAATACTTCATATATGAAGAATTTTGAATCTCTGTAAATGTCTTTTTTTTAATTCTTTTTTAGATGAATATGATGGCAAGTATCCAACATTTGATGGAGAAATCCGAAGAAAAACTAAATATTCGTGGTTGCCAATTTATGACCTGACAGTACCATGTTGCAGTTTACTACCTCTACTTCGAAAAAGAGAATGGGGTCACTGTAAGGACTGGTGCTTTCCACGGGAGTGTTATAAGCTTGTATTCCAAACAGACCTAGACACTTTGTTACAAAATGGGTGGAAGGGAAACCCAAGTGTGAAGCATTTGTATTCCACCCCCAGTGTAAAAATGGTTGCTGAATGGGTGTTTTAGGCTCCATCCACATTTTCGAATATTCAGGAAACATGCACATGAGTTGTATTATCATGACATACATGTCAGGGAACTGTTCCTGATGTTTGGTTGTTTGAAACGTCTAGTAAGCATTAAATGGTTGTGAAGGCCTGTTAAGGGTCTGTTGTTAATAACATGCTTTTATTTGAAGCACAAGTAAAAATTGTTTTATCTACTCATAAGATTGTAATTTTTAACTGTATTAGTACCATTTGTTTAACTGAACATCCATCTATTATTTTGTATACTTGTGCCGAAAATACGTGCAGTTTTATACTTGGCAGTTCTTTATTCTTATTTTTGTACATAAATATTGGTGTTGTAGCACTACTGTGAATTTTATTATGTCTAGTCAAGACAAAATTATATTTCAATATCGAGATCTCTTAAAATTGTTTGTTCATATAAGGTGAGCTAGTGTGATTACTGTTTGTATAATGCCAAGATATGGCCAATGTTTTCAATACCTGTATGTATATGTCGCCTGCGGTAGCAGATAATGTTGTACGGCAGTGTCAGTGTCCTCATCAGTGTCATCATTATCTGTAGTATTGAAACTTAATCTTATAATTTTAAAAGTATTTGTCCTTTTGATACAAAACTTGGAATATATCATCTGCATCAACCAAGCTGAATCTAACAACAAGAAGGATAACTTCTGATTGATTCATTTTTGTATTATACCTCTTTAAATGACTTAAACCTCAAAATAAAAATTAGTGTTGCACGAAATAGCTTTGTTCATGCAGATGTTACAAGTTTTGTGTTAGTACAAATACTCTCAATTTTTTTTTCTTTAATTCTACTTGAAACCTACTGTTGCTTTTGTGTACTGTTGCTAAAGCTTAAGTGTACTGTTGCAATGAATATCAGCGACAATAAAAAAATATTTCAAGTAGAAAGAATAATAAATCCTGATGTTCAAAATTGTGAGTTATGCCCCTTTTAAAAGAATTAAACCTGAACCTTTAAAAGGCCTTCGTCTTTAAATAAGTATTTGAACTATTTATAAACTTGACACTGTAACATCCTCATCAATAAATCTGCTTAGAGCAAGAAGAATCACAACGCTTCGTCTTCAACATTTTAAGTAATGTCCTATCTTCAACCTGAAACTAATTGTCATATTTAACGTTTATAACCTTTCATTCTAACATTATCTGAGTTGTGGACGTTCCAAAAAAAAAAAAAGTTGAACATAAAAGTTTATGTTAATTATAATAGTCCAATTTGAATTATATATGCCACAAAACTCTAAGTTATTATCTCTATAGACCTCTGTAAAGCAACTAGGAAAAAGTTTTGTACTATTTTCATAAAACAACAATAAATCCTTGCAGACAGTTTTGTTTCTTTCTACAATTAGTGTAGGCAGTATTTGTAATTTTGGAGTGTAACTTGAAATACATTTTAACATCATGTTTGCAAGCAGGCGACATGTTCCATGAAACACCGATTTCTAGTTATTTTATTAGTCCCCGAACTTGGTGTGTAGGAAAATGATGCAAATATGCACTTCATGTTCTTATGTTAATTTCATCGAAATTCTGATTGATATGGCAATATCAAGTCTACACAAATGGGACCATATTCAATAAGGAACATTATTTTATGGAAGTTGGTAGGTAAGTGGTGGGCAATAGAGAGATTATGTATATGTTTCTATTTTGTATAATGTTTAAAACTATGGTTGCCATGGTAACCAAAAAGATAAATAGCATAAAAGCCTTGATGTATGAAACTTGTTGTGCAAGTTAAATTTAACCAAATCTATCAAAAGCTGACCCTTAGTGTCTGGTGCTTTATGAAAAAATAGATTTGGATCTTATTTTTTATTACCTTGAGCGAGGTTGGGGAAAAACAATTGTAAATATCAACATTTGAATTAAATATTCATGATTTTTTTTCTTCATTTATTTCCATACATTATTCTGTTCTTAAACATATAGGTAGGGGACGTGGTATTGCCGTGCAAAATTTAATTGTCTTTTGCTTTTACATAAAATTTACATATTGTAAAGTTTGACTGTTGTTTGTTTCTTTTATGTTATGTTTGTTAATTACCATAGTTGCAATTATATTGTTTCTGTATTCTTATTAAATTTGATTTATAGTGTAAAATGCTCAACAAGAGCAAAAGCCAATTAGAGCTTCAAGTAACAAATTGTTTAATGTTAAGTGATTTGTGCTTTTTTCATTCCAATAAAGTTAAACATTAAAATTGTATTGCATTATCTTTTTATTTATGTTGTTTGTATTTGTTATGTCTTTCTCGTGATTCATTTGTGGAAATCTGTTCCCATTTCTGTCAACTACAGTTGATGTGATTTTTAATTTCAGAAAATGTATGTACTGACTTAATTTTCATCCATTCTGTTGAACCAGTTAAATACATTTTTGACAACCCAAAAGCATCTTTAACTGTACATGAAAATACATGTGCCAACAAAGTTCGATTCAGATTTGGTGAGATATTTTTTGAATGGTCACAAGGTTTCACCGATTTAGTTTCTGATCTCTCTGCACATAGGACACACCTTGCACCAGTCTGGAAACAAATTAAACTTGCATCTTAATAAAATAAGCAAATAGGCTTGCATGATCTCAAGTTCTAAATGAATTCAATACTTTCCTTAGTAATTATTGTAATTTTCCTATGGGCTACAGGTCTGCAGGCTCCCAAGATAATACAACTTATGTGAACATGGTCCAAGCACAAAATTTGTCTTCTGACTAGTCAGCTATTAACACTGACCAATAAGAAGCCTTACTTTTCAAACACAAACAAAAATATTTTATGGTATCAATATCAAGGTTTTATTTCAATTCAAGGACCTTTAAGAGCATGTGACAAAGTACAAATGAAAGTATCATTCTTCCTATGAAATCCTAGGAACAGGCTTGTTACAGATTGTTTGTAATTGCAATTCGCTTCATTCGTCCCTCCATTGCTGCATTAATAGGGAAGACATCATTTGGAGCGGGCTGCAATCCTTGACCATTATTTAGTAAATAGGCATATCTATTTTCAACATCGTCCTCATAATCATCATCAAAATCTTCAATGTCATTCTGTAGAATGCAAACATTATGCAAAATACACGTCACCAAAACAAGTTTGTTAATTTCAGACATTGAAATCAAGTCAACACCAGTGTTTAAACGTCGAAATCTTCTTTTTAACATTCCGAAAGCTCTCTCAATAACTTGTCTTCTCCAAGACAATGCGGTGTTGTAACGACGTTGCTGGATAGTCAAATTACCATTGTTTCTATAAGGAGTCAGTAGCCAATTCGATAAAGGATATGCTGCATCACCCAATATATGAAATCGCCCTTGCTGGCATTTATCTATACCACTATCCCAAAGTTCGGAACTGCGTAAAACTCTGGCATCATGCATACGACCTGGAGATCCTACACACACATCAGTAAATCGTAGATCCTCTCTGCAGACTGCCTGCAAGATGACGGAGTGGAACTTCTTACGATTGTAATACGCATTTGGGTTATTATAAGGAGTAGAAATGGGTATGTGGCATCCATCAAGTGCTCCAATCACATTAGGAAAATTACTTATGTCCTTTGTACGGAAGTCTTCAGCTATGTTCGGATATTCTATCAGATTAGGCCACTGGATGATAGTGTTTAGAAGATTATCTAAAATGGCTTCTGTAACCTGTCGTCTGGCTTTTATAAACGAAGATTCAGCTACACCAAATAACTGACTTATGTCAAGCACAGTTTCTTTAGAACCAACGTATTTAAGAAACATGGCTATCTTCTTGTCTGGTCTTATTGATGGGCGTCCGCTAAAGTGTAAAGGATCCACCAGACTTGGTGATAAATTATCAACAAGGTATGCAAACAATGACCTGGGAACTCGAAATGCCCTTCTGTAACGTAAATCTGTATAAAGTGGGACAGTCTCTTCCCAGAACTCTTCAACTTTGGTATGCTCATCTCGGCACCTGAAAAGTATAGTAGTCATATAAGGCACATGCTATGTTAAGCATCAAGACTATAATAACTCAATACTATACACTGATCTCATGTGTTATATCGTCTATTTATATTCATCTTCAAATTTCAAACATGATCACGTATGTCATGTATCCATATATTTTGCCCCATATCAAATTTGAACATGCTACTGACAGCACTATAAAAGCAACCCAAATAAATGGCTGTGCAAATAATGGTGATGAAGTGGTTGTAAAGTGTTACATTATAGGCTAGTCCACTAATGAATCATCCCTGTCAGATCTACTGATAAGCACCGCCCACTGACCACTCTCATACTTGTATGTTTATTGTATATAGAATAGTCATTTCCTAGAGATTAAAGCTTAGAAAACAGTTGTGTCTCCTTTATATTCGCCAACTTTATAACATGGTGTCAGAAGTAAAGTGACTTTATTATGTGTGCCTTAACTACTGAAGGATACATCAATTAAATATTCTGCGGACTATTGTATTGTGTAAAAATTCCTATTGTTAAAGATGGAAACACAAAGCAATCCCAGGATGGATTGGGAGTCAAATGACTTGCCGAATGCGTTTAAGCGTTTTAAAGAA
Source organism: Cyclina sinensis (assembly GCA_012932295.1). Classification (NCBI taxonomy): domain Eukaryota; kingdom Metazoa; phylum Mollusca; class Bivalvia; order Venerida; family Veneridae; genus Cyclina; species Cyclina sinensis. The sequence goes on from JAAONU010000011.1 coordinate 8,783,721, forward strand.
CACGCTGAGTTTATGTTTGGTGGACCCCTAGAAAAGAAAACCGAGGAATCAAAATGCAATTACCTAATGCTCTGGGTAGGGGAAAAAGGACGACAGATATTTTCAAAATGGAACATTGACGCTGAAGCAAAAAGGCTATTGCAAACATATTATGATGGTTTCGCAAACTACTGTGCACCAAAATCAAACCACATCTACAGTAGGTACAAGTTTAAATCGCGAATTCAGCAAGACGGGGAGGTCTTTGAACAGTTTGTAACTGAACTGAAAAAATCCTTATTAAAGACTGCGGATACCCAGACACAATCACTGACGAAATGATCAGAGATCACATAGTGTTTGGAATACGCTCACACAAAATACGAGAAAAGCTCATCAGTGAAGGATCGGGACTTACACTTGAAAAGTGCATGGATATAGCACGGACTTATGAGCTGAGTCAAACACAGGTCAAGGACATAAATTCTCAATCCCAGTCAGTGAATGCTATTGGACGAAACCCACAGCACAGGGCTACGCAGAAGAAATCCATGCACCCGACTAATTCCAGTAACCCCCAGGGTCGCCAACAGAGACAATATCAAGGGAGACAACAAGGTGGACAATATTACACGCGTAGTAACAGCAATTTCTGTGATAATTGCGGAAAACCAAAACATGGATATAATGACATGTGTCCCGCTAAAGGGAAATTTTGTGATTATTGTGCAAAACCTAATCATTTTGCCAAAGTATGCAGAAAAAGAAAGGTTGAAAACAACAAAATCAATGAGGTAACGCATTTTAATACTACATCTGATCTTGAATATTCCTCCCTTGACACCCCATCCAATGATGAGTATGAATTCTATGTCAATACAGTAGAGCATGATCATATCACAAATCAAGCATTTGCCACAATCACAATTGGTTCAACGCCAATTTCCATGAAAATTGATAGTGGTGCACAGGTCAACTGCCTCCCAAGGTCTGTTTATGCATCTCTTAAAATTACAGGCCCACTAATGCCTAATCAGAAGCGTTTAACAGGTTACGACGGAAAGCCGCTGAAGGTGGATGGTTTCATTAAACTGCCATTGAAATACAATGGACAGATATTTCATGAAGAGTTCTACATAGTAGATACCAAGTCACAGCCCATAATAGGTTTACAAACATGTTTGAAACTTAACGTCATGAAGTTAGTCCTGGCTATGGGCTCAGACTTGCAACCAACAAAAGAGTCAATACTAGGTCAATACCCAGATATATTTCAAGGTATAGGGCAACTACCTGGCGAATGTCAAATACATTTACGCGAGAATGTAATTCCAGTTATACATACCTTATACATACCTCTTCATACCTTACATGCTTTAACACGCCATTTCAAAGATATCGTTTTTTACGGTTACCCTTTGGAGTTTCATGTGCAAATGATTTATTTTAATCAAAAATGGATCAGTGCCTTGAAAATCTGCCAGGTGTAAGGACAATTGTGGATGATATTGTGGTTTACGGTAAAGACCATACTGAACACAACACAAATCTCCACATGTTCATGCAAAGATGTAGAGAAATGGGCATCAAACTAAACCCAGATAAGACAGAGATAGGGAAAAGTGAAATACCCTTTTTTGGTCACCTTCTCACATCACAAGGTTTAAAAATGGACCCATCCAAAGTTAAAGCCATTGAACAGATGCCTTCACCCACAACAAAGTCAGAACTTCAAACATTACTTGGGATGATTACATATCTGCAAAGATTTGCACCGAATCTTTCAGAAATAACTACCCCTCTAAGACAACTTCTGTCTAAAGATGTTGAATTCAGATGGGATACACCCCAGGAAGAAGCACTTCAAAAGGTCAAACAGCTCATTACGCAAAGCCCAGGCCCTATCCTTGCATACTTTGACCCAAAACATGAGGTTACTCTGCAAGTGGACGCTTCAAAATATGGCCTTGCTTCAGTTCTCATGCAAAATGGCAAACCAATTTCATTTGCATCAAAAGCATTAACACCCACAGAGATCAATTATGCGCAAATCACAAAAGAGCTATATGCCATACTTTTTGGCTGCAAGCGCTTTCACCAGTACACATACGGTAGGCGTATCAAATGCGAAACAGACCATAAACCACTCCTTGCTATCTGGAAAAAAGACTTACACTCTGCACCGCCCCGCCTGCAGCGCATGCTATTACAGCTGCAGCAATATGATATAGATCTGGTATTTGTGCCGGGAAAAGACATCCCTCTTGCAGATACTCTATCTCGCAAATTCTTACCTGATAAGTATCCAGGAATTATAGAGATGATGGCATCATCTTAAAAAGGTCAAAAATCGTGATTCCAAAACAGTTAAAGCCAATGATGCTTGAAAAAATTCATGAATCACACTTAGGTGTAGATAAGTGTACACAGCGTGCTAAAGAAATACTTTTCTGGCCTAGCATGTACAAAGACATTTCAACCAAAGTACTAAGCTGCCCAATATGCATACAACACAGGTGTTCAAACACAAAAGAAAATCTGCAACCCACAGAAATTCCCAATAGGCCATGGCAAATTTGCTCTACAGATTTATTTCACTGGAACAACCATGATTATATATTGCTAGTTGATGCATATAGTAGGTATTTCGAGGTCAGTCAGCTGTCTAGTACAAGGTCAAAATCTGTGATAGATAAACTCAAAGGTTATTTTAGCCGCCATGGTATTCCGGAAGTTCTATACTCCGATAATGGGCCTTGTTACGATAGTTCAGATTTCAAAGGATTTTCACACACATATGATTTTTCTCATGTCACTTCCTCCCCAGGTCATCAGTCAGGAAATGGATTAGCTGAAATTACTGTGAAAACAATCAAAGCAATCTTTACAAAAGCAAAACAGGCTGGAAAAGACCCATACCTGTCACTTTTAGAGTACCGCAGTTCCCCACTGGCATGTGGTAAATCACCAGCCCAGTTGTTAATGAGTAGACAGCTCAGGTCAACACTTCCTTTAATTCCTGAGAAACTGCAACCCAATGTGCCTGACCAACAAATGATCAAAGGCCACCTACAGAGATCAAAACAAATCTCAAAGGGTTACTATGACCGATCCACAAAAAAGCTCAAACCATTGAAAATTGGGGAAGGGATACGGATTCGACAAGGTAAACAATGGCTACCAGCCATAGTGGAGAAAAAAATACATGATAGGTCAGATATTGTCTCATCTGAAAATGGTGCAAGCTATAGAAGAAATAGGCATCAACTTCTAAAGTCAAACGAACAGCCATTTACAAATCCTGAACTACGCACAGCACCTTTTCCTTTAACAACAACACACAACACAAATAATTCTGCACAGAGTTCCGAACAAATTAAGTCTAACTTGCCTCAATCTAAATGTTCTACCCCACCCTTGCCAGAGCAATCAACACAACAATCACCACAAAAAACAATAACTGATACGCCCCTGACCAGCCCAGCCAATTATACAACAAGATCAGGTCGTAGTGTTAAACCTCCTTAAAGGTTGTCTTTTTGATATGATAATAAAGATTACTGTTCTGAAGTGATGAAATAATTCATAAATATTTACAAACATAGGTTATATATACATAGATGATGAATGTTGTTCCAGATAGGTGAATGAAATATAAATGGCATCTGAGAACAGTGTAATTAGACTGATAACCTGCAGATTGGAAATAAATTGATATCTTTGATTGTAAATGAGCTGTGGAGTGATAAACATTAAGTGGAACAGAACTGTAGCTTTATATACATTAATCAATCACTAAGTATGGCTGATTTTTCATGAGACTTTTATAGCTCTGAACTGGCTGGAACTGATTATTGTTTGATGCGTTTCACTAATTGTAAAGAAGGGAGATGTTACATTATAGGCTAGTCCACTAATGAATCATCCCTGTCAGATCTACTGATAAGCACCGCCCACTGACCACTCTCATACTTGTATGTTTATTGTATATAGAATAGTCATTTCCTAGAGATTAAAGCTTAGAAAACAGTTGTGTCTCCTTTATATTCGCCAACTTTATAACAATCATCACTGAGTTGCAATGTTGCAATGACTCGGCTTACAGATGAAATAGCAAGGAGAAATGCAACAGCCCTGAAATTCTAAGATTTGAAAGGGTTCGAGCTGTCGGAGGACGAATCTTTTATAATTTACAGTTCAAACTTTCTGGCTACTACAGCAGGCTTCCAATTTTTTTTATCAATAGCTATTAATTATTAACGATAAAGCTTTACTTACAACAGAGATAAAAGCAACTCATCACCCACATTTTCGCCGTCATCAAGAAAGTCTTCAATTGTTGATCCAATTATTACATTGGCGGCCATTTTGGTATCCCGAAACTGCACTTGATTCATCTGTCCCGAATCGGTGTACTTATCACGTGGTCGGAGTACTCGGCAATACCTATCCGAGCCATTCGGCATGTACAAACAAGTGTGCCTACTGTCTTTATTGTTTCGTATTAAGAGTGTGCACCAATTTCAGACACCTTGCAACTTGTTTTAGCTTGGTATTTGGTTCTGTTTAATGATATTCCAAAACTATTATTTCTCTAATTTTGGTCATTTTAAATGTCGGAACGACATTTTCCGACCTAACCCTAACCAAGGGAACTCGACAGAATCGAAAGCTAGCTAATCTAATATGCTTTTATATGCCCAAAGGGGCTTATTATGTTATGGTCCTGGGCGTCCTTCGTCCGTCCGTCTGTCCGTCCGTTACCAATTTGGTGTCCGGGGAATAACTTGAGTACTGTGTGGCGTAAAGTCTTTTACCTTCATATGATTATTACCCACTTTGTGTGGATGACCCCTATTGATTTTGGAGTCAGTAGGTCAAACACATAGACCTTAACATTGAAAACCATTTCCGCCATTTAACTTGACAATCATGTGTTATAGAGACTTCAAACTTTACATCACGATTGCCAACATTGCGTTGATGACTCCTATACATTTCAGGGTCAGGGTTTCAAAAGTCAAGTTAACAGTGACCTAAATGTTTCGAATCCTTTACACTCTGTAACTCGACAACCATTTGTCATAGAGATTTCAAAATTCATACAATGGTTTTACACATTCAGTGAATGACACCTATTGATTTTAAGGTCAAAGGTCAAGGACACACTGACCTTAACATTGAAAACCATTTTCTCATGTAACTTGACAATCATTTGTTATAGAGACTTTAAACTTTATATAGATTGCACACATTGAGTGCATAACACATATAAATTTTGGGATCAGTATGTCAAAGGTCAGGGTCACTGTAACTCGACAACCATTTGTTGTACAGACTGTAAAATTTATATAATAGTTGCACACATTGAGCGAATGACCCCCTCTATTGATTCTGCGGTCTGTAGGGCAAAGGTAAAGGTCTAAGTGACCTAAGCGCTGAAAAGTATTTCCGCTGTAAAACTTTGTAACTATTTGTCATACAGACTTCAAACTTCATATGATGATTTATTATACAGAGAAAATGACCCCCGTACATCTTAGGATCAGTGGGTCAGATGTCAAGGTCACAGTGACTTAAACACTGAAAATCATTTCTGCTGGCAACTACTTCCCATACTTCAAACTTCTTAGGATGATTGCCATCATTGACTAAATGACCCCTATACTGTTCGGGTCAGGTACATAAATATATACATATAATATTTCTGCACTATAACTTGATAACAATGCATCACAGCATGAACATCATAACTTGTGAAAGACAGTTATTTATACAAATTATAAAACCTAAAATTCGGATTTGATTAAGATCTATAAAACTCTAAAATTAAAATTATAAAATGTAAAAAATAAAAATATTATAAATCAAAAATAAAAAATTCAAAATTTAAAGCAAATAATTCATTTCCAACGCCTAAGGTTTCTTCCCTTATATCGCATCACCCTTCGTTGTTATAATGCTCTGCCCAGCGGTGCTCTTGATATTTTATCTGTTTTATTTTTTCTTGCATGTGTATGTAAACTATGTTGTCCCTTACCAACCTAGCTTCCAAAGACCAATGTCCATCCTAATAAATATATTAAGTGATATTAGTTGAGCGCTCACAGTTATTTATTTTTACTAATAAATGCATTACCGGCATTCTATAGTCTAACGATTTCTGATTGGTTTTCACATGCGTACTTGATAAATATACATCTTTTGATTGAAATCAGGTGGATTCAGATCTAGTGCATTTCAGGCACGACGAAACCTAACCACTTGTAAGTTGAACACTTGACACTGGTGACCAGTTTGGCTTTCATCGAGGACAGTTGGATAATGAAGGAAACAATCTTTATCGGGGCAACCATAGCTGTGACTTCATTTTAGAATTTCCTTTCCTGACAAATGTTTAATGTCAAACGTAGGGATTCCACTTCGGAATCCAGCATTCATTGTCTTTGTAAACAACCAAATGTGTTTTTTTAAATAGATCTACTACACCAAGTAGCAACAACGTATTGTAACACGACAATGATCTTTGAGGATGGAATAAGATAGATTATTAATACTTATATTTCCGTCACACTTGACTGCGACCATCTACAATTTTACGGCGACCAAAAATTGTACAACTTCGCCGGCAAACGTGACGAAATCGCGAGAAAAAGACCCCCCAAAAATTCAAACTCTAAAACAGTCACGCTTTTACCACGACCTATGCGATCACACTGCGTTCTCAGGGCGCGGCCACGACGACGTATACGCGCTTATGGCGTTTCTATTGAGATCTGTGTGTTTGTAAACGGCGTTCACCAGAGTTCCCGCGGCGTTCTCACTACGCTTAGGGACGCAGAACGCGAAGTAGGGTCGTGTCAGAAACCTGAAGGTCGCGGTGAAGACGCATTGAAGTCGCCGTTACAAGTGTTGCTGTTTTCGCAGTGTCTTTGTCACACGTGTTCTGCGCTTATGTTACGACGTTTATCTAACGACCTTCGCGATCCCACCGAGTTCTCAACGCGTTCTAGGACGGATCGCCGGACCCTGGCGTTTGTTTTAAACACTTTCAAAACAAACGCCGAGACTCGGCGATCATTGGCGACCATGGCGACCACAGCACGATGTCTTGCGTTTCCACTACGTTATACCATGCTTATGGCGACCTTTGCACGCTCTGGGTCCTTTTTCCGTCGCCGCAGCAGCGCAGTAAGGACGCCTCTCGGGTTAGATATGAATGTGTCAGAACAATAAATATAATAACTTTGAACACAGTTGATTAAGAATATCTTGTGTACTTATTTTTTTTTACTGAGCAGAGACATTCTTCGGGACAAAGCACTATACTGCTTTTGTTTTAATATATCTATATGATTATTTGATAAATTGTTTTCGTTCTGGTTATTTCATATTACTCATCTGTTTCAGTCATCAAGTATTTGTTTGATTTATATATGTTTGATATGACCGCTGGGCTCTTTTTTGAGATATCCACTTTTTATTTACGTTTTCAGATATCCAGTATACAGCGTGTAGACCCAATGGCTTTCACCATGTTGTACAAAACTGATGGTTGATTTAGAATTATTCAATAATTATTTGTAATTTTGTAGTTGTAGTGATGTAGAGTTAATTACACACTTGGGCCAATCAATACCATTTTAGTAAGCTTAAACAGACGTGGTAAACCTGTGATTTTCTAAAATAGGAAATGTCCGTTTAGGTACTTTTTTGTTAGTCTAGAGTGATCTTATCTTTCCAATTTGATGGTTGTACGCATGGTTTTGTTTTGGACCGTTCATTGCAGAAGAATTTTCGTAGTTGTTTAAGAAGATTAATTTTTGAAGTTGAACGAAACTCATGGATTGTAATTACATTTTTCTCAGTTAGAGATGTTCTTGAAAATTTAAAGCTTTTTGTTCATCTAGATAACGACCACGCTGTGTTACAGAATAATCGCTTCTTAATCATATATCTTTGTGATTTTCTGTTTACAATGAAGGCTTGTAAAGCCTAAAACATAATTAACTAGTACAATTTAAATTGTATAAAATCAGAGAAGATGTCTATGAAGTAAGCAAGAATGGAAAAGGTATTTAAAAAGGTCTTATAAAAGTGAGGGTGACAGGTGCCAGCAGTCCGACAATGGAAAGTAAGGGTAAGAAGCAGTCTCTAAACGAGTCGACGGCCATCGTAGGGCAGACTGTCGGTTCAATCAATCTGTTAGTTCAAGTTTTTCCTAGTTGTGACCTCATTAGGGGAGCACTTAGATTTGCTCTTGTTCGTCTGACCGTCCGAAAGTTTGTGTCGCGCACTCAGTCAACATTTTTACGCTAACAGTAATAAAAATTCACTGAGATATAGATCAGCAAGTGGCCCCTTAATTGGGAAAATACCTACCAAAATTTTAAGTCGTGTGCTCAGCCAACATTTTAAGACTAACAATCATGAACTTTTCAAGGGATCTAGGTCAGTAAATGAGGTTGCTCACCTGGGTATTTTTGTCTCAGTCCTCTTAGGGGGAGCAGCGTAATGGCCTTTGATTAAGTGAAAAAACGTTCAAAAATGTTTGTGTGCTCAACCAACACTGTTGCACCCAGGGTCATGAAACCTTACAAGGATATATACAGCAAGTTAAGTTGTGCACCTGGGGAATTTTGTTTCCATCTTTTTAGACGGAAGAGAGATAAACCCCTTGATTTAGTGAAAATCGCAATGTCACACACTTTGCTAACACTTTTGCACCCAGGTACATAAAGTAAGAATTTAAACCAGCAAGTAATCAATTTACAGATATTTTGTCAAGCCACGCAACACCCATTGCATTGGTAACTGATCCCCCTTGGGGTCACATGAGTCCTGTGGACACATTTCTAGTTTTAAGTAGGTACTTCAAATGAATACAAATCGTCTGATTAATAGCGTAACCTGAAGGGGTTTGATAGATACTTGGTCCATGGTAACAACCCTTAGTTAGTTAATGGTAAGATCAATGAGACCCAACCTTTACTGAATCAGCTAAGGAAGTCGCTAGCGTTTGTAACCAAATAGCTCGGCCTATCTCTATTCCCCAAAAGAACATTTCTTGCAATCCTCAAGATTCTTCAGTTGTACGTACAGCTAATGCAGCTGAAGGCTTTGTTGAAATATCTCACAACAGTGACACATCATTATAAAATCTTTCTATCATTATACCTGACGTCTGAACAGCAGAGCCAAGTAAATAGGTTGATGTCTAATTTGAAGCGTCCTGCTGATCTTGGTTATACTTTCTGAATAGAGGGTAACATTAAGTTGTCAGGCCCTACTTCATCCTAAAGATCTTATAAACGCAGTGCTCCAGGTATGTATCAGGAGGCACGAGAACATTTAAAGAACATGTGAAAGGCAGATTCAATTCGAGAGTTGCCTAGCCCTTTTTCTTCGAACATCTTGCTTGTTCGCAAAGACGATGGGTCCTTGCGTTTTTGCACAGCCCTTCGTAAGCTGAACAGTCGGACTACGAAATATTCATACGATTTTTTCTCATTTCATAAAAAAAAATGATTGTCAAGTTTGGTCAAAATACTCTTTCAATACTTACGCTCTCGATACTGGCAGGTTGCCATCATTGACAGCAAAAAGCATTTCTACGCCTGCAGATGCTGAAGAGCCGATGAGAGGAATTATCTAACACCCGAGTTTAAGTAATTGCTCTTAACCATATTAACAATATTTGTTACTGACAACATATATAACGTCTTGGGTCAGGTCATGCACTCAGGGCGACTATCCACTTTCAAGAAGGTGTTGTTACAACTGAGCAACCTGGCTGGTTACGGTACTCTCATTATCGTATCACCGATATTTCTCCTGTAACAAACTCTCTTGCTCTATGAAAATTTGACCTCTATAGGCATGAAGACTTTTATGGAAACACATGCATATCAAAATGTAACAGTCATACTAAGGCAACGTTGGGTCTCAATACCCCGGGTTCAGAAAATTCATATACCCAGGGTGGGACTTATATCTGTTAACCCCCCTGGAAATTTAGATTCTCTACTAACTGAGTACCTGGCCTGGTGATAGTACAAGTACGTTAGTAAACAGATAACCGGTATTGGTTCTTTAACACAATAAATATTAAACAAAAAATCAAATTTATCAATATTCAAATCGCGTTTTCAATTTTACATTGACAACTGTCAACATCAGTTTCAGACAAGATCAGAAAACTGTAATATCTGTCATATTGATAGTGTTGACATTTCTAGAATGCTGATTTTATTCCAAACTCCACGCGAAATTACTTTCTTATGTCGCATCAGTAACCAATCAGTTACCTTTGCCTGCACAAGCGTAGCTTGTGTAAAACGAGCCAGATTATAATCGATGATTTGCGTGACGACACTGGTTAAAGTAGCATGACGTACGTAACCAGCCTTTACTGTTTGATCTAATTCCTGGACGTACTTTATCTTTTAAGTTGCTCTGTCGCTAATTTTGTACTTTTAGACACTAAGTAATGATCGTTGTGTACATATATCAAAAGACATTTAATATCAGGGTTCAACTCTACATAATGCAGGTTTATACTTTCGTACCACAGTATGTTTATTTAGGGGCTTATGTAGAATATCTTCAGCGTGAGAAAAATACCTAAAAATATTTAAAACATAAGCGAATTGATGCGAGTAATGATAAAGCAGCTCTACACAAAATAGATAGACATCATTAATTATATACTTAAACAGCATTTTCTTAGTCATTCAGTGGCTAGTTTTACTATAATCTGTCTTGTCCATCCGGAGTCTTATCGCTATCAGACACAATCTTTAATTATTCCGTTATATTATAACTATACATATTTTTGTCGGGCCTTGTAAAATAGGACGAGCTGTTTAAACACGTTAAACAAAATGGTTCAATCAGCTACCTTATTTATAAAACTGTAGATTATTTCACACAAAATGAAATAGTTTCTGTATAAAAGCCGGTCATGTTTTTTACCTTTAACTACCCTGGTCACCCTCTGATGTCTTAATCTTTTTCGTAATATATCCGGAATAAGCAGTATGTTTCTCGAAAGTGTCTTTGCTGTGTTTGTTTTACTTGTAAGTATATATTTTAAAGTTTTATATCACGGCATTTATCTTTTTGTCATTCCAAGTTAACTCAATTCAGTTTTGTTTTCTTTTACAGCACTGAAAACATCCATAGTGGTTTCTGATTTGCCACATGCGTTATTATGTAGAAGAGTTGTATGTATCCATTCGCTTCTTGGATGATATTCTCGGAATGTATTTGTGTTACTTTCTGTCAATGCTGATGAAATTGACCAAAAGAATAGTATTTTCATGGGATTGAATTATTTTACATTGTTACATTCATAATATACTAGTACAAAAACCAAGAATCATTTGCCTCATTAAATTAGTGGCAATATAATGGCAATCAAGATCTGTGTATCGAATCAGATGAGTTAGTATGTATTTTACTTACAAAATAACTACCATTTTAATCGTAAATGTTATATAGAAGTCTAGAATTGAAACTATGTGTCTAAAAAAAAATAGTCGTGCAGTTCTTGATTATATTGACCCCTTAACCTAGTTTTAACATCGGTGAGAAAGGTGAATCTAAATTTAAATTTTTGAAATAAGTTCCCGTACTCTAAACTAAAATTGATTGGACCTTGTTAGGGTATGGGTTACAATGCGGTGAATCAGTATCATTACACTGGTCAAGACATTATGTTGGTCAACAAAACGTTCTTTGTAAAAATGTAAAATAAGGATTATATACCTACTTCACTTTGTTCAACTTTATGTTGCAAATTAGTACACAAATGCATGTTTCTTACATTAAAATCTTTTACTGAAGGAAGTGTTGAATACACCTAGTTCTTCGAATAGTCTCACGTTTTTAGCTCACCTGAGCACAAAATGCTCAAGGTGAGCTTTTCTGATAGGTCTTTGTCCGTCGTCCGTCCGTCCTCAACTTTTCATTCAAACGACATCTCCTCTGAAACCATTAGGCCAGATTTAATGAAACTTGCCTGGGATGTTCCTGATATGAAGCTCCACAAAGATTTTCAAATGGTTCAGTGCCTAAGTGCCTGGAGCTTAGATATTTGGTATGAAGCATCATCTAGTGGACCTCTACCAAATTTGCTCAAATTATAACCCTGGTTTTAAAATTGACCCCACCACAGGGGTCAGTTGATTTTACATAGATTTATATATGGAAACCTTAAACATCTTCTTGTTAGGAACCCCAAGGCCTAGAGTTAAGCTATGTGGTGTACAGCATTATCCACTAGATCTCTATCAAGTTTGTTCAAATCATAGCCACTGGATCAAAGTCAGCCCTGCCACAGGGGTCACATGTTTACATAGAGTTATATAGGAAAACGTTGTAAAAATCTTCACATCAGAAACTTAAGAGAGCTTAGATATTTTGTATGTAGCATTGTGTAAAGGACCTCTGCCAAGTTTGTTCAAATCATGGCCCTTGGGTCGAAAATGGTTCCGCCCCAGTGGTCACATTTTTTACATAGAGTTATACAGGAGGTACCGTAGGTCAAAGGTCAAGTTTACAGGGACCTGTAGAGTAAAATTATTTCTGCTAAAAAATTTGAGTACCAGTACACCCAGAATCTTCAAACTTATTGCAAACTTATCCAAACTAGCGAACAACGTACACCTATAACAACCAATACTATACTTGTAACTTGAACAATGAGACTCAGGTGAGCTATTTAGGGCAATCATGGCCCTCATGTTTATTGTTCAGATCAAATAGCAATAAATGCAGACTCATTTCTCTTTTAACATATGCCGTTCACAAACAAAATATATTAAATAACTGGTTCCGTTAGACTGAATGATAGCTGTATAGCATAAACATCATTTACATTGCAGTAACAGTTTAACTTATTTTCTATCCGCAGCACAAATGCTTTTACGTATTGATGAAATGCGTAGTCAAAAACAGTCAAAATCTGTTGGCCTGTTTGAAAAAGGGTGAAGAGATAAAGTGTTATTATTTATTTGGCAATCATTCTTTAGTGTTTTATGTTTCAGATGGATAATTAAGATATACAAAGTATACTTAAGTCTAGTCTTCAGAAGATCATGGTAGAGATTTTGTAATCGATACTAGCAGCTCAAGATAACACAATCTAACTTAAATATCCTTTAGGAGTTCGAAATTTACCTAAAAGTGATCCTTGTTAACAATTATTATTGCATCAAAATCCAAATTGCACTATTTCTTGAAAACATTTATAGCTATTGTTGTAAAATTCTCAACAATTTTACTTTAGTTATTAGATCCACAGTGCCTTAACGTCAGACTGTAGAGTACTCAGTTCTTTATATTTGTGAAGACTTACGACCTTTCACTGAATGGCTTGGATTCAAACTTTGCATGAGTGATTTTTGTTCTCTTCAGTCTTTGTTTTTTTTGCTGTTCGTATATCATTATGTTCATATTTCAGACCATATAGAAACTCGAATATCATTGTTTGAGGATTTTCTAATGAGACGTTTCAATGAGGTAATATACAATTGGCATACACTAAGCTTGACTATGAGTGACTTTTAAGAAGGGTACTATAGCAATAACATATTTGTAATAAGTAAACTCTCCTGGAACGTCTGTCTTAACGACAAATAATACCGAAGATATAGAGGATATTTGTTTGTATCAGTGAAATTTCGTTTTTATTTCACAAGTGAAGACCAAAAAAAACCAGATATTTTCACGGGTGGCGTAGCCACGAGTAAAAATGTCAGTTTTTTATTTTCACGAGTTCGTATAAAATCAAAAAAACTACGCCACTCTAGAAAATTCCTTTTTTTTTGTCTTCACTCGTGAAATAAAATCGATATTTCACTGAAACAAACAAATTTTCTTTTTATTTGATGTTTTCTTGACATTTTTAAACTTAGAATTTCTTGTTCTTTGTGGAGAGCCCAAAATAATAGCGCTATATTTCCAATTTTTATTGATAAAGCAATAGAAAATAGTTCTGACATTTACTTCAGAAACAAGTATCTCAAACATCTTATCTATCTATATCATCTAAAGAAATTGAAAAAAAACTTTATTTATATTTACGCAATTGTCAAAATTAAACAAATCTGATCTTCGTCTTGCCATGAATGGCGGAGTTATAAACACACCAAATAGCTGACATTCAATTTAAAAGCCCGCCATCTTGTAAAACTATGGAAAGACAACTTTTTAAGTTGGATTTATTTGTGTATTTTAAATTACTTAATCACTGTCACTATCAATTATCTGTCTGATTCTCTTGTATGGAGGACGAGCTGGAGATCCTGAATATTAAATTATGGGACTGTTGTGTAGAACTTGTAACAAAAGTAGCAAAGGGAGGTAAAAAGTTTTAAAAAAGTGGTTCGGCAAAAACGGTGAAAATAAAAATGGTACTCTACAGTTTTAAAACAGTGAATTATCAATTTTATGTCACTGTGAAAACTCTATAATTCACTGGAAAAAATAAAATAAAGATAAAAAATACGAGGCAACAAAATGACAGTGGTAACACACAAAACGAAAAGGTTTTCACCGCCCCCGCTTTGTTACTAGAGCAACTTATATTCTTTCGGATAAGATTTTAAACTCAGGACCTACGTATCCGTGTTGTATACTGTGCAGTTAACATCACAAGGAGTGTCTATGAAATAGGATACTTTTTGTACATCGCACTGTCTCTATGAAAGCCTAAAATAACAGGCGATCAACACCAAGTTTAAGTAACTTGAGATAAATGTAGTTTATTACCTAAATCGTTGATTTCCTACTGAAATCTCTCCCATGGAGAGAAATACATCTTATTAGAAAAGAAGCAACAATGTGCATTTAATGGCAGCGATTAACTGACAACTGGCTGGTCGGTGTAATCATCTGCTGTGAACATATGCTTTTGTAATGATTTTTAGTATTTATTACTTTTTGTTATTAGGTATTACGGAGAATGTCGAGTAACTGTAGAAGAGAGAAGACTGAAATGGATTGATATAACGTTAGACAGATAAATGGAACTTCGGACCAAATTACAGAGAGACATACAGGCACCTCAGAAAAGTAGCATATGCTCTAAGTTGAGGCACCCTGAACCCTAGACAAAAGTGGCTGTTCAAATAACAAGGTTGCTCCAGAATTAAATGAGGGGTCGTATGTTCTATATCAGTACATTGTTTAAGGCTGAAGGAATCTGGTTATGTATGTGTCTTATTAGCATATAGTAAATAGACTCTCACTATACTAGAAGAACATTGTTTTGGATATGTTTATGTTAGAAATATTAACTTATGCTTGGATTTAAAATTTTGAAGAATATAGATTATTTTTGAGAAAACATGAAGAAAATTATATATAAATCCTTCATGTTTTAGCTCAACTGAACACTTTGTGATCATGTTTAGCTTTTGTGACTGCCTATGTCCGATTTCAGTCCTTTTTTTGAAACGTCTTGGTCCCATGATGCGTTAAAGAGTTATGGTCCCTGAAATGGCCAAAACAAGCATATTTTGCCTTGTCTGCATGAAAGAAGTTACATTTCTGATTTGATTTTTATTAAACTTGCACAGAACTTGTAACACAAGTAGATCTTGGTTTCTTTCTTCAAGTGGCCTGAAATCATTATAAATTGGAGTTATTGACCCTGATTATGGCAAATCAAGCATATTTTGCTTTTTCTGCATGGTTATTGTTTTAATTTTTGATTTTATTTCAACCATACAAACCATAGACAACAAAAGATCTTGGTTCCTGTCTTGAACTGGTCAGATGAGACAACTTAAGGGGCAAAAATAGGCACATTTTTATAAACATATATTTGAAAAAAATATTTGTTAGAAACTACAAGGTCTTGAGTTCAGATATTTGATGTGGGTACCTCTGCCACGTTTGTCCAAGCCATGCCACTGGTGTCAAAATTGGCCTCACCCAAGCGGTCACTTGGTATTTTATAACATTTTCAGAGAAAAAAGTTTTTAAAAATCTTATTTTCAGAAACCATAAGGCCTTAGTTGACCTAGTAGTATATCTTAGATATCTGGTATATAGGTTACGTATAAGGACTTCCACCATTGTGTGGGTTTGAGGTCTCTGATGTCAGGGTCAAGGTAACCGAGGCTAAAAATAGATTTTTATATTTTTCATCAAGGATCTTTTCTTTATTTAACAGACATTGTAGATACTTGGTATAAAGACGCCTTAATGAACCTCTACCAGACATAAGAAAGGGTGCCTGTGAAATGGGACCTTTTTTATACATCGCACTGTCTTTGTGAAAGCCTTAAATAACAGGCGACCAACTGGGTTTAAGGACACCGAGGCTAAAAACAGATTTTTCTGCTTTACCTCATTAAGCCTTCATTTATTGACAAATATCTTAGATATGAGATAAATAGATTCTTTTTATGAACCACTACCCTAAGGTGGGGTTTGAGGTCACACAGTCAAGGTCAAGATCACCAAACTAAAATAGATTTTTTTTATATATTTTTGTCATAGAGTCTCTATTCGTTGATCAATATTTTAGATATTTGGTTTATTGGCACCTTTTATGAAACTCTACCATTCACTGGGGTCAATGTCAAGGTCACCAAGGCTAAAAATAGATATTCACTTCTCTTATCGCAGCCTTCATTTATGTAGCGTTATTTTAGATATACACAACTATATTTTTTTAACTTGGGAATCAGGTAAGCGACTTAGGGCGACCATGGCGTTTTTGTTTTTTATATCAGAAGCCAATTAACTAAATAGTATTAGTCTAAAATATTGAGAGAGGCATTGTGACATAGCGCCTGCTTAGTAACATAATATAGATATCAGATTCCATTCAGGGTGATAGGGACATTTCTGGCTAGGATAAACAGTATGTACTACCACCCTTAATTATATTCTCTTTTTTATCTTGTTTCCATGAGATATAACTCTAACTCGGGGGAACGACTTAGTATGTCGTGATAACGAATTACTAAGTCGTGGGAACGAGACAAAAAAGAGAAGTGCAAATCTTAAAAAAGTATTGCATTAAAAAAAGAGTAGTGCAATAAAAAATTGTGTTATGAAAAAAGAACAGCGCATCTTAGCTATGTCGAGGGAACGACTTACTAACTCGTGGAAACAAGGAATCTCACTATAAAACTGAATAACAACAAAAAAAGTCAACAGTTGATAACAATATTAAACAAGAGCATCCCAGCACATATGCAATATACGCCCGTTAGCCTAGGCTGCAAACTGACGATGCCAGTCATTTCACGTGTTGATGAATCATCAAATTTAGCAAATTTAGCAAAAATATTATTTCAGTTCTGTGTTGAAACAACACTGAAACACTATTATCAAAATCAATTTTTAATAAAATATCAATATACCAGTTTGTCTGAGAGGGCAGAAAGTAAAAAAATAAAATGGAATCAAATAAAGAAAAACAAATCTTAGAGGGGAGATATTCAAACATTTGACCAGGTAGAGTTATGGTTCTTATGCATTGTTTTGATTGTGGTTATCTTTTTTTCATTTTTTTTCTAAGTACACCAAGACGAGCACAGAGCTCATCAACTCCTGCTGTGAAACTCCCCACTATAGAAGTAGCAACTCCTTCTGCATCTGAGGTTTCAGTGATGGAATCAGAGAGGTAAAATTGAGGTAAAATTTATGTTTATTTATATGTATAAGTCATCATATTTATGTAAAAGTATAATCCCGGACATTTGATAATGACCTTTTTATCAGAGCAAACAATTTCTCTGACAATTCCTGCTTCCAATCAGTATATAAAAGATACATATAGAAACAATAGCTGAACATTTTCACATTACTCGGCTTATCATGGATAAGTGTACATCCAGCACTAAGGTAAGTTAAGACACTTCAAATGTGCCCTTTTGATAATTTCCATTGAAATCAATTTTTTCCAAATCTGTAATGTCGCTTCTTTACACCGCATAGCGGGCACAACGCATAGACGGGTTGAGATTCGGTTTATGTGGCGATTTGCAACGCATAAAAGGATTCTCTTTACGCAGAAAAAGGCACCTGTCGCCGCATAAAAGAAACACATAATAACATATATGACCGTTTGGGCTGCTACAATAGGAACGTCTAATGATAAGAATTTATGTCTAAGTGCTTGCATTTCTCTCGACGTATACCGTACAGTTCGATGACATGTGCACGAATTACCGAACTGTTCCTCCTGGCCGGCACCGTTCGGATTATGTCATTTGAGTGTAAGTTCTACTTTTAAAGTCAAATGCCACCGCCAGATTATTTAACAAATATTTGAAATCAACATAGGACCATACAGCGCACAATATGTCTGTGTCAGTGCAGGTGCCGTTAGTTTTTTTCCAATCCTTAGATGCCTCGCTGGAGCAACTGATCCTTGAACTCCGATCGTCGCATCGCGCGTTCGCCGTCAGTGACCTGTTCAATCAATATAAATAAATAGACCGTTTTGTTGTGTACCAGCAAAGTAAACCACGGTCCCTTTTTCAGGGAAAAAAACTGGACTTTGACTTTTCCACCCGGTACTTCGGGGACATGTTAAAGCTAAAAACACCCGCTCCGTTTCAGGCTATAGTCCCGGTTGTTTTGAGCAAGGAAAAACACCTGATACTGACATGACGGGGACATCAAAAATGATGAAAATACTGGTCTTTTCACTGGGGCCACCCGGGATGGGGACCAGGGCTTACATTGACTAGTGCAGTTTGCGACAGAAATACAGTACCAACCGTTTGAAGCGCCCGAACAATTGCTCGACCAATAGATGAAAAAAGATGTCTCCCGCGGTAGTTTGATCGTGTATACGAGGCTGAGGGCTGGATACATTTTACTTAAAAGACATACTGCATTTGTGGGGAGTTGAGGACAGTGTATCACTTAAAATGGTTCTAAGGTCAAAATGGGGGAGGGGTATACACCCTCATACCTGTGTCACCATGACCTTCTTTGATCAAACTACGTGCTAAACAAAGAGGTTGGATATCCACAGAGAAAAAAGTAGTAAAGTTTACTGCCTTGGGTAGTAAATTGATGTTGCCTCGAATAGTAAACATAACTACACAAAATAGTTTATTTGGTTTGACCGCAAATTTATTTTAATACTTTCTTAATTTTATCCTGACAATAAAATTTAACTTGAAAATACATTGACTTATTTGTAAAAATGTTAAAGCAATTTGATAAAGGCCCCTAGCCGATATTAAACCTATGCTACAATATCATATCATACCTTTAAGTTGGTTGTTCATTTCATATTCAAAATAGTAAATTTTACTTGGTATAATAGTATGTTTACTATAAGTTATATTACTACTTTTAGAAAACTTTATATTTTCTGCAGTGGATTGAGAAGTAAATAAACCTATTCACAAATATTAAACTTACTAATTTACATAGTAATTCTAAGCAATAGTAAACAATTATTACCCGATGGTGTGGTCAATGGAATTAAAGTTATGGTGCTGCCTAATGTGATAATCGCCGAGGCGAAGCCGATGGTCATTTTAAGACAGTTGTCCCATTTCGAGCTAAGTAACAAGAATCAAAATGCATCAAAATGCCAAACAACTCACCAGTTACATAATCCGTTTTGTAACTGTCACGTCCCTTTGGGAATTTTAGAGCAATCCATATATGCGGCAAAAAGGCACAGTTGGGCCGCATAAACGGCTTCATTCCCTTATACGTTGAGCTTCGCCGCATAAACGTCTTCATTCCTTTTATGCGGTGCAAATCGCCGCGTAAACGGAATCTCAACCCGTCTATGCGTCGTGCCCGCTATGCGATGTAACATCGCTTTTTGTTTCAGGAACCAGCCAATGTCTGGTGTGGAAGAAAATAAATTAAGTTCTTTGGGAGTAAAGGCTGAAAAGGTTACTTGATAAAGAAATACAGTAAGAGTTAATTATAGATATATTATTTAATATTTATTGATGCCCTGTCCTGCCTATTTACATCGTACTTTATAGTTTACTGGTTCAATCATGTTTTTTCCTAACAAATTATAATTTGGTAAAACTACTCATACAGGCCCTCACATACGCAGGCCTGTATTCTGTAATCATTACATTGCACCAAGCCTTCTAGCTGTACTTTTCAATGCAGAACCCTTTGAAACTGACATGTATCTCACTTTAGGCATTTAATAATAAAAATTATTAGAATTTTTCTAAAATGAAATAGTGCCCATGTAATGTATTTTTGGTATGTGTATGATTGATAATGTAGAATTATCAATTTATCACAGGGTCTACCAAATCCAACTAACTCAACTGGAAAGTCCCGTGAGGTATAATAATAAATTTGAATCATTTTCATTTTTCCTAGGGCAAGTTAAAGACTAAGTTCGAGAAAAATTCGTTACACTTTATTTCATTTCAAGTATTGCGCGTTTTTTCAGGGTAGCTTTCTTAACAAAAGGATTTTGTATTTCCATTAAGCAAGAGAAATTTGGTGACACTAAATGCAGGACATTAGCGGATTATCTACCCTGAATACTCTCTGATATTACATTGGTCTTTCCATTTGGATTCCTCTGCTTTCATCGCTATTTTCTTTTTTTTAGTATAGTGAAAATTAAGCCTAATTATTCACAACAATGGTAGTCAGGTTACTCATTTAGTTAAGCAACATGGTTTATTCATACCATTGTTTGTTTTATGATAATCCTTACTTTTGATTAAATACCGGTATATATATGACAATTATCACAACTAAAATTCAAGACTATCACAAAGAGAAACAAGAATAAAGTTAGAGGATTCCAACTGAAAGGACCAATGTGCATTTTGGTCTACCTTTGATGTTATCTGAGTAAGGGAGATAATTTGTTATCAGAAATGTCCCTAATTTCTTTAGTAAATGTTAATGGTTACCCAACTAATTTTACTACTTGTCAAGGTGAACGGCTTTCAGAAGAAGCAGCATACAAAACATATGTATGACCCCAGATTGAATATTGCTCAACCATATGGCACCCATGGCAGAAATATCTCCCTCACAGAATAGAAAATGGTCCAGAGGTCAGTCGCAAGGTATGTTCATAATGATTACCACTACACAAGCAGTTTATCAAATTAAATTATCAGGAATTAAAATGGTCAACACTCCAGCATAGGTGAAACCAAGTCAGCCTGGTCATGTTATGTTAAAAAATAAACAGGTCAATTTCAATCACAATCATCTTACAGACACAAGAAACAACAAATTCCTTATCCCGCAGTCAAAAACACAACATTACATAAACTTATACTTCCCAAGGGCTGTACGACACTGGGACGAATAACCGACCGAGGTTAAGGCTACCCCAACTGTACCAGCTTTTATCAGTCGATTAAACAAATTGTATGGATTTGAAACATTAACAAAAAATCTTAAATAAAAATCTTGTTTACGTTGCTATGTTAATGTTCCTGACACGCGCCTACCTAGTATAGTCAGTATTGACTTTTGGCTGTAATAAGTTGAATTGAATTAAGTTCTTGAAAATCATAATTTTGTGTACGTCCGAATGAAAACCATAATTGTGTGTACGTCCGAAGTTTATATTTTCAATGATATTTTTTTATTCAGAAAGGCTGTTAATCGAGTATTTTTCCCGGACAATTTGTTTAAAATTTTCATTAAATTAATGTTGCCTTTGTATGTAACTCCAGAGGATTTTTAAGCAAAGTTATGGCAAAAGGAATCCGCAAATTATTTATTTCATGAAAATTATTTGCTCGTAAAATAACAAAATGTTCAGTGGAAATAGGTACTAAATAATTTTATTATATTGGGACCTGATCTGTAATGGTGTATAAATAGTAAGACATTGCGGTTACAGAAAATAAGGAAATCGAGTTTTGGTGGCACATTCAGTTTCAATTTTAGTTTAGGGAATATTCAGTTTTTGTTTCTTTGTTGTTTGTTTTTCCTTGTTTTTAGTCCCCTACCGGTTTAACCGGAGGCGACTATAGGTTTACCCTCCGTCCGTCCGTCCGTCCACCTAAAGGAGGAACTGTCCGTCCATTAATCAGTCATTTCCTCCGAAAACTTGTTCATTGGCCATATTTTCCTTCCTACTGAATGGAATTACTTCAAACTTGGCCACAACAATACCTTGGACAAGACCATTCCAATGAAGTAAATTTCTGTGACCTTGACCTCTGAATGACCTTGACCTTTAAAGTTTTCTTGTCCAAAAACTATAAGTTTGGCCATAATTTTCTTAGTTCTGAACAGAATTACTTCAAACTTGGTCACAACAATTCCTTTAATAAGACCTTTTCAACAACATATATTTCTATGACCTTAACCTCGAAATGACCTTAACCTATGATGTTTTCTTCTTTGATGATACTTTGTTCATGGATAGAGGATCATATGGAGATTATGCATGTCTCAGACAAATTCTTTAGTCAATTTCCACATATGGGTTGGAGTTAGGGAGATGGACATTGCACCGGTCGGGGACTGTTGCTTTGTCTCTGACAAGCTCTTACTTGTTTTTTGTTTGTTTTGCTTTGCAGTTCTACAATAAATATACGCTTCGGCGCCGCGCTCTTGCTGAACCTCTTATTTAATACATCAGGTATTCTTATTCAATACATCTGGTCTTCTTATTCAATACATCTGGTCTTCTTAGTCAATACATCTGGTCGTCTTAGTCAATACACCTGGTATTCTTATTTATACATCTGGTATTCTTATTCAATACATCTGGTATTCTTATTCAATACACCTGGTATTCTTATTCAAAACATCAGGCATTCTTATTCAATACACCTGGTATTCGTATTAAATACATCTGGTTTTCTTATTTAATACATCTGATGTTCTTATCTGGTATTCTTATTAAATATATGAACTATTGTTTGCATGAAAAAACTATAATATTCACTTGTTGTGGATTAATACCTAGAAGTCTAAGATAAAGACAATATTGTAATAGCATTAAAATTACTTGACTTATGACCAAAATAGAATAAAAGATCTGTAAGAGTGCAAATTATTGTCAACAGAGCTATATTACTGTAGTTTACAATTTTGTTTGTCGTTGTTGTTTGTTACGCACGATCTTTCGATTAAAGAGCCGCATGATTTCTGTATCTTTTCTTTTTCAAATCTGATTAAAATCATATCCTAAAACATCGCTATGCTATTAGGATCTGAGGACGACCAATAGAAGGTCACCTTCTCTGACCTATCCATCAGCCAATCAGTGCAGCGCTTCCAACCTCATGGAAGTAAATGTTCAACTTGTGAAAATCTATTTATATAGCTGGGATCCCAAACAATTATCTGCCTTGTATAAACTGTTACTGAACTCAGGTAAATTTATTTATCAAGATCTTCCGAAATAATGAAATTATTGTTTGTGCAGAATATATTTAATTTTTCAAAATATCTAAACATTTTCCGTTTCCGATAACAAACATTGTTATGCTAGATAAGTTTACACGCTATCTGAACACGCCGTATGTACATGTAAGCTATCGAGACGCGTCATAAGCTAAAGTGTCATTGGCTGGGATATAAATAACAATAGTGGGAATTTCAGGTTATCGAGAGGACAGAAATAAATGTGTCGTCTTCAGATCTTACCGTCGGGAGATCGTGAACTTCAGTCAGATTGTTCTTTTTCACTTGATATAATATAAGTTTTTCTTAGTGATGACATTTAAATAGGCTGGCAGGAACAGTAATGATTTGCATATAGAACCTTCTATCAGTGTAATGTCCGCATCAGTTCACCCATTTTTCTACTTATGTGTTTGCCGAATTACGCGGAATTTCTAAAGGCTGATAGCAAATGTTAACATCAGTCGAGTAATTCTCAAGATCAAGAGGAGATCCATACATTTATTGTGTAAATCAAATCAGACAAAAATCACTACTAAGTTGGTCACATAGACAAAAAAGTGGGTGAATGGATGTGCAACCATAACAAATTTATAACTTCTGATATACCCAGAATTCATCAGACACTTGCATGCTACTGATTTCTGGTAAGTTGTTTTTAATAGAGCAATAAATAGAAATCTGGTGATCGAACGCGTTTTAAAAAAACAGAATTAAGACGAATTTTAGTTCAATGTTCATAGTTTGATAATTATGTGTTGTTGTGCGTGCGTGTGTTTATCTATTTTTGTTATATTCTTTCATGATAATGGGATATCACCTGAAACGGAAACAAAACCTTCAAAATTTTGTTGTATCGGCTCTTATCAAGCCAAGTCAGGAGTAACGTCTTTGTTTTGTACACAGTACTTCATGCAAATTATTTTCAAGTCAAATCCGTATGTTTAGTTACATACACTTCATCCTGAACTTATATTGCCAAATGCAGTCTTATTTTACTAAATCTATTTATTACCTTTTGTAAGATGACAGTAAAAGACTTTTGAATTTCAAATACAATAATTGCATTCCTTTAGAAAAATTATGCCAAGGAAATGGGAAAAATAGGTTTGAACAATCATGGTGAAAACTGTTGCTATTTTGCTGAAATGTATCAAATAGAAATAGAAATCAGTAGAACTTGTATGCTAAGCTATCGTCGACAGACGTTTAAGAAAACAGAAATTTGATTTATTTTAGGAAATGGTTATACAAATGTATTTTCAAAGGCCCAGACGTGCGATACATGACTTGAAACATTAAATTTTAGCAGTTAAAAGGGAGTTATAAAACTGACACATAGATTACCATTTATAAAAGTTACAGGACATCGTAAGTGAAAAACAAAACAAAAGTGAAATGCTCAGAGTTTATGTACAATACAGAAGTGGAAGAAAATAAACATAATACAAAGAAAATGCAATTGATAGAATTTACATACAGTAATTTGCAATTAGACATGTGTTCCCACTGAAACTGACTTGTGTTTATTGCGAAACATTGTAAATACTTTATAGTTAATATATTCATACTACTAACAGGTACATTGCCACCAACATAATAAAAGTTTATGACTTTTTCAATGCCATACAAGCAAAAGATTTTGTCTTTCAAACTGAGTTTTAGTAATGTATTGATAAAATATACTGATACTCTTTTTTAACTATCTAAAGCAACAATAATATTCGCTAAATATTAGAAAATTGACAATACAAACGTATAATTTAAGAGTCTTAAGAACAGATAAGACAGGGAGAATAGGTCACTCATTAATCATTAATCAAGGTCAGAAATTCAACTGTGGCTTCGGAGGCACGGCTGTAACCTTGGCTTGTGGATGTATGCGTGGTTTTAAGACAGGTGGTTGTCGTCGGACCTCTTTCGGTTTCCGTACTTTATTTACTATGGCATACACAACTGCACCAACTGCGACGGTGCCTGCCATGCCTCCGGCCCCGAAACCTGCCGCTTTGTACATGTTCTTTTTTTGTGTTACAGGTCGTTTCTTTATAACATGTATCTTCTTTCCATGCACCACGCAAAAACAACTTGCATATCCTGTTTTGACCATGGTTTCCTGTAAAAGTGATCAATGTGTTAAAGGTAAGCCTAGTTTCCAGTGTAAGTCCCATTTGTCAGAATATGCTATTATCGGTATCCGTTATTATTTTAGAACTTCAGATAACTTGACAACCTCAGATTAACCATGTCTTTTCTGAAATTTGATCAGACATTGACGTCAAGAAGTAGTTTTGTTTAGGGATGTTCATTCCGAGAGATTATGAAGATTATGAAGAATTACAGCCGCTGGTCGTATCAGGGCTGGGTATCAGAACTGCGTCGTATCCTTACGGAAACAAACGCCGCCATCTTTGAATGAAAAAGGTTTTGTTTATTACTTTTGGAAATGACTGATATAATCAGTGATTACCAACAGAAAAAGTAATAAACAAAAACATACTTTTTTCATTCAAAGATGGCGGAGTTTGTTTACAAAATGAAGGATACGGCGAAGTTTTCATTCCCAGCCCTGATAATGGACATTAATAAGAAATTGTGGACGCAATATTTGACGACGTAATGCATCCTCCAGCAGTTGCCTGCATTAGCTTTAAATATGATCTCGAATGACGTCATTCGTTTATGCGGAATTTCTAGTTATAGAAATATTTGAGGCTTGTAGTAGAATAAATTTTTAGAATAAGTTCGTTGGTAGTATAAGATGAAACATCGGATACATTATTTTTCTAAATGCATGTAATGAATCATCGTTTACGCATTAGTATTAGAAAATGTGAATTTTATAAAAGTCGAAGAAAAAACGCATACTTACCGCATGCTGTTTTGCTGAAAAAAAAGAGATTAAATTATGATGAATTAATATTTGTCATTTTACATTATATCGTGAACATTTTTTTTAACTTCCTCTTACTAAGAAGCCGTCTGCAAATATACTTTGAAATGTTCTGTGGTTCGGCGAAAATCCAATAATTTGATTAAGCATTAAGTTAACTTCAAATGGTTTCATAAACCTTAATTTGGTCATAACATCATTTTACCATTATTTATAATATTTTTTGTCCGAACGTGAATAATTTGTCAGTCACATGAATAAATAGTATGTTGACAAAACCGCTGAAATATCCGATCAACTGAACACAAAATACGTAGTTACAAAACATGTATATATGCCTTAGACAAATACGATCATTTTCTTTTACAATCCACGCTTTAAAAATAAATAAACATTCATACCTTTCTTATTGTCACAATGATCTGAAAAAAGTGAAACTATTAAAGAGCAGGAAAACATATTTTATTTGAATTTGTACTAAAATTATCATGGCTACATACATCTAGTTAAAGAATTCAAAACTGCATCTGATTTGATTTCATGATGATTAATACCGTTTTATTTATGATGTGCTTTTATGCAATACTTCGGCTCTAGTATCCTAAGTGGTCGCAAAAATATATCTTGTATATTTGGTGCATAGAAGAACATACTTGGTGTTTGAGCTTCACATACATTACAATAACAATTCAAATTTGACGAAAGCAAGCGTTTGTTGATTTGTTCTAACAGCGAACGACGTGGATAGAAATAATTGCCGAAAGTCTCATGGGTGTGAAAGGTCATGTAGACAGACAAACAGACAGACAGATTTATTTAATCCATTTGAGCTAAAAAGCTCATGAAGATAGCACAAGCATGATATCACGATATCGGCGAACAGTAGTTTACACAGTAAACATTAGTATTATATTGATAAATAATAAATGATTTTGGTAATTCATCCTGAAAACAGATATCGTAAAGTAACAAATGTTGAAAAATGTGTAGAAAACGTGGAGAAAGTTCAGGAACAGAAAGAAATAAAAAAAATATATACGTACACACTAGCGAAAATGCACAAATGCACAAAGAAAAAACATTCATGCTTTCAAAACAAAAACCGAACAAGCAATGTTTCAACAAATAATAATAATAATAATAATAATATATAATAAAAGAATTTTGTATGCCCTTATGTATGTAGCTTGCAAAGTCAATGTTTTACTGAATATCTAAGTATTTATATACGTATGTGTCAAATATTTTTGTCTCTTAGTTCAAAAGTGTTAAATACATAAATTCCTAAATTTCTAATCATTTTTTTTATTTTCTGTGTTAAAAAGTTCTATCTATTTAAACATACTTTGTCTTATCCAGTATTTCTTTGGGATGTGTATTTTCCTTAATTCATTATAAATTTGATATTTTAATACGAAACGGTATTCATCTTCTAGCACTTGACAAACTGGACATTTCCTTTCTTCTAATTGTAACCTTTGGGGTCTAACCCAACTTCCAGCCTCAATTTGCTGCTTATGAGAAGATTCTCTTACTCGTGTAAGCGACTGACAAAATTTAGTAATGTTAAAACGATCAAGATAAGGTTGGAAACGAAATGACGAAAATTTTTCTATAAAATAATGCCCTTGTTGAATTGTTTAGTCTTTAAAATCAGTTTTGAATAAATTGGTCATGAAGCCTTTGTTTTACCATATACAAAAATAATTCAGTATTCCCAACTCCCTAATTAAACAACGCATCAAAAAATCCTAGTGAGCAAAGTAAGTGTTTGAATAAGGAACACCAATTGCGTATCCCTGGTGTTGTTCTGGATAGTTTTTCAATACATTATACACAATATAAACGTATTTACTATGGTTGAGGTGTATTACTTTCAACCAATATTTTATAATGTTAAACATGTGAATTGTTTTAAGAAAAACACGTCCTAATTCTCCATATATAAAATCATTCTGTGCAGATTTTTTAACACCTAAAAGTTGTTTGCAAAATTGCATGTACACTTTTTCTATTGATAAATCATTTACAAAACCACATTCTCTACTAGAGTAATTTAAAATACACACTACAAGTTTATCATATAAGTCAAGTGTTTAGGCGGTATAAATATAAGTTTATGGAAATATTTATTGAGCTTAAAAATCGCCTTTTGTGCTTGACCGGACAGCGTATTTTATGCTGTACTCAGAGATCCACCACTCGTGAAAACAATACCAAGATAGCAAAACTTTGTTCTCTAACCCTATTTCAACTGGTTCACCGTCATATAAAAACTATAAATCTCTTGGCCGAGAGCCACCTTTTTTGAAAATCATTATTTTAGTCTTATTAACATTAACTTTAACCTTCCAATTGTTGCAATAATTATGTAATATATCAATATCATTTTGTAATTATTCGGCTGAATTTGCCATTACAACTATATCATCCGCATACAGTAATAAAATATCTTAAACAAACTGACATCGATACCACTTGCATTATTTTTAATACAAACGTCCTTTAAATTATTGATGAACATGGAAAACAAAAAGGGAGATTAGCACTCCCCTTGTCTAACCCCGAGTATACAAGATTATTCTTCACTTACTTTATTACAATATTTAACTCTTAACTTGTCAGACTCGTAAATTGATTTCACAATGTCTAAAATGTTTCCTCTCAAGCCTAATTGTATTAATTTTTACCATAAATTGTCTCTAACAACAAAATCAAAAGCCTTTGTGTAGTCAACAAATAGAGTGTACAGTTGTTTCCCTTGGTTAAGAAATGAGAAATCAAACCACGCAGAACAAATATATTGTCAACCGTACTCATCTTTGACCTGAAACCCGCTTGGGCCTCAATGTATGTACACATTGTAATTGTCAGCCCATAATTTTAGTCTGTCATTAAGCATACGAGTGAATAATTTCCCAAAACAACTTAGTAGTGTAATAACGCGGTAGTTTTCTACGTTATTAATACTACCTTTTTATGTAAAGGTATTACATAACCTTCTAACCATCGCTCGGGAAAATATCCAATTTCAAAAATCTTGTTAAATAAAAAATTCACAACAGGTACTATTATTAGCTTACCGTGAGTAAAAAATTCATCAATAATGAATCTATCCCCCTTCCCCATCTGTTATTTTTCATTTCTTTTATTGCGTTATAAATCTCATTGTTAGATATTTGAATATTCAATTCTTGACACATAAATTGGACTCATTATGACTGTTTTACATCGGTAGACTACTTCAACAAATTCCAATATAAACGTGCGTTTTGTATTTAACATTCAATAACTTATTTGTTTTTTCTTTGTCAACATTATATCTACACTTTCGCAAAAATGTTTTATACTCTGATATCTTTTTACCATATTTACTATATTTTCATTACTTTTGCAATTTCTGTATCTATTCAAACCTTTGTAAAATAATTGTTGCTTTTCAAAACATTCTTCATTATACCATGGTTGATTGAACTCACGGGCTTTCTCTAACGGTACATTTCCTACGTTTACCTTTTCTGCAAACAGAGATGCGACCTTACTAAAATTGATACACAGTTATCGATTTCACCTTTGGTAGAACTTGATAAAATATCATTAGTCAGGCTGTTTATAATTCTGTGGTTTCCTCATTTGACAAAGACTCGAGGTATTTGTCTCTAAACTCATGCTTCCAAACATATTTATGATTATCACAGTCGTATGCCTGCGGTATATTACAGTTTTTATTACTCTCGTCTAAAACCGTTTTTATTGAGAAAGTGACAGACATAAGGCAATGATCTGATAGTATATTTGAGCAATCAACTATGAAGTCATTTATATGATCAAACATACTGTCCTTGCACAACAAATAATCTACCACACTACACCCTTTATTATTCACGAATGTATATTTCCTCAAACTTGCATCATTCCCTTTTCTACCTTTAACAATTCTGTAACCTGTTTGTTTGCAAAAATCTAACAATAATCTCCCGTTGTTATTGATATGATCTTGATCTTGAGAAGATCGCTGTAAGGATTTATTCGTAAAGTAATCGTTCGGTAAAATATCAACATTACTAAGGTCTTAATTATCATTTGTGATAAAATCTGGAAGTATAGAGGTACGAGCATTAAAATCGCCAAAAATTGAATAGTAACAGTCATCGTCTGACTTATTTTCAATAGATACTACTGATTCAGTTAACCTATCAAAAAAAATATCATCCACTAGCGATTGTCTACTACTGGTATCTGGTATAACATAAAGAACGACGAAAAAATCTTTATCTATTAAGAGTTTGTTCCCTTAAATTTTAACCCATATAATATCATCATGGGAAGTATACACTAATGAATCATCAGAGACATATTCATTTCAAAAATAGATAATAATACCATCTGAATTGCGTTTCGAATTATTTTAAGTAATTTTCTATTAAGAACGAAATATTCAAAACCATCAACATGTAAACTGGAAAATGAATATGTCCATGTTTCAGTAAAAAGAATTATATCGTTACGTACAAACACATTTTTAATACATTTTTACTTCAGTTTATCTGTTCGTTTAGTTTGTAAATGACTAGTTTGAAGATTTTGTTTTAAGAGGATGGGTTGGAGGGCTGACTGCATCATGTAAATGAAACTGCTCCTCCTTTTGTAATTATAGTTTTACCACAAACGTGTATCTTAGTAGTATCAGCACTATCCCGAGTAGTTATTATGGAAAAGATAAATCTGCTATTTAAAAGTAAGTGTCTTCAAGATACTTCCACCAATCGAATACTCGTACCTGAAGTATTTAATCCGTTTTCATTTCTCCAGAAAGCAGTCGTTGGGGGTAGTTCAGACGCATCTGATGATGTTGAAGAATGCATTTCTTGGTTTGTACTTGCTGACCGTCCTGCGTTCAAGGATGTTACTGCTGTGTTTACAGACGAAGTTGTTGTCTGTTCTTCGTTAATGGATGAAGATATTGTTTGTTCTGATGTAGTTGATGGCTGCCCTGTGTGCGCTGATGTAGTTGTTGGCTGTCCTGTGTGCTCTGATTTAGTTGTTGGTTGTCCATGTTGCGCTGATATAGTTGTTGGCTGTTCTGTGTGTGCTAATATAGTTGTTGGCTGCTGTCCTGTGTGCGCTGATGTAGTTGTTGGCTGTCCTGTGTGCCCTGATATGGTTGTGTGTTGTTCATATTGTGCTGATATAGTTGTTGGCTGTTCTGTGTCCGCTGACATTGATGTTGGCGGTTGTCCTGTGTGCGCTGATGTAGTTGTCGGCTGTCCTGTATGCGCTGACACTGTTGTTGGGTGTCTATGTTGTGCTGATATAGTTGTATGCTGTCCTGTGTGTGCTGATGTAGTTGTTGGCTGTTGTCCTGTGAGTGCTGATAAAGCTGTTAGCTGTTGTCTTGATATAGTTGTTGGCTGTCCTGTTTTCGCCGATGTAGATGTTGAGGATTCGGTTGAAGAAAATTCGGTAGGCAAAGTTTTTGTTTCTGCAGATGTTTCTAGCGCTACACCTGATGTCAGTATTGTTGTTGATTGTGTTGGTGATGTCAGTTCTGTTGCTGTTGTTGTTGTATGCAATGTTGTAGTTGTAGAACAGTCTGTCGTCAAATACAAAACTTTTAAAAATATCTTATTGTTGAATCTTATTAAGTAACACCAAATGGATAATTGAATACTAGTACAACATCTGCACTGATATACCAAAACAACCATGTATAAGTTAATACAGTGACTATACTTTTATCTTACATAATGTAATGATTATATAATTAAAAACAGTCACGACACGCGACATATCTTGATTTAAAGCTCATTCTGTTCACACTACATTACAGAATTTCTTCCCGGCACACATGTGCAAGAGATGTCGAATGAGGGCTAACTTACTCTTGGATTATTCGAAATCCGTTTTAAAAGTAAGGTCACGGTGACCCAGTCCTTTGAAACTGTAGCCACAATCTAAGTAAGGATCATTTTGATCAAAATCAGCTTGTTTGTATAAAGTCATATACTTCTTTAATAATTGACGGGGAACAAACTTGGTCAACTTAAGAACCTGCCGACTGGTAGACATTTGTTAACAGAAATTCTCTTACATTTTAGAAGAGGATAGATAAATAAAATATACGACATATCTAAAGCATTTACAACGTTATATTGTTTGTGCTAGCGAACATGCTTTCCTCTACGTACCAGTTTCGCAAAATTCCCCCGTGAACTCTTCAGGACACTCACATACAGCTGATGTTGCAGTTGTTGAATTACAAAATCCTCTATTCAAGCAGTGTTTCGTTTGGCAAGGTCCGAATTCTAAAAGCAATGCAAGAAGAACTTGTTGGCGATGAATCGAAATGAACATTAATCTGTATAAGAAAAAACTTACCGGCGAGTTTCGTAATGTTAATCAAGCCTATGAATATACAAAAAGACTAAACAATCTTTTGACACTATTAACGTTTTGAGTCTTTAAAGACCACATATCTACAGAAAACAGTTTTTTACAAAACAGCTTTGGCAATGACATGTCATTTATGACATTATTTTAACATCTTGTATCTCGACGCGAAAGCATTATATAAAGAACATTTCAAGCCAGAATTGAACTCTCTTTTCAAGTTTATCTTAAGCATTATACTCCAAAACTGGTTAAGTATTAAAATGAGTTGTGTTGTTAAACTGAAATCATTTTATAGCAACATGGTCAATATGGTTTTATTTGTGCAGACAGCCACTGGCAGAAGGATTCTTCAATAGAAACTCGCTGCGACCTTGACTACAACCGTCAATTAACAATAAAGTCAAATTTCAATGATAGGCAACATTTTAGAAGTCTTTCGCTCTAAAAACAGAGAAATATTTGAATATTCTCTATCTCTAGTTAACGTTACGATATGAAAAAAATGTTTGAAAAACAATAAGACCTTCAAGTATATTTACCTTCAGATTTCTCCGTTACGACCATAATTTCTCTCTGTTCTCCGCCAGATCTGTAAGCAATTAAGATTTTTTTCTAAACACCTAATACTGAAACATTTGGATCATACTATCATGGGTGCTTACTGTTGTTTCGTCAATTTACTTGTTCCAGAAATAATGTCATAATCATATTGGTATCATATATTAATGTAACTGATAATGCAAACCGTTTTCTTTGATTAAACTGCAATCTAATCGTTTTAACTGAAAACAAGCCATATCATTGAAATAACTATATTTGTAAACAAAATGCCATTCAACTCCACCCCTTAATATCGATAAATCTAAAAAATCTAGGTTTGGTACTGATTACTGATTACATTGCCGGAAGGTAGATTCTAAAGAACACTAACATTGAAAAATTGAATGCATAAACGGAAACAACTCCGTTTATACTCAATGAACTGGAAAATCAAGTTTTGTATAACCAAGTTTGTTGCTAATCAATTCGGTGACGTCTAGCTTTAATATCTATCTGTTTGAGTTTTTTTTTCGGTACTGGTTTTCAATATGACCGATGCCCTCTGCAGCGGTTTTGGGGGATAGTGCAAGAAACAGAGAGCATCCGAATTCCAGAGAATGATACACTGATACATTGTGTCTGGGTTCATCCAAAAGACAAATAGTTATCTTAGTGGATTACCCTGAATTACCAGTCCAGCACCTAACCACTGGACCAATGATCAGCTTTAATATGGGAAAGGGTTTAGCAGATAAACAACTTGAACGCGTAAAAGCGAGAAAACTTTGCTGAAAATCAATGAATCAGAAAATACCAAGAACTTGCTACATTTCGTATCTCGGAAATTTGGCTGAAATCAGCCAATAGGTAAAGGAAAAATAATGATTGTAAAATGATAAAAATTGTAATGCATAAAAGACAATAATTCTGCTGAAAATGAATTAACTGGAAAATGATAATAATATACATAACTACGTTTGGAACTGACCATTACTTTGAGATTTGTTGAAATCAACGCAATGGTATAGATTAATAATACAACGGACCCATGATGACCCTTGAATGATGGCCCTCGATGGCTCACCTGGTTGCGGTCTGCTGTTAAGCAAATATCGGAAGCAAAACAATAGTTTTGCAATAGCATAATACAGTTTTACAGTTACAGCAATGTACAATTTCAAGTCTGCCAAACAGCAGAGGTTTTAGAAAGAAACTTTGAATGGTGAACTGGAATTGATTTATGTAAAGTCTTACTAAACATTAAGGAAAACTTGATAAATTATTCTTTCACATTAAAACTCTTCACTTTTAGCGATAGCATCAATGTAGGTAGAAATGCTTGGTTGTGCTCAAGACTTGAATTTCAAGGCTGTTGTACTTATAACATTTGGCTGATTGAAAAAATTGTGTGCTCGTTATCCAGTAAATAATGAACGACATATTCAAGTAAATGTTTTAGTGGTAAAAATGCTTTGGCTGTACTGTTTGTATCCTCTATGACACCGTATTAATTTTGACACAGTCAGTCCAAAAATTAAATGAATGACAAATTTACTCGTACACTGTATAACATTATATTAATGCAAACATGTATCTGTAAAAATTGAACAATAAAATTAAAAACTGACGACTGTAAATGGGAAAAAAATGAACAAAAAGAAAAAAAGAATTTATCCAAATAACATAAATACCAGGTTTTCCAGTACCTAACCTTCTGTTAGGCAGTAAGCAGCATTCAGATGTCATTTACGTGGTTCATCAGAAAAAAGATGACCAAATCATTGAGTAAATATAAACGTTGTCAAAGCTCAAGGTCATACAGTTTAGAGAAGATTTTCAATATTTTTCTCTTCAACTTAAGGCAAAAATTGACTTTCAAATCGGGGTTAATTTTTACCCCAGGGAAATAATTTTAATCTTTCTATAAGTCAACTATACAATGCAACATGCCACATATCTTAGGTGTAAGGCTTACTGTTTCTTATTAGAAGGTTTTCAAAGTCTTGTATTTAAAAAAAAAAAAAAAGACCCCCGGTGCGGGGCCAATTTAGCCCCCAGGAATATCATTTGAACAACTTGGAACACATCTACTCAACAATGCTACATATACAAAATGCCAAAGCTCTAGGACATACAGTTTCAGACAAGCAGGCTTTCAATGTTTTCCCAATACAATTAATGTTAATCAGCTGTAAACCACCGGACGAGGTCCATTTTGACCCTCAAGAAATGATTTGAACTATCTTTGTAGAGGTCAATTATATAATGCTGCATACAAAATATATAAGGTATATGGCTAACGGTTTCTGACAGAGGATTTTCAAAGATGAAATATTTTTACACAAAAAAGAACCCTGCCGAGGCCAGTTTTGACACAAGGGACATATTGAAACAAACTTGCTAGTATCCACTAGACAATGCAACATACAAAATATTTCAGCTATAAGGTGTACAGTTTCAGACAAAAAATCTTTTACTTTTTTTCTATATTACCTTATGTGAAATGAAATGGTCCCACGGGAGAGGTCATTAATGACAAGAGGCATAATCTGAACAATTTTCTTGGAGGATGATCCAAACAAAATGTCTTACCCATAGTCCCTGGGGGTGTGCCATTTTTCGGCCCTGGGACCACGATGTGAGCAAACTTAGACACAATAAATATCTTAATTCTAGACCTTACGGTTTCTGACAAGAACATTTTTTATCGATTTTTCTATATATGTCAATGTAAAATAAAGTAAACCTTAAGGTAGGAACAATTTGAAATTCAGGAGCATAATTTTAACAGCCTTAGAAGAGGACCACTAGATCATTTCCATGTAAAGCATCTAAGTTGTAGTTTCAGACAAGAAGAATTTTAAGTCTTTCCTGTATCAACCTTTGTGGAATCAAGTGAACTCTGGCGCTTGGCCATTAATGGCCTCAGGTGCGTAAATTGAACTATCTAGGTAGCTATCCTGTTGATGATGCCAAAAGTGTTAGCACTAGTCCCTGTGGTTTCAGACAAGAAGATTATTGAAGATTACTGAAGTATTTCCTATACGCCAATGAGAAAATAAATTAACCCAAGGGTAGGGTCATAACTGCCCCAACAGGAATTATTCAAACAATCTTGGTAGAGGCTCCATGTAAGATAACTAGTGTGCCAAGCCTAGTTATGCGTGTTGTCGTCAAGGCCTAGAGAAAAGATACTTGGTGTGTACTAAATTTGTTCTAATAAATGTCACAGGGTCAAAACTGGGCTTCAATTAGAGTTCATCTACAAAAATGGTTCAATATATGTAACTGGGGACATTGATCACTCTGCACCGAGGTTCACTTGATTTCACATAAGCTTAGTTAGGGAAGACTTAAAAACATTCTTGTCTGAAAGTACAGGGACTTGAACATATACTTGAAGGTAATTCGAATTTCTCCATGTGGTCCCCAGTAAGTTGTCCAGTCAAAAGCTATTGTAAAAGTTATTGAATAAAGAAGGGAACTCCGTTTAAAAGCGCTTAACCGTAAAATGCAAAATGTGTGCATTTCTAGACTTGGTACTCAACATATGTGTGAAGTTTGATTGATTTTAACCAAGTGATATCAGAGAAAATATCCGGACAAATCCATTAAAAGTTTGAATGCACAAAAGGCATTGACTCCGCAAAATAAAATCAACGAACCAGAAAATGCCGACGGTACAAATATCTAGGTCTGAACCTAAACATGTGTGAAACTCGGCTTAGAGAGGAAGGCACTCAGACACACAGAAATTACAAAATCAAAATTTCTCCCGACATGGTGGGAGTCATAATAAGACCTAAAGGTACAGGAAATTTAACTGTTTTATTTTTTGTTTTGAATTAACTTTGCTTTTACAATGATTGCTCTGACTATGACTACTGTAATGACTTTAAAATGAAATAATGCAAATGTTCTCACAAAACTAGCGAACGTTAAATATATTATTTAAGGAAAATATAAGCAGATACTATAAATTTGTATACTTTTGAGGGAACAAACCTACCCAGCAGATATACATAGTGTGTCGGTATTTTCCTGTTCATTGGTCTTAATAGCAATATCGGTGAAGCATTTATCGCCGACTTTGGTCGTTTTAAATACATAAGTACCAGCAACACCTTCCCCGCATTCCTTCACCTGCTTGCTGTGAAAAATAAAAATATCTTTGGGTTGTAAACTAGCACTAGCATTCTGCAATGCCGCTTGCCGAAATAAGCTAGCTAGATAAGATATAACATTTATACTGATTTATATGTTTAAGTTTCATCACTAGTATGTATACTGGGTCGACTTTGACAAGTGTAAACCAGAAACTGGTTGAACCGGGCCATGCTCCCCGAAGGTCTCTCATTGCATAGCTAATGTTAAATATTTTGTGATATACCGACTATAAATAAAATTTTGTATTTTACTGTATTGTAACGATATTATTCTAGTCGTATTTTTCCAGAACATGTTTTTCTAGGAACTGCAATCCGCTATTTTCTAATCAGATGTCTTTATAAGTTTATTCTGAAGCACTACATTGTATGTAAAACATTCTAAATACTTCAAAGCTACTGGTTATATTACGTATTTTGGCTGTCCTAGAATCGTTTTGCTGTAATTTGGATTATTAAAATTTTAAAGATTCGTTCCTTGAATTTTCGTATCCAAATCATTCGCCCAATTTGATATATCAGGGCCAATTATTACTGTAGTATTGTATTAGTTCTTCCATTGAAGACCTGATATGTGTACGCTGTATTAAGTATTGTTCTCATTTTGTGTAGTTTACTGCATGTTCATCGCAGAATAAAGAATACACTGATGCTAATCCACCTCTCTTCATAACTTCTTTACTCGAACTGGTTAAGCTATCTGCAAAATGGACCCCCCCATATAGGACAGAATATTCATTTTATAAAATTTATCCACCTATGAAGTTTTATGTTGATATTTGTTATAGTATTTGGGTTATGTCCCAGACAAAAAAGTTTGAAAAATAAAAATGGCAATAACTCCAAAACAGTAAATTTCAGAGTAATGGTTCTTGTGCATTGGATATAACTTTTTTGAGATCTATCCGCCTACGAAGTTTCACGTTGATAGCTCTTATAGTGTACGACTTACTCTCCGGACAAAAATTCAGTATAACAATACAAACAAAGGACAATAACTCAAACATTGT
Organism: Cyclina sinensis; assembly: GCA_012932295.1. Lineage (NCBI taxonomy): Eukaryota > Metazoa > Mollusca > Bivalvia > Venerida > Veneridae > Cyclina > Cyclina sinensis. The sequence continues at coordinate 8,822,063 of JAAONU010000011.1, forward strand.
GAAGTGCAAAGCAACAATTAATACGCACCGCACTTTTCTTTTATGAGATCTATCATCTTATGAAATTTCAATTTGTTATCGACTATAGTTTAACAGTAATACTCCGGGCCAAAAAGTAAGTATAAAAAAAGGAAAACTCTAAAACGAAGAAGTACAGAGTATTGGTTCTTGACCATTGCACCTTACCTTAGTAAGATCTATCTACATTTGAAGGCTCATATTGATACCTTTATTAGTTTGTGAATAATTGTCCGGAGAATACGCGTGAGGGTCTTGCGGGCGGAACGATGAACGGACGAACGCCGGACGGACAAAGTAACGTTTATATGCTCCCTAGGAAAGTTTTGGGTAGCAAAAGAAAGCACCTGTCAAAGACAAACCCGAGTTCTGGCATACGGAAGGCAAACGTATTTTTTCCTTTTTTTTAGTCGAAGACATTTCAAAGATAAATGACGACGCAATGATTTTAACTTTTTAAGTAATGTTGAACCACGTCAATTGACTGTGCTACGATGCCATAATACCATTGTCCGCCATTTTGATTTGTCTCTACTGGAATGTGACAGGTTGTATTCGGTTGACATGACACACTTGAGCCATTTGATAGGCTGTTTGTAAATTTAGGTTCCATCTGAAATATTACATACAAAGAAGTTTGTACAGTCACAAAATATACTCAAACATCAAAGAAGTAAAATGTAAAGTGCATAAGTTTCACATATAAGATATTTCACTAAAGAACGAGTTGTTCGCATCATAATTGCAACTTATTTTTTTTAAATAATTCGAAACAGAAAAAAGTTTCGAGCAAACTCTTTTTAAGAAATAACCTTGCCCTTCCGACCGACTCTAGTTAGGTTATTTGTACAACAACGTCCGACTGATACAGCTGTTATTTTGTTGTTGTTGTTGTTGTTGTTTTTTGTCGTTAATTTATGAAACTGGTTAAAAGAGATATAGTATAAACTAAACGGCTGCTTGTCTTAACTGTTTCCATTTTAGTGTATAGAATATGATTGAAATCAGACATACAATCTTAGAGTTTCATCGTGTGTCACTTTATTGAGACAGGGTAACAGCTTAAGAATGAGAAAGTAAAATTTAGTTTACTAGTTTAACATACCGTCGAATGGTCTTGACCTACAAATTTAAGCAAAGATAAAATTGATGAATATGTATTCAATATCATTACATAATTGTATTACATAGCTAGTTCAACTGGTCATGTGACCAGCTTTTCCAAGGCAGATTTGTTTTGAAATACTTTCAGAAAATCGAATTATAGCTAGGATAAAACTCATTTTAGGTTTAATTTAGTCATTTCATTAAAACAACCCTGACTTATATTTAAAAACAATATTGTCAGAATAATGTCAGAATGCTAGCCAGTGATTCTCTTCATGTCAGAATGCTAGCCAGTGTTTCTCTTAATATGAGAAAGCTAGCCATTGATTCCCTTAATGTCAAAATGCTAGCCAGTGATTATCTTAATGTGAGAATGCTAGCCAGTGATTCTCATAATGTGAGAATGCTAGCCAGTGATTCTCTTAATGTCAGAATGCTAGCCAGTGTTTCTCTTAATGTGAGAATGCTAGCCAGTGTTTCCCTTAATGTCAGAATGCTAGCCAGTGATTCTCTTAATGTCAGAATGCTAGCCAGTGATTCTCTTAATGTCAGAATGCTAGCCAGTGTTTCTCTTAATGTCAGAATGCTAGCTGGAGACTTTCTTAATGTCAGAATGCTAACCAGTGATTCCCTTAATGTCAGAATGCTAGCCAGTGATTCCCTTAATGTCAGAATGCTAGCCGTTGATTCTCTTAATGTCAGAATGCTAGCCAGTGATACTCATAATGTGAGAATGCTAGCCATTGATTCTCTTTATTTCAGAATGCTAGCCAGTGTTTCTCTTAATGTGAGAATGCTAGCCAGTGATTCTCTTAATGTGAGAATGTTAGCCAGTGTTTCCCTTAATGTCAGAATGGTAGCTAGTGATTCTCTTAATGTCAGAATGCTAGCCAGTGATTTTCTTAATGTGAGAATGCTAGCCAGTGATTTTCTTAATGTCAGTATGCTAGCCTGTGTTTCTCTTAATTTGAGAATGCTAGCCAGAGACTCTCTTAATGTCAGAATGCTAGTCAGTGATTCACTTAATGTGAGAATGCTAGCCAGTGATTCTTTTAATGTCAGGATGCTAGCCATGGATTCTCTTAAGGTCATCTTTTTCCTTGAACTCCTTGAATGAAAGTTTATATGAAAAGTTAATCCTTGCCAGACACTACCTATATAATAATATAAATACAGTCATATAAAGAAGACTCTGTGGATAATTGTAAAAAGCTAAAGAATATTAAGGAGTCCTTTAAGTGGTTTCTGTCAATATTTCATACAAGAAACTAGTATTTAACAAAGTAGAAGATAAAATAAAGCAATTTAGTAACCTCCATGTCCAAACTCAGCTTCAAAACACATCTCATCGACATTCATTCTGAAAAACACAAAGCTTTAGAAATATACATGCTGTATGCCAATTGGTATAATAATATCAAATAATGACCACTCTGCATAAAATGATTAAATACAAAAAATAATAAAGCTATTCCCTAGCCTTCTATAACAGGACAGTATTCAAAAATTCATAACTTGGCTTCAAGGAAATCTCAGGGTTTTTTATTAGATTTCGCAAAGGAATAAATAGTGGTTTACTATCACAAAATCGTTATATTCAAAACTGAGACAGAAAATACTGTTAGAAAGGTGCTTTTTAACAAAACGGTAGGATCTTTTAATCTTCAATTGAATAATTACTGGTACGGCACGCTGGGAAAAGCACCATGACAAATGTTTGGTTAAAAGGGAATTAATCAATTTTTTAACGTATGAAGGTTGAGAGCAACTGTTTTAGATTTAGAACTTGGACTCTTTATAAGACTGAATGACTGTGCTAGAACATGAAAGTCACGTGCAAAGACAGCAGTTAATGATAAACAAAAAGTATAAAAATAATTTTGTAAATCAGGCACCATTCCTCATGACAATTCACAGAACGTACCCTTGATTGGTACCGTCCGTTGTTGTCTGAAAACACAGCCTGTGCTTCTCTCCTGCTGGACCAGTAAAACAGGTTTGGAAATAATTCAAGTCTTGTTGCAATACATCAGCAGGTACAGCATGCGTCATGGTTATTCCTATGGCTGAATGTTTGAAACCAACAAGTGGCCTAAAATTTGATATAAACTGGTATGTTTGCAAAATATTCAAGATTTCTTAAGAATTTGGGCATTTTTTTTCTCTGAGATATTTTAATATTTTAGACAGTAAACAATGATAGTTTTCTCTGAAATGGCAAACTAAGGTGTTGTTTGTTGTTGTTTTCTGGTAGGGGACTATACATAAAGTATAATCTCCAGATTTTTTTTACTTAATGGTAACTCCTTGAAATTATATTTACTCTCTAAACAGATTTCTACATCCTCGTTCACGTTTAAGAGTAACATTTATATGCCGGTCTAAAACAAGTAAGAGAAACATTTTAAACAATTTATTGCGCAAATTGCTCTATATATTGTACACACAACAAATGTACCGTTTTACTTTTAAACTGATTCTTGGTATCGTGGATTTTGAGTTTTATTTTATAATAACACCCATTTTTTCGAACTTGAAGTGGCAGCCCTTGGTAATGTTGATCTATTAAGAACTCGAAAAACGTCAATTTTATAGACAGTTATTTATCAGTTATATACATACGGTTTAGCGGCGTCACCATGGTAAGGAATAACAACGCAACATGGATTCACTTGATCACATGAGATAACTTTTGGTACACCGCTGTTACTGTCAAAATGCTGGGTTACCACTGTCGTCCTGGATATGTTTTTCACGCCTTGCAAACCAGTGGTTGTTACAACAGCTGTCAATTGTAGCAAATGTTTTATGACCTACTGTGAACTTGCAACAACAATTACCATACTTCAATGTACAATAAAAGAGGCACTTAGTATTTCAGTAAGTAATGACCTTGCAATCAAAAGACTAGTGTATTAACTGTCCAAGACATATGAGTAAAATGTAAGCTTAGACTTCAGTGAAAAATGAAAGAATATTTATAGTGTGTTGTTTTTTTAGTAAATGGTTATAAATATCAGCTCTATTACCAATTGTTTTACATTTAATATTGACATTAACAAAAGGTACACTCAAAATTTCACTTAATGCAACCTTCAGTCAACTTCGCAGTCTGGTAACATTTTACCTGTGCTGCAGGTATCGTCAGTGAATCCAAATTTACAAACACAGGTGCTGTTAGGTTGGCTCGAGCTCAGGTCTGCAACACATTTTCCGCCCCGTGCACATGTTACTCCAGTACAGGGTGAAATCACTGAAATAATTGATTAACTTTTGATTGCCAAGTTTCGGTCAAATTTGATGCTGTGTTACTTCAATTATCACAAACGTTTAATCTATTTAAAAAGAAATTATAAAAGAAAGGAATATTTCCATTAAGTGAACGCGTTGAATATAACAATAAAGGCATAAACTTTAAGCTAGTTTCTGTCATGCGGCGTGATAAGCAATATCAATTTCAGGAATATTGACTTCAAGCATATTAACATACATTTTACTAGATTTAAGCTAAATGCTTATTATTTTTGATAAAAGTATAGCAAAAATGTTCAGTAGAATGAAAATAATACCATAATGTAAATCATATAACTAAAGCACAAAAATACATATATATGCCGTCACTCTCTTCTGACACGAACGTTTCAGAATTTCGTTACATCATTTGTATTCTACGTGCATTCCAGAGACTTTTACTTAATATTTCACAGTACATCAAACAAAGACATTAAGAATTTAATATGGTGAATTTCATTGTGCTTAAAACAGTGAGAAATAAAAACAGAGGAAATAATTTGAAGGAAAACGCAGCGATTACTTGTTAATGTCTATGTGTTTAAATGCGTATAATTTTATTCGTGCGCGTGCTCATTTCCGGCGAATGTCTGCAGACGAATTAAAACATTTAGATAGTAAGAGTACAATAAAGAGCAGAGGATGTTGGAGTTCGGTTTACCTTTTTATAAAAATTTAGGACAGTTCTGTCTTTCTATGACTTGTGGGTCTTAAATGCAAATTTTAAAGGCGCAAATGAAGATATCATATTCCATATTTGTTTATTAAAAGAGAGCGCCATTTATCTTCGGTTTAAATAATATATATTCCATATAAAATTGAATACATACTAAATTTCTTGACATAATATTTATGATTTTATCATGCTTTCATCTGAATTTATATGTTTTATTCAATTTACCTTCTTTCCTTAAGTCAGCAACAGCTCTGACATTAAAACATCTACTTTCTCCTTTTTTCCTGCAAATAGAAGTATTCAATTTATAATACCTATTTCAACGTCAGTTTGTAAAGTGCTTGGCTGGCTGCATGTCAGTTTAGACAATAAGTATCACGTTACAACATACCTTTTCATTTAAAGATGGTACTGTTTTGCTTCAAACCTGTTAGCGAGGCTGAACTTTAATCTGTCGTTCCTGGAACGAACAGCAGGAGAGCCTCTAAGCCTCGAGATAAACTTTTATGTTGTAGGTTTTGATCACTGAACTGTTACTTTACTTAACTGATCTTAATGTATATATCACAGAACAGAACACAACACAACACAACTGAAAACAGTTTATTTTAGTAGCATGTACATAAAGTATCTCTGTCCATATACTAGAATAAATTCAACTTGATCAACATAGTCACATTGATAAGCACACACGCAGTACACTGACTGCTTTAAATCAAATAAGATAATTTGGAATGAATAATGTCGAACTTTCATTAATTGTTACAAAATGTGTATCTAATCCGAAAAGCGTACATGTAAAGAATATTGTATCAGAATGAAGATTTAACAAACGCAATTACTATTAATTACCTTGCGAAATATCACTACGTCTGTCAGTTTCTTTATATAAACAAAGAATTAACATAATTTCTTATTTTTTGCATTAAAAAGTTCTATAAATTTATACATACAGGTCTAAACTTATCATAACGTGTTATAACCTGGGCTTGTTTATCTTCACACAGTTTAAGAATGAGGTGAAAGTCAATTTTCGATACTAGAAACATTGCGGAAGCGACAAGACGATCATGTCGTGGCAAACTTTAGGATAAAGTCCGGTTTCAATGAGAAGATAATGTGTACGGGTTAAATAACGTCAAATACATCAAAATTATCTATAAAACCAAAATCAGTTTTATGATGAATGTATGTGTTTAGTAAAGCTTTTCTATATATACGAACAATATTCACTTGAAACAATCTAAGTAGTTTGACTCATGTATGCAGTTTGTCCTATTCCAAACAAATGAAATTCCGTATTGTTCGAGCAAGCACTTTACATTATAAACACAGGTTTTGGCTCCAGAATCACTCTGTGCAAAAGTCTTATGGTAGAATCGATTTTCAATAATGATCTCTGTATTATACAGTTTAACCTGTATTTAATTATCTGCACCTATCTCTTTATAATTTATATATAACAGATCACCCCCCCCCCAACCACAACCCGCAGACACACACCAGTTCCACATAAACTGTGGCATTTGAAGAATTTTGGTTAATCCAATTTACTCAATACATTTATATTCTGAAAACGCCCAAACCGAAGAAATAAAGCTTATAATATTTATCAAATAAAGAAACAAATATCAGTGATTTAATTCTGTGTCTCGTAATATCAAAAAGAAATACAGTCACTAACTGTTTTCAATGCTTTACTAACTTGTCTCTTGTTGCTTTGTGTCAACGAACGTTTATAATCAAAATAAACCATTTCGTGATAGATCAAATCATTCTTGGTTTTAAATCATCGTTCATGATCTCTTATTTATCTTTTTTTACAACAACTTTTGTTTTGGACGTTATAACGTAAAGCCCCCAAATATTACAGTATTTATAATGTATTTTAGCTACCGTGTGAATCTTCAACAGAATTCCCTGCAAAGACCAATTCGTCAGCAAACAAAAGACAATTGATACAAAGCTCATACAGAGATAAACCAAAATCGACCCTGCTTTGTATAAAAATAAATCTAGGCCATCGATGTACACGACAAATAGTCGGCGAGTTAGCATGATGTCATAATGAAATACACTGACTTTTAGATACACAATTTATTGCTGTATATGCCTATTTTCTTGGCCCCTCGAGATTTGGTATATGCTGCGCACATATTCACGGCCTTTGAAGAAAAACCACAAAGATACAATGTTACGGTTATAGTATAATTATTTTCGTTTCTCTTGTAACTTGATGTATCAAACAGCTATTGCTACATGACAGGAAATAGCTTTAAACTTATCGTAAATAAATGACATACCCAGGCAGAGTTAATTGGAAGCACAGTGAATGTACATCCAAGGCAGTCGAGGTGTAGATCACATCACTCGTACAGCTGTCAGATCCATAAACTGGTGTGAAAATATGGACTCTACTGACACTGTCTGTCCCGGTTTCAGCTAAACTTGGACTGTAGATTTCAGAAAAAATACAAAAAGGTAAATGGCAACTCACTGTTGAACTAATGCCAAAACATGTATATGTCGTTATTTAAACAAATGGCCTGTATTTAAAACAACTAAGTCAGCTTGACAGCTATTGTGTATTTAACATCAGTTAATAAACAACACTTTCTTTAAGCCTGCTAAAACTTTAATTTTTTGTACAAATAGCAAAAATGAATCATGACTGAAGCCCGGACTTCCAACAGTACCTTAGAATTTATATCATTTCAACAACATGCATACCATTTGCCAGGAGACCCAAATATGTCTCCCTTTGTAAAATGTAAGTCAAGATGACAAGGTCGGTTTTCTTTGCAAAGCACCGTTGAATCCCTTGGAATCGTTGGGTTTACAAAATGTGGCTTTGACTGGAACAAAAATAAACTGATGTATAATCGACTGCAAATTTACAATTTGAGCTTAGAATTTTCTTTCAAGCATCGATATGTAAAAATCTTATTGATTAATCGCAAAAGGATCTAATTCAAATATAGCTTCGTTTTACTCTTTCATTCACAGTTTTAATAAATTTTTCTATGTTTGTTAACATCAGATGCCTTGTTTATCATTTCCTGTAAAATCATTAACCATCAATTATTCTTACCATGTCCGTATGATCGGATGCAGTACCTGCGAAACACAAATAAATAAAAAGAATCACTTCTCAAACATAGCAAAGATCCATGTACTAGATATAATTAAATTTTTAAACTTAAAGCCGGACACTGTCAGCAAAAGTTGGTACTCATATGGAGAGGGCCCAGTTCCAGGAAGTTGGCTGGCTACTTGTTCATTTGAGGGTGGATCTTCTTATCCTAAGTCATGACCTTAAGGTACACTGTAATAGTGCACCCAGCTATTTACATGAGCATTTAAAATTAACAAATGAGGTACACAATTATTCCGACGTTTCGGGGATAGTTATATAAATATTACATGTCTGACAGGATGACAGTAAAATTGTCAACTTGAGGAAATACTGTCAACCGAAGCGAAGCAAGAAATCTCTTGCTTATTATGGCTGTCAGGTGGAACAGTTTACCGTCAAGCTTTAGATTCATCAACAATCTTAGTCAATTAAAACCAACTGCGAAGAAACATTTTATGCAATCGGTATCAGTCTAGTTCTATTTGATCAGGTCATTATACATTATTTTATTCCTGCATATTTTTACTTCTTAATTCAGTGAGTTTCAGTATTACCTGTTTAGTGTCAGTCTAGAGACTTTCTGTGATATTATAATAATGAAATCATGTTATTTAATTCGACATGTGCAATATTTGATTTAATTAATTTGCTTTCCGATGTCATATGATCAATTCAATGGACCACACTGGAAATAACAGTGCTTTATGCCCTCTTTTTGTGTTATCCTTAGTATGTATTTATTGTATATCATCTACAAAGCACTTTAATGTTTACGTTTTTGTTGACGTTGACGTTTGTATTTATTTTATGATGTGTTGTTTACTTTTTACCAAATAAAATCAATCAATCAATCAAAAATAATAATTAATCACACTGTGTAGAATTAAATACAGAGCTGAGTTAAATATAAAGTCGATGAGTTTGTTCAATGTATAATGTACTTCCCTTACTCTGTATAGCAATACTTAAAGTACTTTCATCTTGAGACAAAGTTTGATAATCAATTGTCTATGTGAATGATAAAAGCTTTATACGGGTTCGAGGTAAGATAAAATCCGTAGTATAAAATAGTTGAATGTACACTTACCTGACACGCGTACAACTACACACAGCTCCTCCACTGTTTTGCTGAAACAAAAAATATTTCAACTAAAATTAATTTTAAAGACGTTTTGTCTTTGTTAAGCGTAACATTTATCTAATTTTAAAATACTTAAACTACTATGTAGTCTGGACACACAAAAATCAAACAAGTTCTTATTTAGAGTGATAGTTTTTTTTTCAGTTTTCCGAACATGATAGAAAAAAGCATAAACTTTATGCTCAACAATGTATTGTGTTTACTTATTAATTAACTATGTTTTGTATTTCCCGTGTATTTTGTTCAATTTTGTTTATAACAATATAAATAATGTTTACCTGTTATCGATTGTTTGCAGACATACATGGAATTTTCCTTCCTGGGATGGATGAACATCGACAAAACCCGAATAAATGTTTGCTCTCACTGACGAGTCCACGTGTGGTTCTCCTGTGGCCAGCCTTGGATCCGAGTAACCAACAGCAATCACAGGACTATAAGATAAACTTTCTAAATTTCTATCTTAGTCTTTTGCAAAGTACTATACTTTAAGAAAAAAGAAGATATTAAAAGTAATGGATAACTTGATAAGTCTTAAAATGCTAATTTCCAGTTAGACAGAGTTCTCAAATGCAGATGTTCGTTTGTTTTTAATAACATTTACCTGTCCAGCATTGTGTACTTTTCCACCAACAACATTTAGTGTCACTACATTTAGAGAACTGTCATAAGAAGCAAAATAGTTTTCACTTGTTACTAATCTAAAATGAGCTTGGTGACGCTGCAAATGTTCTTTCTGTACTACCGAAAACAGACGCAGGACTGTTCATAATTTAATGCATCATGATTCCAAACGGTCGTATAGGCCAGTGATAAACAATTGCCGATCCGCTGACGAGACTAGTAAAAAAGCTGTCTAATTCATAAAATTGTCTAAATAGCATACCTTTCTGACAAATGTTAGACTGTGCTTCTTTCGACTGACTGATTTTTGCATAATTTTAAAATTACCAAAATGGTCTGAATAGCAGAACATTGCTATGTATTACTGATGTAGCTTGTCGTATAAAGCCTAATGTTTGTAATAGTCTTACTGGTCTCCAGGCACTGTGACCACTTGGAACTGAATGGAACAGGTCTCATCCACTCTACACTGTATCTCAGAAGGTACGCTAACGTCTCCAATGAAACTCTGAAAACGCAAGCACGCTTCGTTATGATACGTAAAACGGTAACTGTAAAAACGTGAATATGTTTCGGCTCAGCAAAAAATATCACATACAGATAAGTGACTTAAAGTGGAATAAATAAATACACATTCATAGAAAAACAATCTATCTCAAATAAACTGTTTCGGTCTTCATTTCAGTATAGCTTTATAAAATAGAATTTTATTTAAGAAGTAATAAGTCCTAGCCGTGAGTGTAACGTAGATTTAATCAAGGAGATTTTTAACCAAAACTTATGTATTTAGAATCTAATAAAGTTTTGACCACATCATTTTGTGCTACTAAAAGAAATGATATAAATTGTAATATTTTGGAAAGCACTTCAACAACTGCAATTTAGTTAAGCTATCGTTCTTCTATAAATGTTAAAATATTGTTATGAACATACTTATCCGAAGTATTAAATATATGATTTGCAGAATTTCCACTAACCTGTGTGTTCGAACCAGCCACTGAAGTTATACCTGCGACTGTAAAGGTAATTGTAGATAAGCTGACCATTTATCAGATACTTAAACAGACCAATGTTTTGAATATAAAATTTATTTTAATATATATATATCTAAATATTATATCATAAATATTAAAGAAAACCAGCAAGAAAATAGAAGTAAATAACTAATTTGCTCTCTATATTTTTGTTGTAATAGTTCTACATTTTATTTCATTTTTCCGCTTGGAGTTAACGCTTATAAACTGCCTATGAACGTTTGTGTTACCTTGACCACAGTCGTTCCCGGAAAATCCATTCTTACAATAACAAATCGGGTGGTTAGGATCTCGTGCATCGCAGAACCCTCCATTTTTACACTGTAACATCTGACAGCCTTTTTTTACTGTGAAATATCATATATACAGTATACAAATACATTTAAACATGACTTATTTAAAAAAGGTCTCTCATCAAAATTAACAAACGGTTATAGCAGATGCCATGTTCTGAAGAAATCTGGAATAAAGAAGAATGTTAAAATATGATTTGTTCCTGTTCACTAGTTTTATTTATTTCAAAACACATGTTTTTTAAGAAAAGGTTTGAGTAAGACATATGAGGCGGTCGGATTCATAAAATTCAAAAATGAGTGACGGATATTATTGAACATGATGTTTTATAGTTCCGTGTTAATGCATATGGTAAAATGTGCTATTTTACTTTGTTTATACATAATAATTGATTTTCAGTCAAATATAGCAGCTTTAACAGTTACTTATAACATAAAAAGTTTGACTGTTTTAGTTTATTGAAAGAAAACTGTCAGAGTCCGTGACTCAGTGTTTTGTAAGTGCTTTGTTTGCATACCAAGAATTAATTGATTTCAATATTTCCTTTCTTACAATTAGCTAAAAAACCTTTAAGAAAACTCTTTATTCAGATGTAGAGAGATTCATTTCGTTTATTCGTATGCTTTTGTAATCATTACTTTCTGTTATCTTGAAGTGAAATTTGTGTTGTTGCTAGAATGTATACACGGTCTCAGATCAAGCAGTAAATTATCTCTGATCTTCATTTTCAAAATAAAATTAGAGTTTTTATAAAAACATTGCATAAATATTTTGGAGAAAGAGGCCACGCACTAAGTATGGCTCTTCTACATTAATTACGCGTGTTTTTAACGGGTGTATCTAAAAATTGGGAACAAAAATACTGACCAAAAGTAGGGTCTAGTCCAGCTTATTTCATGAATAATGTATCGAGATCCAAAATACTAATAGTATTCTTGTATAAATTTATTAAGAGAACTTTAGACGATATCCGACATTGTAACTTTTTGCAACTGAAAAGTGTAAATAAGAAAATGTTTCCGCTGTTGCACCATGTATATCAGTTTTTGACTCTTCAACACTTGTCTTACATGTAAACGGCGACGTTGATTCAGTTAAGAATTTATCTCGTAACAATAACTACTTGAAAACTTTTAACAAAATTTCGTTTATCGTACATTTATGGTGGCTGATTTCGGACATTTCGTTGTTTCGTTCTGTCGCGCGCGCCAATACGAAACAACGACATTTTAAAGTTTCGAAGTTTCGTTTTGGCGCGCGCGACATAACGATACAACGATAAACCGCGCGCGCGACACCACGAAACAACGACACTATGAACGTGACAAAATGATACTCAGAATTTCGTCTTGTCGTGCGCGTGGTTTCAGTTGAATGTCGTCTTTTCGTTCTGTCGCGCGTGCCAATACGAAAAATCGAAACATTTTAATTGTCGTTGTTTCGTTCTGTCGCGCGCGCCATTACGAAACTTCCAATCTTTAAGATGGCGTTATTTCGTTCTATCGTTATTTCGTTCTGTCGTTATTTCTTTCTGTCGCGCGCGCCAATACGAAACTTCCAAACTTTAAAATGTCGTTGTTTCATTCTGTCGCCTTCCGGCTCGCATGTGCATATCTTGTTATTGTTACAGAAACAGCATTTCCTCGTTTCCTGTTTTATTTATGTTTTATTTATATGGCTTTTAGAAGATTTACATAATTTGAAGGTAAGATTGGCACATTTTGTATTTGAATACTATTAGCGAGTTCATAAAGCCCCCAGCACTTCTTGCTTCTACCTTTTATAATTTGAACAGAATATGTAGTGAATAGTCATAGATTCAGTCAATAAAGGGGTTAATCCGTGTTTTAAAATTAAAGCAGATCGCCTTTAATGTGTATTGATTTAATCATGTTGATTAGCAACAAACGAAAGTCTATATAAAAGTAAATATTTAGGTCAGACTTGTTATTATACTTTAAGAACTGGAATGTTCTTTAAAGTGACCATCAGTAGTATGAGCCAGCATTGTATAACCGTATTCGATTGAATAAACATCCCCATAAATCAGTTATGTCAGACATTAACCTTTGCCAGGTCAAAATGCATTTATAGTGCCCCCAACAAATTGTCTTCCAAATCCTCATGTTTAGAAAACTAAAATGAGTGACAATACAAAATAAACAAAGAAGATCGTCTAGTGGCTATGTTGCCTTTAAACTTATTTTGCATCTAATTACTACGTTCTAATTAAGTCTCGCCTCTGTATGTTACTAAATCAGTTTTTATGTAAACTCCAACACATGTAAGTACACTTCAGGCAAAGGACTGTTGAACTTACCCTTAGTTTGAATAATACCATAATCTACAGTCTAACGTTAGTCTTTCTTTGACCACCAAAAACTGTAGGAAGCGACATTGTAATTGTCAGCAGCGCAAGCTTCTTAGAAAACTCCTGTTCGAGTATAAAACCGAATAATGCTCCTGACTTACATGTTCTGTTAAGCTTTATACATGAGTATATATGTTTCCCATAAACCACGCAAAACTCTTAACTATTTAGACACATGTACAATGATCATTGCAATTGTGACTGTTTCTTGAACTAGTGAAGGTATAACCACACTGGTAGAAGTTGCTTTCAAATGCCAATTAAAACTTTTCCTGTTGAAAATATGATATATCTAGAATAAAATTTAGAAACTCTCACCGTTAAGTTTTTAGGAGAACATGGATTGTTTTTCTTTGAAAGTTGAATGTTCGTACATATTCTAATAAAAGTCAAAATATGGAAGAATTTTCTTTCATGTTTCAATCTTTTGCGTCATTTACAGAATGCATTATGAAAAGCTAAGTTAAAAAATGTCGAGAATATTTCTCAAAATTCTTGCTTTGAAATTTTGAAAAATGAAAAACCCAAAGAGTTATTTTAGCTGTCGAACGTTCATACATTATAGTACAATATTCATATACAACCTAATTAGGTTTGAATAGAAATAGTCTGGACAAACTTTAAAAATATGCTGTGTACTATGCACTGACGCCCACAGCATAACTGTATGCAGCATACAATGTTTATCAACTTATTACAGAGTTATGGCCCTTTAATGATTTTTATTTTTAAAGTTAAATACCCTGTAGGATACTATATTTGTTGGAGTACACGGTTCAAATACACCACGTATACACACTTTTATATAGACTTTCGTTTGTTGCTAATCAACATGATTAAATCAATACACATTAAAGGCGATCTGCTTTAATTTTAAAACACGGATTAACCCCTTTATTGACTGAATCTTCGACTATTCACTACATATTCTGTTAAAATTATAAAAGGTAGAAGCAAGAAGTGCTGGGGGCTTTATAAACTCGCTAATAGTATTCAAATACAAAATGTGCCACTCTTACCTTCAAATTATGTAAATCTTCTAAAAGCCATATAAATAAAACATAAATAAAACAGGAAACGAGGAAATGCTGTTTCTGTAACAATAACAAGATATGCACATGCGAGCGGGAAGGCGACAGAACGAAACAACGACATTTTAAAGTTTGGAAGTTTCGTATTGGCGCGCGCGACAGAACGAAATAACGACAGAACGAAATAACGACAGAACGAAATAACGCCATCTTAAAGATTGGAAGTTTCGTAATGGCGCGCACGACAGAACGAAACAACGACAATTAAAATGTTTCGATTTTTCGTATTGGCGCGCGCGACAAAACGAAAAGACGACATTAAACTGAAACCACGCGCACGACAAGACGAGATTCTGAGTATCGTTTTGTCGCGTTCATAGTGTCGTTGTTTCGTTGAGTCGCGCGCGCGGTTTATCGTTGTATCGTTATGTCGCGCGCGCCAAAACGAAACTTCGAAACTTTAAAATGTCGTTGTTTCGTATTGGCGCGCGCGACAGAACGAAACAACGAAATGTCCGAAATCAGCCACCATATACATTTGACTAAATATTGCAACATGTAGATATACTTGAACTAATAGACAAACTTAATTCTGCTCAAACTGTCAATACAATCTTATAAAAACAAGGAAATCGTTGAATTGATATCCCCCAACGAATAATACAAATCAATGGAATGAAGCTGCTAAGTATTATCGGCCTTTTACGTAGATGTTTAACCTTGGAAATCGAGTGACAAAAAATCTTTAATGAAATGATGTCCATAAAAATTGAGTTGTGCTAAATAGAAATATCTCTTAAAGTAAATGACGTCGTTTTGAGTGAAATGATGTCACGACATTATTACGACGTTGTGAAATGCCCGTGTTGCGTCGTCTGTTACTCGGAATTATAATGATCAGATTTAATTGAAGTGTCAGGCCTACATTATTTGCTAATTATCAGATTTATTAAATCCAGTTAGACAGGGGATGAACACATCGATTTACTTTAATTGATCTAGCAACAACAATGAAAATAAAGAACAATTAATTACCTCTCCCCTAAAAGAAGTTTTCTGTTAAAACACAAAACACCCTCTTTAGTCACACAAATAATTATGAAAGGTAAATCATTAATAATTTGATATGACGTTAATGTCTCAGTTGTGCCCATGTATTCACGTTCATTATATATTAAACAAAATGGGAATGACAGCAAAATGCAGAAGAAGTTGCTTACCTGTTTTTTTCTCCTTCGAGTTTCATTTTTCATTCATTCTCAAAAAGCAGAGAAACAAAGGCAATTATTTTGTCTAAAACTGTGTTTTTTCAAAATAATACAGGGCCATAACTTTATTATGCATAAGTGGATTTTGATGGCATTTAAAATGCTTCGTGTTCTTATTGAAATATACATTCTTGCCAAGTAACATTAAAATCTAACTGAACAGATCTAAGATATGGTTCCGGATAGAAATTTTCTTATACAAGATGTCTATTTAAAAATAACAAAGCGCCATAACTCAATAATTAACCGGTGGAACTTTGACGTCCATCATGCCCTCTTCCATATATACTTTCAAGCTAAGTTTTTTTTTTAAATCTTACTAACCAGTTCTAAGATACGGATCCGGATGGACATTTTCCTTTTAAAAATGCCTATTTTTAAGTAACGACGAGCATTGTTACGCCGTATACAGCTCCAGCCGGATACAGTTCCAAGGGGATCTCTATCAGTTGACACCTAATGATGATTGCAACGAATATAGCTCCCAACAAAGGGGAGCTGTATACGCCAAGATGCGCCGTCATAAGGTATATATCTCTCCATAGCCGATAAAAGAAACTAGAGGTTAAGATAAATATTTACTAGTATATGTCATGTGTTTTCATGTATGTCACACACGTTAATTGATTTTAACCATCTAATGTTTATTTAAAAACAACACATGTATGCTTGTTCTATTTTCAGTACTTAGATAATAATAATAATCATCATCATTATCATCATTAGCATCATTATCATCTCGAATTAATTCACTTTTCCTGTCTTGTACAAGGGTTTTTCAAAACATTCATATATCAATGATCATCAACTTATATGTTTTTTATGTAATCGCGGGATCCAGATTTACGGACAGTCGAACCGACAGACGGAAAGACTACCAGACAGACGGAGAGCAAACTTCGGTAGAGAACTGTAAAACTCAATTAGCCTTTTTGTCTTTTTGAAAGTTGTTCTGCTATTCTCCTGTTCTGCAAGCCTACTAACTTCACACAAACTTTTTTTGGTGGCTGACGTTGTATATCAGGTTAGTCAGTCTCTTTATGATGAGTAGCTCTATTTGTCGAAAGGATACATCTTTTTTTAAAACAGACGTGTGTCATTGCCGTATAAAGCTCCCGGGAGCTTTATTCGTTGACACAAAATGAATGTAGCTCCAGAGGAGTTTTATTTGTTAATACCTAACGCGCAACGGATAAAGCTCCATGGGGAACTGTATCCGGCGGAAGCTGTATACGGCGTTACAGAGCATCAAATCAATAACGTACAGGTGGATCTGGATAGCATTTGATGTACATCATGCCCTTATAAATGTATATACTTATACCAAGTTTTATTATAATCTAACCAACCAGTTCTAAGATAACTCAATAACGCTCAGGTTGAACTGGGTGGCACTTGATGTACGTCATAACCTTATCCATATATATATTTATACCAAGTTTTATAATAATCTAACTAACCAGTTCTAAGATAACTCAGTAATGCTCAGGTTGATCAAGATGGCATTTAATGTAATTCATTTCCTTATTAATGTATACATTCATGCCAAGTTTCGTTACAATCTAACCAACCACTTCCAAGATATGGACCTGGACGGAAAGACGGATGGAAGAATGGATGGTCGGACGAACTGACGGACAGACTGACAACGCAATTTCTATAAACCTCTCCGATTTATCGGCGTGGGATAAAAATGAGGCAACTTTGTCATGTGCTGTCCCAAATAAAGAGAATTAATTGTTAATTGTCTCCAAAATATGTTTCAGAACGGTAAATTATCTTCAATGCTTCAATCAGGAAATATCAGTACAGTAATGAAACTGTGTAATAATTTGAAAGAGATGAACAAAATGCCAAAGTTGTTAAACATTCTGTATTATATGTAATCTACAGTTGAAGTCATGTAAATGATGAGCTGTAATACAATGTTGTTGTTGTTGGTTCCATAAAATCATAAATCTTTACTGGGAAATAATTAAATTAAATTCATTATAACATACCATTATTTTCGAGTTTTGAAATTACCGTGAGGTCAAAACACCTCTCTTCACCTAGAGTCTCAGAACTGAAAACAACAAATTAATCAATAATTACTGTATTAAAGCATATGGAATAAATAAGCAAAGGTACAGTGTATGTTAAAAGCCAAAATCATTGTATATAATATACTATTAATAAATGCTTAGAAATCTTCAAACAGAACAAAACATATAGATTTAATAGTTTTGTTCGCAAAAATAATGTTCTGCTCAATATAAAGCAAATAATGTTATATTTCTCTGACATTTTCGTATTAACATTTAACCTTTTTGTATAGTATGTATATCTAAAATAAAAAGCGCAGCAAAGACTAAGTACAGGACAAGTGATTTTTAACTAAATGACGACTGACTCAGTGAGTATTTTTATTTGAGATGCAGAGTAGAAAGACATAACATGTCAATATTTTGTTTGCCTTATTTGACACAGCTTTCGTATATTAAAACCTACATTATTTTTTCTCAAGTGTTA
The DNA here is from genome assembly GCA_012932295.1 of Cyclina sinensis. NCBI lineage: Eukaryota > Metazoa > Mollusca > Bivalvia > Venerida > Veneridae > Cyclina > Cyclina sinensis. Next base: position 8,840,565 of record JAAONU010000011.1, read on the forward strand.
AAGGATCCTAATTATTTCTTCTAAAGTAGAAAGTAAGTATGTGCAAGTAAAAGAACAAATAGTTCATTTGGTATATATTCAAGGTCAACGTTGAATAAAGCATGATTTGTAAATAAGGCAACAAACCTTAATATTAAAATTATATAACGATATACAACAATTCAACAGTATAGTGTTAAATTGCAAATCTGAAATATACTTTATAAATACATAATTAAGTAACTATATCTTCAGAAATAACTTTACTTTAGGTACATGATCACTGAATCTTTATTACATAATTAGCTCTAATATTTTACCCCTGCAACGATCAAGAACATACCCGTCTAAGCTTACTGCAGAACAGAACCGTTTGACTTTGCCTACATCTTGTGCGCCGTTTATTACAGAAACATCAAACGAACAGTTCACAATGTTTGACATGCCTGGTGTACAAGGCTTGCAAGACGTAAATATGTGGTAGGAGCCGACTCCAGTATCTAAGGTAGGTGTGACTGAAACACTGAAACAAATTGATACATATACCACTAGTACATTAACTCGTTATACAAATATATTGCAATGTAAATTCTTGAACGATAGCTCCTTTTGCAAACACACACTTGAAAGATAAAGCCAATGTGAAGTAGGAAGTAAGATTTTATTATTATTGGGTAGTCACGATGGGTTATATCTTATAAACTAGACAGATTTAAAGAAATTGTATGTGTAACATATGACTTACCATTTATCCTCATTACCCAGCCCAGGAGTTATTTGATAAATCACGTGACACGGCTCACCTTCTGCACATTTCACTTCTGCGTCATTTGGAAGACTTGGGAAGATGAAATGAGGACGATCCTTGTATTAGAAAGGAAATTGTAAAGTAAACCATTTTACCTAATGTCAGTTATCAAATAACTTAATGGGCTCTCTTTAGATTTCCATAGTATTATATAATTCGAATTATCCTTACAAAAATTTGGCTTGACATGGGGTAAGTATCTTAACAACCCATCTTACTTACAATGTAACAGGGGTTAAAGAAATGTTTTAGTATTTTACCTTGAATCCGTATATCGAAGAAACCTCTGGAAAAAAAACGACAACAAACTTTTAAAAATCTTTAAACTTCTTGTTATAATCAATTTTGATTTTTGGTTCTCATTACAGGTATTTTATTTTCTTAAGTCATATCTCATTTCCTTTTTCGTTTAAAATATGAATACCTGACTTCTTTACACTTTGTCTTTTTTGAACAGACATTAAAACGAGGAGGCACCGTGGTCCAGGGGTAGAGCGCAGGGCTCCGGATCCGGAGGTCGCGGGTTCGAATCCCGTCAGAGGCGAGATTCTCTCACGATCTTCACATTCCTCACAGCTGCGCGAATACTGGTATGGCACCCAGGAAGCAGTCATCGAGCGTGGTGAATCTAATTTGTAAGAACTTGTATCGCAATCGATGTAAAATAAATGAGTCTAAACTAAAACGAGGTCCTATGTAACTAATCACTGAGGATGATAGAACATTTTGTCTGCGAAATTGGATATTTTTATCTTCATCAAAACCATTTCGTGTTTCTGACCCTAATCTTTGTGATTAAGTTGTGCAAATGAAAATGGTACTGGATATTGGACAATGATTTTTCACAATAAATATAGATACAATATTATGCCAAGTTAAAGCACAAACACAGAGAGATGGATTTTCTGACAGACAAACTTATTTCCAATTATCTTGAACACACAGCGCCGTTATTCAGTAATACCTTAACAAAGTAAAACATTCTCTGATAAAAAGTATGAAGAAAAACATGAAAGGTATTTGAAGTTATGTTAAACTTGTACCTGTTGTAACGTCGACTTTAAAACATAGTTCGTCCTTATTTATTCTGAAAAGAATGAAGACAGTTGTTTCTTTTCTTGATCAGAATCATGCCTGTTAGTGAGCTAGATAGATAAGCTGAAGTTCAATGAAATAACTGGACATACATGAATACAAGTGTAGACTGCGTTTGTTTTGTCCGCAACAAATATTTTTGAAAGGGCAATATTTTCTGATTCCTACAGGAAACAATTCTAACTTTAGAAGTAATTCTACATTTCTTTCACAATAAATATGCCAAGTTTACATAATGTTTATGTCCATAGATTAACGTTAACTGAATGCAAGAATTAAGTGTTATAATAAATATTATCTTTGGTGAAATCTCTTAACACTGTCCGCTTACCCTTCACTATTAACTTTTCCCTTTTAGTCCGCAAACACACATTTCGAACACTACGCATGATATTTCCGTCTTAAACCTTATTTTATGCCCACTAATCAAAAGATATATTCAATATAATTCAAACAGTGTATAAAATTATTCAAAATAGAGTTCTTTAACAGACTGAAGAATGAACCTTATTTTGTTGTTGACTTACCTACCTGGTAGAAATAAATCATCAAAGTTCAGTCATTTTTAATTTTATCAAAAACTGACGGCAAATTGAACGGCGGTTATTTGCAATGTATAAAAGAAAATTTTAATCAGTTTTAGACCTTCACAATCTTTATAGTCTTTTCACGATACTTTATGCTAAATGAAGTGTTAATTATCAAATACGACGGTCGTAAATCGCACACACACTCACTACAAGGTTATTTTCATTAAACAATTTTGCAGTTCAACTGTTCATGAGTACATGTGTAAATCACTGCAACTCCAAAATAAAGCCTCTCCAACTGTTTTACACTAGCACCACCGCCGACATATTTACTTTACAATGTTTGCATTTATAATACTAAGGTTGAAGTACTGACTAAATCTTGGATTTAAAAAGGGTATATTTCGTTTTGAAATGAAGAATATTTTGTATTTTACAAATGTCATAACACCTCTAGTTAATAGGAAATATTCCCAGCATTTTATTTCCAATAAGTATAAAGTTTATAGAATATTTGTTTGTTTTCTACAAAAATGGAATACATGTTATATCTTCTGGAAATGATACAATTTTAACCAGATGAAATGCTATCACTTTTTAATAAGATAAATTACATTTTCTCTCAAAACAAACAGACACCCTTTACGTAATAATATGATATAAGGTTTAAGGTACCTCTAAGAACTTTACTTTTAAGTCCTGAAGTCAAAGACTAATGGGGACTATGTATGGTACAAACAGTCTAATGCCTGATAGAACATACCCATTCTCGTCAAAACTTTGTATACAGACATCTTTTTCGCCAACTTCTTTTGCTTTCAGTCCGATGTTTACTTGGAAACTTCCGGGTATACCTTTATCTTCGACATCAACGTTAGTAAGCATAACTGACGGACTAACAAATCCAGCAGAAACATCTGGTCTGTAATATTATTGCGTTAATATATAATAATTATTATCTTAATTCAATATTGTTTTATGCGTTAAGTTGGCAGCCTTTTATTGTTACGGTCCAAATCAAAAGAGTAACAGAAAGAATAAATAGTAACAAACTTTTAAACAATAACAAAGATTTATTCTTAAACAAATTACAAAGTACATAAAGTACAACTACACAAAGTCACAAAGAAAATGTTTTTACAGTACCTGGATTTAGTGCAGTCCTAAAATAAATTAATAATCCTGTCTGATCCTGGTAAGAGTAAATTGTCTTAAACTCTTAATCACTGTTGAAGTATAAAACTCCAAAAATAATTTGTTGTAAAAATAATCCCACAAATTGTTGAGAAGTTGAAATAATTCCTCACACAGTATAATAAACAATATTTTCAAATATAACTGTCACTGATGAAAATTTTATCCAATATTTTATGACCAAAGTTACCTAAAGACCCTGCTTCAAGAAACTCACTGACTTTCATATAGACAAAAATTTTTTAGAAGCAACATAATCTAGATTATTCCTTAAAACCAAAACAAATCTCCAATCTTCTTAATATAACCACAATGAGAAATTTATAGAAAATTCCAGAAGTATCCAAAAACTAGGCCACTGATCAGTTCCAAAAAATAGAACTGTAAAAATGCTATTATCACACGTACACATAACACTTTCCCTATAGAAAGAGAGAAATATGAATGAAATGAATATTTCTTTCACACAAAATTTACAGTTACAATGATATCAAGAGAAATGTTAAGCAAACAAACATGTATATTAATCCATCAACAAGTATCAATGTTTTACCCCAAAAAAATAGCTTGCAACTTCCTGATGTTTGAATACAATATTTAACATACATGAATGACTTTCAAATGCGTGAGAGTGCATCAGCAATCAAATAAATTATCTTTACCCTTAATATGTTTTATTTCAATGTTTTATTTCTGTAGAAATAAATTCCACCTCAATAACCTTTGATTTTTGTTTTTAAGTTTATGTAAGAAAGTGAAGGGATAATGATGGCTGAAGACAATAATAGGTGAGGTAGTAAGACAAACTTCAAAATGCTGAATAGCAAGAATAAGAGCAAGCCACTCTTTTTCTATAGTAGAGTAATTTTTCTGATGTTCATTAAACTTTTTAGAAAAATAACAAACAGTATGATCTACTCCATTGTTGTCTTCTTGTAATAGTACACTTCCTGAAGCAATGTCACTGGCATCTACTGCTGGTTTTAATTTTTTGTTAAAAGCTGGTGCCAAGAGAACTGGTGCACTCTTAAGTAAGGCTTTAAGTTTTTCAAATGCAACTTGACACTGATTATTCCAAATAAATTTATTTCTTTTCTTAAGAAGATTTATTAAAGGTTCTGCAAGAACTGAAAAGTTATTACAAAATTTTCTATAGTACCCAGCAATACCAAGAAATCGCATCAGCTGTCATTTACAAGTAAGTACATGAAATTCAGAGATATCTTTGACCTTAACTTCTATTGGATTAACTTGGCCCTATCCCACACCATGACCTAATATTGTTAAAGTTGCATGACAAAATTTACTTTTTGCAAGATTAACGGTTAACTTAGCAGATGTTAAACGATCGAAAAAAGATCTAATAATCTGAAGATGTTCACTCCATTCGTCTTCGTAGATGAAAACATCATCAATTTACGTGTCACATCCATGAAGACCTGAAATAACCTGGTTGACAAGCCACTGAAATGTCGCTGGCGAGTTTTTCATTCCAAATGGCATAAATTTTATCGATATAATCCATCTCGTGTTACAAAGACTGAGATCTCTTCAGCTTTGTCAGTAAGTGAAACTTGCCAAAATCCTTTTAGAAGATGAAACTTTGTCACAAAATTTGCTCTTCCAATTTTGTCGATACAATCATCAATTCTTGGTATTAGAAATGAATCAGTTTTAGTTACAAAGTTAATTTTTCGATAATCTGTACACATTCGATAAGTTCTGTTTGGTAGAAGGACAAGAATACACGAAGAGCTGAAATTACTTTGGCTTGTTTCAATTCAGTCATTGTCCAACAAATATTTAACATCTTCTTTTAGATATTGTTGTTTAACAGGATTCAATCTATAAGGGTGTTGTTTTATTGGTTCTGAATGTTTAAGTATAACATCATGGTAAATTTTATCTGTCCGTGTGGGAAATAAATTCCTACAGCCCAATCTTTTTCAGTGTCAAAACAGTATGACCTTATCATATTTTTAAGCGTTTAATGTAATCGCTCTAAAGCGCCTTGACTTTCGGGATGATAAGCTAAAGGCTTGTATTGCTTAATTTAAGCTCATGCATGACCTGTTGAAAAAAACCTGACATAAAATTTGACCCTTGATCAGACTCTACTGACCTAGGTAAACAAACAAATGTGAAAATTTCATAAGAGCCTTAACAATAATTTGGCTTTGATATTTTTTAACGGGATTGCCTCTGGGAAGCGTGTAGAAGCACACATAATTGTTGAAAGATTTTGAGAACTCGACTTTATCTTAGGTAAAGGACCTACACCATCTATCATTATTCTACTAAAAGTTCTTCAAAGGCAGGAATAGGCTGTAAATGAGCCTTAGGTATTGTCTGAATAGGTTTTCTTACCATTTGACAAGAATGACAAGATTTACCATACTTAGATACATCTTATTTAAGACCAGGCCTATAAAAATGATTTAAAAATTTATGATAGGTTTTGTTAACACCTAAATGACCTGACATTGGCATTTCATGAGCCAAACTTAATATTTCATCGCGATATGACTTCGTAACGACAATTTGGTGATTAACAGTCCTTTAATCGTCAGATGGGACATTAGGTGGTCGCCATTTTCTTATTAAAATCCCATCCTTATCATAGTTACGAACTGGGACTTGTGAAATTTCATCTTCCTTTTTGAAAATGAGCTGAAATTTGAGGATCATTTTTCTATTCATAAATAAGCTGTGACCTTGATAGCATGTCATGACCTTGAGTTTTTGATCTTGGTGGAGAAAAAATCATATACTGACAAATCTGTCTGATTTTCAGGCAGCTTAGAAGGAAGAGATATATTTTTCTCATCATGAAAAGACTGACCTATTTATGTATCAGCTAAATCAATATCTGAAGAGCTATCTCGCTCAATGGCTTTCATAGCCAGAGATCGAGTCACTGTACATGAAGGATAAAGATCAGGGATTTCCTGTTCAATTCGGTCAGGTGTCTGATCCACAATTGGTGTGTCAGTTACAAGTGGGTTAACCACAACCACAACCTTATCTCCAGCTAAGTCATTACCTAGCAGTAAATGAACACATTTAAAGGGTAAGAAAGATCTTATACCAACAGTAACTGACCCAGTAACCAAATCTGATAATAAATGAATATTATGGAGAGTGACATTAACAAATCCACACTCTACTCCCTGAAGAAGAACACATAACCCAGAAGAAGGCAGAGTATGCTAAAATAAGAGATTGAGAAGCTCCGGTATCCCTTAGGCTTTTAATAGGGGTAGGTGGGCAAGTATCATCCATAAGTGATACAAAACCATCCGAAAGAAATGGTTCATAAATCTCCATTACAGAAAAAGATTTTGGTTCTGTGACATTAAAAATTATATTGTTTTCACTACAAGACTGTGGTTTAGATCTTGAAGTGGTGAGACCTGTGGGTTTGGTCCCATCACCTAGTGAATGCTTCCTTTTTAAAGTAAAGCACTGAGAAATAAGGTGTCCAGGTTTCTTACAATAAGTACATGTAGGACGAGATAAGGGACTTTGACCTTTAGGTTCATCAAATGACTTTGGTTTAGAAGTATTGTCATACTTGATGAGCCAGATGAATTACAGGAATTAAATTTGGAATGAAAGTGTGAGGAAGTGGGTTTCCTTTTGTTTATAAATGAGATTTTGTGAGTTAAAGAATAATCATCAGATAAACGAGCAGCATCATTTAAAGCCCTACTTGTTTTTCATCTAAGAAAGATTTGATATCAGATGGAATACAACGTTTAAATCTTCAATTAACATAAGCTGTCTAAGACTTTCATGATTTTTATTGATTTTCTTAATCAAACAGAATGTATCAAATAACTTTTTTTACCAGAGCAAATTCAACATGAGTTTGACCTATTTCTTTTCTAGCATTACGAAATTTCTGCCTATAAGTTCCAGGAACGAAGTCATCATAACCTTTAAGAATTAACTCTTTAATACTGTCATAATCAGAGCTTTGTTCAACAGAAAGTTATGTATAAATTTCTAGGGCTTTACCAATCAAGACACTTTGTAAAAGTAAGGTCCAGTGCTCTTTTTGCCAGTTCAAATTTCCGGCAACTTTTTCAAAATGAAGGAAATATTTGTCTACTTCTATTTTTATGGAAAGGTGGAACAAGCTTAATATATTTTGAAACAACAAAATTTGACATTTTCTGTTTTAACTGATTTGTTTTTTCCTACATTTCTAATTCTTTCATTTTTAACTAAAATTCTCTTTCTTCTCTTTCTTACTGTAGCTTTAATTGAAATTCTCTTTCTTCTCTCTCTTTTGTAGCTTTAACTGAAATTCTCTTTCCTCTCTCTCTTTCTTGTTTTTCAAATTTCAACTTTTCTAATTCTAATTAAAATTCAAGCTCCCTTAACCTAATTTCAGTTTCAGATTTTGCTTTGACAATTAGAGAAAGTGCATTTTCATCAAAAATTTCTTCTTCAACAAAATATTGAACTAAAAGATTTTTAATTTCTTGCTTACACATAGAAGATTTAACTGTAAACAATTTATAATGTTGTGCAAGACTGAGCAAATCAGTTTTCTTAGCTAAATTAAACATCTCCTGGAATGGTTCAGCTACAAATTTATCAAATTTAAAAAACATGATTGTTTGCTGGTTATATGAATTTGAAATGAAATATCATTTTCAGTAACACAAAAATTCAAAAGCGCATTTAAAACAACAAGTATGGTGTAAATTTAAATGAACAAATACAGTAATAGATATTGACAATAATCAGCCGAACTAAAATTTTCAGATCCTGGACGAGCCCCCAATTTCTGTTACGGTCCAAATCAAAAGAGTAACAGAAAGAATAACCAGTAACAAACTTTTAAACATTTTAAAACAAATAACAAAAGTACATAAAGAACGATTACACCAATTCACAAAGAAATTTTTTTACAGTACAGGAATTTAGTGTAGTCCTAGAATAAATTAATAATCCTGTCTGATCCTGGTAAGTTTTAATTGTCTTAAACTTTAAATCACTGTTGAAGTATTTTCCATAAAACTCCAAACTAACTTGTTGTAAAAATAATCCCACAAATTGTTGAGAAGTTGAATTAGTTCCTCACACAGTTTAATTAAAAATATTTCCAAATATAACTATCACTGATGAAAATTTAATCCAATATTTTATCACCAAAGTTACCTAAAGACCACGCTTCAAGAAACTCTCTGACTTTTATATAGACAAAACAAAATCCAGAAGCAACATAATCTAGATTATTCTTATAAAAACAAAACAAATCTCCAATCTTCAAAATATAACCACAATGAAATATTTATAGAAAATTCCAGAAGTATCCAAAAACTAGGCCACTGATCCGTTCCAAAAATAGAACTGTAAACATGCAATTATCACATGTACACATAACAATATACACTTCTTTACCAAATTTGATAAATTGATTAATTTATGATGCGTATAAAGTGTACTTACTTTTGACCATTATGTTTGTTTTCAGTGAGAAGTAACGCCAAACTACAGGGTTGGAATAACACACACTGGAACCTTCTAGGAATGACTGTTCCCGTGAATGACAGCTTTAATCAAAGAAATATATATTTTTTGCATATCTGACTTACTTGTATATCATTTATCATTAGACACGAGATTGCCAAATAGTAGTTATCACATGACGTGCTTGTGACAAAAGAAACAACGCATTTGTTATTTCTATTGCAAGTGAATGAAAATATAATCGATAAAAGGCAACATCGGTCTTATCAGGTATAAATTTTAACGAATCCAATTAAGTACATAGTTACATGAAAAAAGAACTAAAACAATCAACTTAATTTGTAGGAACTACAATTTAAATAGAATATCCCCCGAGCCAAAAAACAATCTTTGACTGGATCAGTTTGTTTATAAAATCTTTAGTAATGGTTCATACACAATTTTTGAGCTCTTTTGATATTTTTGCTCAGTTCAATTTTCCTTGTAAGGCTAACGAAATGAGCAATTAAACGCAATATATATTAAAACAGCATAAGCGAAAATTATTCTTTTTGGGAAATAGCACTAGCCTTTGACTTCTTCATATGAAACTTTGAATATCATTTATTGTTTTATTATTAGTATTTCAACTGTTTCTTATGCGTGACTTTAAAATGGCGACAGCTATGTTATGACAATGTTACATTTTAACGACGCTTTTGTCTGGATCAGAGAATGAATACGTTTATAAAACGGTTAATTAGAGTACATTTACTAGTCAAACTTACCTCTGAAAGTCTATCCGACTGTTGTATCTCTGAAAAGAAACAAAACTGATAATTGGTACTTGTCAATAAAGATTCTACACTTAACATTGCAACAAGAATTTAGACAAGTAGTGAAAGTAAAGTTAAGACTTCAGTTAAAACAAAGTAAAAACTTAAAACAGTTATTTCAAAACAAACCGCAATGTTGGCCGATGAATCCAGCAGTGCAAAAACAAGTTTGTTGACCATCGTTTACTTTACAATATGCGTCATTTTGACAGTCGTTTCTTGGACATGGCCCTGAAATATTAATTTATTATATTACCGTCGAAAGCTTGTAGATCATATACATACAATACATAAAAGCAATGTTATACAGTTTTCAATATATTGATACAGTAACTGTTTTGGTATGACTTTTAAGATAAAGAAAATATTACACGATAAAAGTATCCACTTTGAACATTTACCGATACTATTATGATATATAAAAAAGTTTTGTCATTAGATATATATTGATGGACATCTTTTGGTACTCCTTGCCAATAACATTTTTATTAAATGACTCTTGCATTATTTTGTTTCCGGTTGATCAATAGCTGATCACATTCTTTATTGTTTAAAACAATATCCCTTTTTTGTTTATTAATTGACTTTTAAACTATTTTGTTTCTTGTTGATAAATTGCTGATCATGTTCTGTAGTTAAAACAATATCTCTTTAGAGCTGAATATTACTTTTTATAGACTTGCACGAGAACAGCAACTGACCAATCAGAAACCAGATAATTTACGAGACATTTAAATATACAATATAAAATACTGAATGAACAAACAGCATAAAATGGAATTTAAATAATGCACATAATGTTTTCATCAAAACTAAGTATGAAATGCTGACAAACGCAAGTTATGAATTATCAAAGACAACAAATAATTTAGACAACATTTTTCGAAAAGTTAGGTTCCAACTTAACAGAAAAATATAGTGTAATAAGATAATGAAATTGAGACCAGTAACTAGGAAAATACCTTCTTCACATTTGTCTCCCTTATAATTTTCTCGACACATACAGTAAAACTCGCTTGTTCCATTTGGAAAGCAGTGACCTTTATTCTGACATGTTGAACTGTGACATGCATCTAAAAGCGAGAATGAGAATGAGACAAGTATGAAAACACAGCAAAAGGATCATTTACTTTTCTAAAAACTAAATGAAAGTCAGATGTTTCTTTTAATTTAATTACTGTGCCCCTCCAACATGCAGCCCACTTAAACGGATTAGCTTGTATGCTAACCTCGAATGTAAATACGCTATACGTCAGAGTGTCACTAATATCAGTGATAAGATTACTGATGGACAAACGCCCTCTGAATTATCTGAGTAAGCTAACTACATATCTTGTAAAGGGGATCGCAGATCTGAATTCTGTCCGGGATATGCGGTGTATCTGATCCAACGACAAGAACAGTACTACTACACGCACAATAATTTAGTCACAATGAGATAGGAACGCTTCATGAAATCACTTACTATGTCCTTCATTCAAGATTTCGGCTGAAAAACACCTTTTCTGAAAATCTGCTTTTCTGAAATTATACAAAATAAGCGTGTTTTATTGAATCCATTACTTTTAAAGCATTGTTATCTCTTGTATGAGATAAAAGTTTTAGATTAGCGTGCATCGTAAATACATTTTTATTTGTTAAAGCATTTATTTACATCTAAATTTTATTAATCTTTATCTAAGCATATATCTAGGACTTACGCAGACTGAAAGCAGACGTCGTAGGTTCCCACCTCGGTAAAGGTGAATGTGCTTTCTGTTACACACACCCCATTCCCGTGAAACACAGGGGGGAAAACGATAACTCCTTCGGTTGTGGAAATAACGTTTTTGCTGAAACAAAAGAAATATCTGAAAAATTACATTAGTGTTGTTCGTACTAGAGAGATGTTTGCTTCATTTGCATTAAAGCCCAGTCATCTCTCAGAGGCAATTGTTTTGAGTATATTAAACGTGCAGTCAGATTTTATCTCTTCCCTGACAAATTATTTCAAACGTTAATAAGTAGTTTTTGTTTACTAGATATTTCTGAAAGGTAACAATCTTTGCCGTATAACCGCCGTTAAGTTATGCACAGTAAAAGTGATGTCGAAATCGAACTACTGTAGACTGCTTTGTTATGTTGAATTATATGATACTGTTCGTTTATTCGCTGTACCAAACTTTTCTGAACTGTCATCGGAAACGCCCACAAATTTGAAATATTAACACATTCAGAATTTTTATATTCTTTGCAATAATCAAAAACTGCTTTTAAATAACATTTTTAAACAAAATGAAGTTGTTTTCTTATTCCTTTTTCCTTTTTCAAATAGGAATAAGGGACAAAAGAAATAACAGATGGAAACGGATAAATATCTTAATATCTGTACAAAACTACATGAGAAAATGTGATTACCTACAGCAGAAGAGTCTGGTATTTGTTTTTTATTCAAAGTTGATCTCTATGCCTTATTGAACATGTAAACACTGTTAATGCGACTGCTTTAAGTGATCGCTTGGTTATTGGTTACACCATTCTTGTTATTGTTTGAATGCGTTAGATCTTCAAATCTGTAGAAATAGTTCTTTTGTTATATATCAGATTTCCTTTACTTTTTTCGCCTTAAACATTTTTTTAAGTATTGGTGATAATTCTGATGGTTGAGCGCTCACGAACGCTTGTATTAAAGATTTTCCAAAGCTGTTCTTTTTACTGAACATAAACAGATTTTTTCAAGTATCCCACTTGACTAGCTCAGGTGATCATTTTTGTATTTGGTTTTGCCTTTTCTTCTCAAGTTTTGACAAATATTAAGAGTTTGACATTATAACATCCATAAGTTCTATTATTCAAAGTTGAACAAGGGTGTCATTGCCACAAAATATGTCCGTCACAAAGATTTTGGTGAAGATTTAGGCATAATAGATAAAAAAAGGTGTTAGTAGGGAAGCAAGTGTGACTATTCCTAATGCTGGATAGTGAAAAATACATTTTAAATGAACCTGAAGATAAATCAGTACATATATGAGTCCAAGAAAGGGAATAATTACAATGAAAATTGACATTTGGACAAAATTGTAAACATGTATTTATACCAGGTTTAAAGTACATGAAATTATACAGGTGCTTGAATTTTGCACAAGGCACTCTGTCTGATAATGATGAACACTTGTTCAATTTTACATTACAATTCCTCAAAGCATGTGGACATTCATTCTTGTTTAGATTGGCGTATATTAATCTTCAGTACCGAGATGTTAGAAGCATAAGTGAAACTGTTGAACTAAAGAAAGTAACGCTTAATTAAAACCAGATGGTTATAATTTAAGAACAAGTACAATGTACATTATACTTTGCTGAATTAATTATTTAATGCACTTTTGATAAATGTGTGAAATGTATGATCACACGAATATATACTCAGCCAAAATAAAAAGTACCCATTTTATAATTTCGAATATCTTTTTTATTATCATGTTAACACAAACCTATCTAATGTAAGATGTACCAGAATTGTTGGTTTATGTGTTGACCAAATTTTACCCGCACTGAACCATGCGTTTCCGTAAAAAAGTCATTTAAGTCGTTTTGCATGTGCGCTTCGTGCGGCACATATCCGGTGTCAGTATCGGACTTCACAGAATTTTTCGTAAACCATCACAATTGAATAAAATTGTGTTGAAACAAGTCGAAATTGTCAAGGCTAAATAATGAGGAACGAAACCAAGCTATTGGGATGCTAAATGCAGGCATGTCAGCAACCGCTGTATCCCGGCACTTTGGTTGTACTCAAAAGACTATCGAGCGTTTACAGAGACGATTCCGTGTCGCAGGAAACGTTGCCGACCGTTCTCGAAGTAGTATGCCACGTGTGACCACTGCTACCGATGATCGCTATATTGTCTTGCAGCACCTACGTAACAGGCGTATAACTGCAGCAGCAACCGGGCGACAGTATGGTATTCATCCACAGACTGTCCGAAATCGGTTGAGACAGAACGTTCAGCCTGTTCGTGCGTACCGACCATACTTCGGTCAAATTATCATCCGACGTCATCGAACTGCAAGGCTAGATTGGTGCCGCCGTCACCTGCGCTTCCGACCTTCTGATTGGGATTTGATTTTGTTTTTCGACGAAAGTCGGTTTAATCTTAGCCATGCCGACGAACGTGAACGAGTTAATCGGCGTCGGGGAGAGCGTTTTGCTGATGCGTGCGTCATTGAGCGTGACCGTTTCGGAGATGGTTCAGTCTTAGTATGGGGTGGGATAATGGGAGGTAACAAGACTCGTTTAATCAATATTAATGTAAACATTAATGCTAAGATTTACATAAATGATGTTCTTGCTGTGGAAGCTCTTCCTTTCATTCAGTTACATGATCCAAATGTCACCTTTATGCACGATAATGCCCGTCCACATACAGCCGCAAAAACCAGGCAGGTTTTGGCCACAAATAATGTCAATGTCTTGGACTGGCCTGCGAATAGTCCCGACCTTAATCCCATTGAAAACATTTGGGACTATTTAGGGCGCCGTGTTCGAATTAATCATGCAATACACACTGTTAATGACCTTGCAGCGGCCTTACAAGCTGAGTGGGCCAATTTACCTGCACCATTTACACAGCGTTACGTCAACAGCATGAGCCGCCGTATCACAACGTGCATTGCGATACTGACAAATTTCATTGAATCTTCAGTCTCTTTTTTGTTAGTTGATACCTCTCAAATCAATTTAAACCAGTCATTTAATGCAATTGTGTCTTACAAAATTAAGTGTGATTTTGGAAATTGACCCCTATGTGATATCACTCGATTTTTTTCAATGAAAGTAATATCGCAGCGACTTTAGATTTTCAAAGCACGTCAGCAAAGAATGATTCTTTATCACAGACAGAAGAACTAATCAGAATCTGCTTTAATTCTAAGTAGCTAGATAGAAATGTACGATGGGTACTTTTTTATTTTGGCTGAGTATATGTACACAAACAGTATAATGACATTTTAGTAAATTTGTGTCATCTGGACAATGGATTGTGCGTATCACGCTCATGATGGTAAACACTTGTGATAGAGTCCCTTAATTTATGTTGACTTAATGGCCCACACACATTTTCATACTATTATCTGACCTTTGACCTCTTTTTTGTGACACCGACCTTGGCCACAGGACCTTAATTTTGCGCACGACATTCCGCTTCACAATGGTAAACATTTGTGCAAAATAATATTAAAATATCTCAATGGAATTGGAATATGCTTGTAATGCTCAGTCTCATGGTGGTGAATATTTGTAATAGAATCACTAGTTTAATAATGACTAAAAGATCCGTACACACATTTTCAAGTTTTAATGTGATTTTGAACTCTATGTGTGACCCTGACCTTGGTCGCAAGTACCTAAATTTTGCATACTACACTCCACCTTACAATGTTCAATATTTGTGCAAATTAATAATAAAATTTCAGAATGTATGTAGAAGTTTTGCACCGGACAATGGTTTTTCTCTGACCTCAAAGTGTAACCTTAAACTTTGACCATGAAGCCTGGTTTATGCACAAGATACTACGTCTTATAATGGTAAACATATGTATCAAGTTATACTAAAATCCCACCATACATGTACGCCCGCCATGGGCGTTCCAAGAATACGACCCGGTTTTTAAAACGGGTAAGGAACTATTTCTAATATCCTTAATCGACTCGCGTATTTTATCGAAATTATATGAACCAGACGCTTTGAGTGTCGTTTTAGTGATTATTCTGTGCTATTACGATGAGATTCGACTTGATTTAAATTTTCGCGTTTTTTTTGTTATTTCTTCTCTTTTTACTCCAATTTGAAGAAGGTATCCGGAACTGGATCACTATTTTTTATATCACTTGTACACCTTTTTCAAGTACATTAATGACATTTTTGTAATAGATTATGCACTTGCACTTGCAATGTTTGATACTACAATCAAGTTGAAATTGTCGCTCTCTATTTCGACCTTTATCTCTATTCCTACATGAATTTTAAAAGATTTTTTTTAAATACTCAATGCTACAGCTTTAAATGATTACTTTGATGACGTAACTTTAAGTCTACTTCATTTTTGTACGAAATATATTGAGATGCTGACCCGGAAGTATGCATTAGGTCTTCTGTTCTTCATTTGGATTTAAAAGTATTTTTCATGTACTTTGTGGCGCGGATGCTTTCATGATATTTAAATGACTGAATATGCGTTTCATGATGCATTTTATACAGAAGTAAGTTGAGTTTTCGCTTTTATATGCGTTATCTTATCTTTTCCTTGTTTGGAATTAATCGCTCTTGTACAAACATTTTTCAAATACTCGATGCTACTGCTTTAATTTTTGGGCTGGCTGATTAGAGTTCCATGAAATCGTAAATAGATATTGACTCGTTTAAAGGCGTTAGCTGTTCTGTTCTTTATTTGGATCTGAAGAAAGAATACGGAACGTGTTCCCTATTCATTATTTAAAAAGAGAATAAGGAATAAAAGTAACTTTCTAGAGAGAAGTTTTATTTATGTTTTTCTACATTCTCGCAGAGCTGCGTAGCTTGTATGGCATTCGAGAATAGTACTTTTTTGTAGAAAGTAGTGTGGCTTTAAACAGGCGAGAAATAAATATTGGAATAAACACATTATCCGAAATTTTCTGTCGCACAGACTTGCACAAACAAACAACAGTCCTTAGAAGTAAGAAAAAGAAATAATTCCTTACAGCCAGCAAATCACCGTAAAAGTCCTCTCAATATTGTGTCTGAGGTTTCGAAAGCTCCAATTTATAAACAAAATTAACTTACCATGTAGAGGATGGAGATGTATACAGCACTACTGTAAACGATTGATTTATATAACCCACCAATTTACTGCCTTCAACATACGTTGGGTCAACAAATTTTATAGTTCCCTGAAAGGTCAACATTTCAAATCACAAATGTTTGTTTAATTTCATTATCTCACTTTACAAAAAAGTGCACCTAATCAGCATGACAGTTTTAGTGTTTAGAAAGCTGTAACAGATTTCACTTTTTTTGCTTTTCTTGAACATATGAATGAAAAAATATTGAATATAGATAAAAGTATAGAACACAAATGAAATTTAGCACATACTGCAACGTTTGACACGCCATAAAATTTAGCACATCGCATACTTAAGTCCATACATAAACAATCATTCTTGTGAGTTTAAAACACGAAATGCAAGTAGTTTTAGAAAAGTTGTTACCCTGAAAACCTGACGTTCTCGAAAAAAAACTATTTTTTCAAAATATATGTAAACAAGAGGACCAAATGGTCCTGGGTCGCTCATCTGAAAAAGAACAATTAAACAACACGGGGAGGGGGAACTAGCTATCAAATGAATAAAAATAAATAAAAAAAAAATTTTGCCCGCGGAAGTTAGTCCGCGGTGGCGGGAAGCATACTGATGGTCATGACATATGCATATAAGTCCCGCTCTTTATCAGCAATATTTCTTCACAGTCTGTTCAAATTTCACATTTTTAAAGGGCCATCCAAAG
The DNA here is from genome assembly GCA_012932295.1 of Cyclina sinensis. Taxonomy (NCBI): domain Eukaryota; kingdom Metazoa; phylum Mollusca; class Bivalvia; order Venerida; family Veneridae; genus Cyclina; species Cyclina sinensis. The sequence goes on from JAAONU010000011.1 coordinate 8,857,990, forward strand.
GACATCTGGGTCAGAAAATTTTTATCTGCTGTGCACACCAAGTTTCAAATCGGTAGTTCTAGAAATGTTGAAAAGATTTCTTCAACAGTCCGACCGATCATCCAACCAACCGACAAACCGACCGGACGTAAGATGAATCCAATAATAATTTAAAGTTGTCCAAAAAAGACGTGAAGGAAAAATCATCCCTGCCCCGGGCGGCCATGATTTTTCACGGATCGCAATAATTTCGCACCTTATATAGAAGGCCACGCAAGGAACATTCACGCCAAATTATTTTTAAATTAGACCTAAAGTTTTTAAGGAGAGGGTTTTTAAAGTAAGCTGTACACATAGACAAGGAAAATAAGCCCCGCCCCTGGCGGCTTTATTTCAAATGGATTGAAATAAGATTTAAAATTGATGTAGAGGGTCACACAAGGAACATTTGTGCCAAATCATTTTTAAAATCGGTCGAGGAATTTCTGAAAAGAGCTTTAAGTTTTTCCTTTCAGTTGCAATGCCAACCAGAGTTCTCCATAGAATTCCATTATTTATATAACTGAGAAAGCTGACCATGTAAGAACCATTCCTGTGAAGTTTTATTGCAATCGTCCTTTTTTCTTTAGAGAAAATTTAGAACTGATCTCTCAAGTGGGATCAATTCTGACACCAGAACCGTGATTTATATGATTTAGAAGTCCACTAGATGATATTACAAACCAAAATACGTAAGCTGTAGATTATGTGGCTTCAGAAATAAGAATTTTTAATTTTTTCGTTTAAGTTGTCATGGCAACCTGAGATATGGAATTCCAATTTTTTATACCATTTTGAAAAAGGGCCATACGAAAATCATTCCGGTGAAATTTTATGACAATAAGCCCAGTTTTATTAAGAGGAAATGTCGTTTGAAGTTAATTGTGGACGAAAGACAAAAGAGCATTCTAAAAGCTACTGACCAAAAGTCAGGTAAGCTAAAAAACTCAAGCAGTACTTACGTTACTTTGAAGAGCTGAAAGAGAAAATTAAGAAATTAAACAGTTTTCTCAATTAAATATTCCATAGGTAAAAATATGTCCATTTCCAACATAACTAATAACGGAGAACAGATCAATATATTTCTATTTTTCTTAAATCAATTTCTTTTTGTGTTGTTGTTGTTTTTATTTAAGATATAACAAAAAGACCTTGTATTGTTACTCAATTAGAAAAAATAAAAATAATAATTCATACAATTTTAAAGTGATACCTGTACTTACCATTATCGGAAACATATATCACAGAAAATGAGTTTGATTTTCGAGCTGAGGCAATTTTCGGGCCTGTTCTGAGATCAATGCTCAGTAGAGAAAAGTTTCGATTTAGAGCACATATACAGTCAAACATTACAATTCTCATCCGTGGCAAAATTTGGGCCTGCTCTGATATTCATATTAATGTTAAAATCAATTTCAAACTTAGCTGATATTCGAGCCAGGTACCAGCTCATATATTGATATTCTATTTAAATGATTTTAAAACTTGAGCAAATATCGAGTTTGAGACCGATATCTAAATTTAAGTGAATTTCGATAAAGTGTTTTATAACAAACTAGTTCTGGGCTCGACCTTGACAATCGAATATATAACACAGGTGAAATGTGATCCAGCTCCGATCGATTTCCAAAAACAATCGAATATCAAGCTTATGCAAATAAGCTAACTTATGCTTGAGCTAACTCTGACACCGATATTCAGCTGTTAGTAAATTTAGGGTTAGTGTATCTGATATATTCGACCCAGACAATTACATTTAGAAGCATGTATAAAATCAATTTTTTAGATCGATATTTTAGAAAAAGATATTTATACCTGTTTTACCTATCAAACAAGCTCTGAACTCATTATTTACTTTGATATTTTAACTCGAATTTACAATATCTTATTCAATATCCGTCGCAGAGCTCGCTCGATATTTGCAACAAACAAAATCGAATTTTACACTAACTGAAAATCAGTCTAAGAGCTGGCTCGAAATAAAGCTGCGTTTGAATTCTGAAATTTAATCTCCGATGTCCCAGCCGAATCCTAGTCAGTATTTCCAAAAACATGGGGCAAAATGTTCGATGCAGAAGAATATAGAAGTGCAAATGTGAAAAAAAATGAATGAAATAAAACAGACACATTTCCTCGGTTATTTTTTTATTGTTGTTTGTTTTAATTTGGCATTCACGTCAGTTTCAATCTCATTTTGGTGCGGTCAGTCCACCTAACAGAGTATTTCTGGTTATCAAATCAGTTTACTAACAAATCTCTCCGTAAGCGACTGAATGCTTCTTCACTTAAATCATCAAAGGTGGGGGACAAATGACCTATATACCCATCGTCCGAGATCAATTATAATGAGGTAATTCAACAGGTCCTGGAAGGGTTTGAACTGAAAACAACAGAATTTACAATCTACCAACTGAGGCAACTGACTCGGCTTACTCGGTTTAATTGCAGTGAAAGGCTGCTAAACATCATCAAAACTTTAAAACACTATTAATACTTGACGCGTTTTGAAGGAAGTAGCCTAAAGAGAGCAAACATCTTTACAGAAACCACATAGATTTTATTCTTATTGCTTGAAAAAGATTTTGCATTAAATCGGATACAGTTAATGATCTTTAAACGCTGCCTTTTTTTTAAAGATAGAAAACATTGTATATACGAAAATTATTGGTTTGAAAAAATAGAAAAGCAACATCATCAAAGCACTGAAAGTGCTGAATGATGCAGGTATCGCAAAGGGTGCAAACACATCCCTTATTTGACATACTGTATCCACTGGTAAAGTTCGCAATTTTCGCGAATTCATATATATCGCATGAATGTCTGCCAGCGTAATTTTCATCATTTAGCAAGGTATATTTTTACCCATGCACCGTGACGCTCGTACTTGTTATCTCTTTTAAGGGCTTATATTTTCTTATTCATTGAATTGTTTATATAAGCAGTGTGTTGATTTAATTTTCCTTGAAATAATAAAACTGACTAGGTAACTGAAAGGGAAGTAACTGTTGTGTAGTTTAGTAATATACATATTCAAAAACTATTTACTATTAACTTGAAGTTTTTACACCTAATAAAATAGGTCTCGTACAGCCAGGTCATGCAACAAAGCGATGCATTGTGTAATTATAAAAGGAAATCACCCAACTGGATGTGAGTTTGTCATTTATCAAAGGTGAACAAAACAAGTTTTGACTGCCTTACTGTAGGATTGTTTACAACTCATATACTAGAATAAAACGTAATTGTGTTAAATGTTCTTTTCTAGACAGTTATAACTGCATAGTTACTGACGATTTCATTATGTTTAACCCGATAGTAAAAAAAACTGTTTCAAATCAAAAACTAATTTATCATAATTGCAGTCAATGATTCAGGATTCGCGAACATTTCCGCCCGCTAAACTTCTGAAAACTTCTGATATTGTGATTTCGCGAACTTTTTTATGCGCAAAAATATCCAAAATATGAAGGCGAGGCTCTGCTCTAACCCTCTGAATTTTAATTCTAAATCAAAAACCTGCCCAGAGCCTTTCCAGTTCATATCGCGCGCAATTATATGCGAATTTTCATCTGAATTAGGCGATACACATTAGTCTTCAGGCTCAGAATCTGACAACAAGCACTCTCAGAAAGGCATGTTTCTACAAGGCTAGGTGGTGTGGATTCCGTATCGTCATCAAAATCAGTAATCTCTAGGCAATTCTTGTGCATGAATTCATCCTAATCACTGCGAAAAATACACCAATAAACGGAAGTGAACGGTCCCGTCTTTTTTAAATATACGGACATAAAATACTAATCCGTATTCGGAGCATCGGGTATACGGGAACTCCGTATATTTGTCACACATATACGGATTTCCATATTCTTCCAATATACATGTATGTATATGTGTCCGAATATTTGTAATATACGCACAGTACAAAACACGTATTTCAGCCATATACGGGCTATAACAACATGTAGTTTACTAGTATACGGAGGATATACGGACTTGTATTTTTATAGAATACGGGAAAGCTAAAAATCGTACATGATGCATATACGGGATAGAATACGGACTATGTATACAAGAGATATACGACGAATATACGGAAATGTATTTTCATAGAATACGGAAATGCTTAAAAGCGTATATGACACATATACGGGGCAAGAATACGGACTTTGTATACTGTAGATATACGTAGGAAATACCAAATTGTATTTTCAATGAATACGGGAAAGCTAAAAGCCGTACATGACACATATACGGACTTATTATATTACATGTACGGATCAAGAATACGGAGATATGCTATCAGCATAATAAAAAATAACTGAGTAACTTGATAAGAATGAGGAATTGCACAAACAAAAGTAATTCAAATTAGTTCTGAATTTAATGAATACTATTTTATTAACAAGTTTATTAATAAATGTAATATGATCATAAAAGAGTAACAATCAATAATAAAACTAAGCATATTGCAGTGATAAGAACATAACTAAATTCAATCTTGAAGTTATGCAAACAATGACTAGTGAACCTTGGCCACTTGGAAACATATATTCAAATTACAATAACATATGTAATATCAAAGATTTGTCAGCTCATGCCATTGGTATTTTTTCATACGATATCGTTAATAAATAGAAATCCAAGTATCACGGGTCATTGTTTAGTTGTACTACATATAAATAAGAAATGTTTTTAAAAATCTTATAAAAGCTTTGTCGAAGTGGCATTTTTACTTGCTACGATCACAGCTTATATAGAAGACCAAGTTTCACGTGCACATATAAACATACTAAATTATTGGATTATGAGTCAGTTCACTGTTTTTAACAAGGACATACATTAACAACATGCATTTCATAAAATTTTATTCTTTTTGTTCTTTTATTCTGCTCCATTGTCTTGTGGCTGTGACTTATTCTGGGACTCGTGCAAGACTCGCATCTGCTCCTGCAGCTCTGCAATGGATCATGAAGGTCCATTTGTCTGAAAATACAAAATGATAGTATTGATTTTGTATTTTTATTAATTTTCAATTATTACTTTTAAACATTTACTGTTTTTTACATAAAATATTGTATTACCTATTTAAAAATTGTTATTGTCATGGAAAGATGCTGGAATGATTAAGAGTTGGATATTTCATCAATTTAAAATTACTCTCATTCTTACTTTTTTGTGTGTTGGCAGTTTTACAAAGACTTATTTTTCACATCATTAAAAGTTGCGCATGCGTATTTTGCAAAAAAAATGGTATGCATAAACGTAAGGAAGTATGGTTGCATAAAGACAAATAAGAAGTAAGGATGCATAAAGATAAGTAAGGATGCGTAAAATATAAAAAGTAATGATGTGTAGAGATTATTAAGGAAAAGTAAGTTAAATATAAGTAAAGCGAAGGAAAGATAAGTAAGAGGAAGAAATGTAAATATAACTGCAATTATCATATTCGTGCATATTGAATATGTGATTTATTTAATTCTTCGTCCTACATTTCTCTGAAAATTGAATTATATACCGTTACTGAGTGATGCACGTGACCTGTCGAAGCACGTGAAGGGATGTTATGTTTCATAGAAGACGGGTAAAAAACAGATTTTTAATTTATATTCCACTAACAAATTCATTAGTTATATTGCATTGAAGAAAATATATTTATGAAAGTAAAAAACGGGAACAACGTTTATTACTTAAAGAAGCTGTTGTTCTTAAAATTAAAGTGAAATCAAGATATCATGAGAAAAAAAAACAACATAATTTTACGCTTCTATACACCTTTAGAATGGAAGAAAAAAAGTTGTTGACCTAACAGTGTGCAAACTCATGTCCTTCCAATCAGTAAATCTTTTTTCGCTAGGTATACCACTGAACCACGGCACTATTTATTTCTAATGTACATTGTTAGCATTATGCCTGTGATGATCTGTGAGTCAGTCGCGGGACGGCATAAAACGCAACACTATAGAATAAGGAGAAAAAGCTAAACTGACTTACGAATAAATTTTGCTATCATGGCATAAGTATTCACTAGCTTGATAAACACTTTTGCCGTAACAGGCCATGTGTATCATACAACATCTAATCAATACCTTTATTAATGAAATGGTAACTTCATTAACTCCTATCTTAAGTTCTATAACAAATATCATAATCGAAACTGTTTTTGTTGAAATTTTTCCTTTAATTTTTAGGAATTACTTTGATGAATTAGGTCCCCCAAAACAATATCGCTAAATACAACGTACCGAACTCAGCAGGTATTGTTCGTTGTTTTTTATATGTATTATCTGATTTTTCCCCCTTTATGACAAAACTAAAGTAATTTCTTGTTCCGGAGTCATTTAACTTTTGTTTCCGACTACAAAGCTTTTGATATACCTAATGTAAAAACCTTGATAAATAAAATATTGTTATGTTCTGTTCTGCATAATATGCTATATACACTAGTTTATTGATTAGCGTTGTGAGTTCCTATCGCCGATGAAAATATTTAGTCTAAAGAAATTATAAAAACTTTTTAGTGTATGTACATGAGTTGTGAATTAAAAACAATGATTATTCTTTAGTCAATCATATTTAGGAACTAGGAACAGGATGTTACACATTTTACAATTTCGTTACCAGTGCGTCTTATAAAATCATATTTTGTCTTTTTAATTAATAAAATCTTTAATGTTCTTAATTTTTATTTTGATCATGAAATAATCGCTAAACAGTGGTTACTTATCTAATTGCCGACATTTGTGAATGTTTAAACAAATAATCAATTATCTATCAGGGCTTATTCACAGAATTATTCAGTCTCACTTATCTCTTAATATGCAAATGATTTACCGAAATATCGATGACATGATTCTATATAGCAAAAAAATGAAAAAAATGGTAACAATAAAAATACTGTATGTACCCATAAAGGTGATAAAGTAGGTGTGAAAAGGCATGCTGGGGTACACTGCTGATCATAGAAAGGTGCTAACGACACGTGTCGGTCGTTAAATAGGTTATTAATTTGTCTCAGCAAGTAATTATATAATTTTTGTTTGTCATGCAATTATCATTATAAATATTATTATAACTGATTTTAAATTTTATTATCATAGTTACTTTTTCGCACTTAAATTAACGCCGAAGGAAGTAATGTATTCAATGATTACGGCTTGATCTTTGATTTGAATCAGTTTATGATCTAATAACGGCAATGTATTAAAATAAAACACATTTAGAATATATAAAACTTTTACAATATACTGCAACACATCAATACTCGATACATCACTAATTAATATATTTTTATATACAACTATATATTTATAGAAAAGGCACAAAAACACCAATGAATCTCGGTCATCAAAGGCGCTTTTCACACCAACTTTATCACTATCTCAACTATATAAAATTACCAACAATATTGTTTAGGTACCGATTTCTCCGGGGTTTTTTTTTTACTATTTAAAATCATGTTACCAATTATGAAAGAAAATTGCCGTCATACAAAAGCGATAATTTGATTATTTTGGTATTCAAGAGAGAAAGTCTTGTTTTTATACCGTTTTTCATTTAAATTTATCATTTTGATATAAATATAATGACCAGCAATACTCTTATCATCATATTCTGTTTAAAAAGAAAAGTAATAGAATTCAATTCAAAACATAAACAAAGGAGTAATCTTGTTTCAAAAATGAAAATCAATTTCTAATTTTTATACAGTATAACCTGCCCTAACGGTCACCTTATATCGGCGGTCACCTGGTGTCAACGGTCATATCATGACGCTCCCGTCGAAAATCCTTCTAAATAACACGTTAATTAAACGGTCACCTTATGTCCGCGGCCAGCGGCCACAGTAATTGCATCCAATTTGCCAAAAATCGACCCAATTTAACGGTCTCGTATCGTCTGTTCAAGGTGTGAATAATTTTTGACAAACCCTATAATAAACCCTCGAGGGCAAACGCGTGACAATACACAGTGCTTTAACGTTTGAGTGTGTTAATTCGGCGACTATTTGTTACGTATTATATGGTGTTTCAATTTTAACTACTTAATTACAAAAATAACACTAGACTCTCACAGTAAACGGTCGATTTAACCTTTGATCTCATTAGGTGTTGAGAAGTTTGTTTTATAATTATAAAAAGTATTGATTTCAGTAGTCAACAGAAATTAAAATAAATTAAGCACCCAAGAAACATGCTTCTTTATTGAACTCTGATTTAAATCTGTCACGGTGTAAAAGAAAACGAAGCTAAGTAAGGCTTTATTCTATATCTCGGCTCGTTAAGAGAAAGCCTTCTTGTACGAATCATCCCGATTACGCGGAAGGGAAAGAACTCTTACCATGTAATGAATCAATTTTCGCGATTCACCTTTAAATCAAATTAGTTTTAATTTCTGTCTTTTAAGAATGTTTTGTTACTTTCAGAGATAAAATGCGAACTTAGAACAAAGAATTATTAAGATATGCTATTACTGAGCCATACGTTACTTAGGACAGCACTTAAGAAACAAATGTTTTTACTTTCTTGAAGTAAAGCTGAGACCGCTCGTGTCGCGATTAGAAAGTCAGTGATAATAGTGATAACATCTAAAAGAATTTAAATGATTGCAAGATGCTGTATGTATTTATTTTGAACTTGAATTATCATATTAAAATGTTAATAAAGATAAATTTTTATACAACAATTGACAAAGTGATATAATTCTGTGTTAAAAGTAACCACTAGTACTAAAGAAAGTGAGCCAACATTACCCCTAAATAAGCGGTCACCTTGCTTAAGCAGCCAAAATTACTGTTTCCCTTGGCTGGCTGCTTAAGTAAGGTTGGACTGTATAAAGATCATGTACGTATTTACACACACACACACACACGCGCGCACGCACACACAAACACACACACACACACACACTAAATAAAACTAATAGCAAAGACAATCACATACATTAAAGTACAAGTATACAGTTAATAAAAAAACATTACAAAAGAATACTATACAATCAGAAGACGAGTAAATTTTCTAGAGTAGTTGGTCTTAATCATAATGCTTCTTTGATATATTTTGCAAGATTAAACATCATTTTTTTACTTTGAGGTGACATTAATGCATTGAACTTTTGTATAGTAGACCATGAACATTGACCTAAGTGTTTTGATCTTATACAGCTGTATCCTGAGCAACATAACATAAAATTTTCTTCTGATTCTACTGTTCCTTTCTACATTATTATACCTTCCTAATTCTATCACTAAAGTATGTGAACATAATGTAGTTTGTCATTTGAATACATCTAAATATTTTTAAAACAAAATTCAATTTAGTACCTGCAAAAAGAATTTAATTTTGACGTTGAACAACAATTTACCGGCCTTGCAATTTACCGAACTTACCAACACCCGTTTAAAAACGGAAGCATACAAAAATCATCATAAGCCATTCATTGCAGGGCATGATCAAGCATTTGATTCCAAGAATGAGTTCAGTAAAACTGAAAAGTATTATACAAAAACTTTGACTTACCTCATTTTACTTTCAGAACGACGAAGACTTCGATAAAAGGCATTTTTGAGACATGAATTGCTGAAATCTGCTTCTTCCATTTCGCGCTAAAGAAATGATTGGATAGGTGAACACAAGCTATACTTGATTGGTGCAATCTGATCACATGAAATAAACTTACGCTTCCTTTTAATTCGTGGGACTGGTCACATGGTATGTGCCTTGTTACACTGACTGGTACAATATATTTCTCTTTCTCGTTTTGGGGAAATATTTTTTTATAATTAGAGAGAACCAATCTAGTTAATAAAACTTGATGAATATACTTTTCTTGGTTGATGTTGTCGCCAAAATACCCTGGTATCTCGATCCACCTGCGCAAAAATCATTATCTTGTAGGGCTAGTCTTGAGAAAAAAAACCTATCATTGCAAAAAATAAAAGAAATAACGAAGACTTTAAACACCCCTGACTTTGTGTGATGCCTAAATTATGATAATTACTGAGTGAACCTCTTTCAATATAAACTGTTAGCCTTTAAAATGCTGTTTTTAATGTATGAATATTGATCATTACCGAAGATCTTATATCTGCTTCTGACGTTTGACCGCACATATAGATCGTTCCATAATTGATAAACTGAACGCCGCCATTATGAAGGTCACGTGACTGTCCGCCATTAAAAGGCTGCTTAACTTCGCTGTGATGACTTAGTCTCGTAAAACTTTGTATAACTTTAGCACATTTCAAGGTAACATGCTGTCTTTTATCGCGTGAATTTTGTGACATCATTTTATGTTATTATTATTATTACTTTTCTGTATGTTTTATTCCTGACTTGAACATATTATTAACTTGAATTATTAAATACATGAAAGACGGTGAATAAAGACAATTGACTCTTCAAAATTAAAGATTGAAATTTGTAAAACACATATAACTGTTCTTTTTCAAAAGTTGAAAATATGATTTCAATTATTTGAACACCTCTGAAAGTTTACAAAATGGACAAAATGACAAAATTAAACATTTCGCTCATCATGTTGATGGAGAATGTTAACTAAAACTTGTTTTATTCTATGTTACAGGTTCAAACAATACTTGACAATAAAAGTGCATTATTTAGGGCTTCTATTATTATCACACTCTTTTGTCTTTCACGGTGTCCTGTGGTGAAGGGATGTGGTTACGTAATAGGGGGTGACATACTGGCTTTGTTTTGATAAATCACCGTTAATTGTCATTGTCGGTGTTCCTTCACAGTCACAGTAAAACACTTTAGTAACAAATTTTGCTCTTGAGAAAATGCCTGAAGGCTATAACATATGGTCTTTAATTGTTCCTGATTGTTATAGAAAATTTAGCATCTACTACTGAATGGACCTTTTCTCAAATATTTATTTCTTGCATTTTGGATATTTTATGTGTTCAAAGTACTGATAAGTACAGCATTCGAGTTTGTATATGCAGAATAAAATAATAGCTTCAATGCACACGTTTGTAAGATATTGATCTTACAAATAATACGATTGCTTTCTTTTTTCTTATTTTTCATATTATTGTTGATGATATTTCTTGTACTATTGAAAAAAAAATTATGACACCCATGTAACTGTACCCTTTTCTTCAGATTTCTTTTTAAGATAGAAACATGTACTTCTTAAAAGCAGGTTTTCGTGAAATTTTGATAAAATAAAAATAATCAATCTACTGGTGAATATCACAAGAGCTTAATTTAACAGTTCATCAGATTGAGATCTTATCTATGATTCGGCTAAGTAAATTGTATCTGTAAATTGATTATTCGTTCTATATCTTAATTGATAATTGATATCTCATAACAAACAAACCTTTTGTTTATTGTTATAACATTCAGCATTGTTAAACTTTCTGAAGCAAAATTTTAAATGTTGTATTACTGGCTTAAATTTTTTTGCTGTTTATAAGTAATCATGTTTCATCATCGTTGAAAAAAAGATGTCTAACCAAAAACATGACAGTTTAGATCTACATGTTCAATGTAATCAATGCTAAGGGAAACTAATTATTTCAACAGAATTATTTTTAAGAATAATTGAACCTGCTACTTTTTTTTTAATTTTTAAAAGTCATTATGGTTTAATTTTTCTTCTAAAAAGCAGAAGCACAAGCAGACCTAAGTCGAAAGAGCAAATTTTAAGTGTAAATAGTATCACCATAGAAAAATACCTTTAAATCGCAATATTGTTTGAAGACAATAAAGTACATCACTGTTACGCAATATTAGATCAGCCAGCAAAGAAAATTTTAACAAGAGGCACGGTTTGATTAAATTTAGTTAAAAACTTGAAAACCCTGCTGTGAACTATGATCCATATCCGGCTTTAATAATCCAATACTGCAATTTTGTTAAGACAATAAAGCACATCACTGATCATCTTGAAGATAAAAATTAGAAAATAGACACGGGCAGATTAATTCAAGTTAAGTCGGTTTCATTTTAATTTCGTTTTCAAGTTTGAGACGCCTGCATTGGATTATGATCTATATTTCTATATCCGGCATAAAATCAAGAGTGGAATTTAGTTTTGACAGCCCCGCTCCCCAAAAAAAGTAAGAAAGGAAAAAAAACATTATTACAAAAAAGAAAACATTTTGCTAAATAAAGATTCTTAGTTTCAACTAGTCATTATAACTCTATATAACTGTGTAACTATGACCGATATTATTTTCGTATTTTCAAATATATGGAATGCTGTATTCGAGTAATATACGGAATTGCAAGCACACTCCCGTATTTCAGAAATATACTGAATAGTATTTCAAGTTTCTCTTATTAGTAAATATACAGAAACCCTTATTTGAGCAGTATACTGACTCCCGTATTTCGGATAATACGGGGAAACTATCTTGATTTGATATGCCTGTCTTATTCGGTTATAATATAAATAATCAAATATAATAATCATTACTTTTTCCAGTTTACAGATACATTTTTTATGTGTTGACTTCTCAATCAGTAGTTTTCTAGGGTTGTTCTTTCTTGAAAATAATGACCTCCGAACCATTTTACAAATTTCCAAATTTTTAAGCAAACGGAATCCCGCATTCGAGTAACATTTGGAAAAACTATCGTGTTTTAGACACATAATGGGTTCCATTATTTACAAATTTATAGAACACCAGATTTGAGCAGTATACTGACACCCCTATTTCAGTATATACGAAAAGTACATTGATTCTTGTTTTCTTAACTTTCAAATAAAGGGAGATATGTAGTTTAGCAGTACACGACTGTTCATGAATATGCAGTCTTTTTAGATTCACGTATTTGTAAGAATACGGGATGTCGTATTTTAGTAATATACGGACTTATTATGACGTTCCCGAATTTCAGAAAAATACGGACACCGTATATCTAGTTTTCTGTATTTTGTAAGTATACGGAACATCGAATTTTGTTCATATACGGATTTGCTTAATATACGGCACAGTACACCTCCGTATTTTATGTTTTCCGTATTTTTACCGGTATATTAATGATATACGGAATTCCGTACACTCCCGTATATCTACATATTTTTCGCAGTGAATCTACTTCTTCTACATTTTGTGTTGCCAGCAGATCCCAAATTAAATGAAATGTAGTCTTACTCAAATAATCTGACATTTTTAAAGACTTACACAGGGTTGAAATAACAATCTTGGATTATCAAAGTAGTAGAAATAAAATGACAAATTCTCTCCTAATTATTATTAATTGTGTTTATTTTTATATAAAAAGGAGAAAAAAAGTATTTAGATTCAGAAAAAAAAATATTAAAAGAAGTTTAAAAACTGAACAAAATAAAAATAAAGACGTAAAACTTTTTTGTGTTTTTATGTTTTATTTTCATCGTATCAAAATATGTAGTATTCGTAGTATCCAATGTAAACAAAAGACCGGAAATGACCCCATGAAAGAAGTTCCGTCAAGGTCAGAATGTGTATTGATAAGGTGTCTGATAAACTTAAGGGTGACTGATAAAGCTAAATGTATCAGGTACGCAGTTTATTAACGGAAATTGGTGTAATGCGGGATAAAGCAAATTCTTTGAGACTGCTTAAACTAGGATTAATATGTCGAAACTGTAAGTTGCAAACAATTATCACATTCAACTGATACATATTCAACAAAATATAACTTCATATAATGAAAAAACTTGGGCAATTCTGATAGACGAATAACATCTTGAACAATATTTTCTTGCAATGAGACAAAAAGAAGTATATGTTTTTATCTCCTGGTGCTAGTGATTTACTACCGCTTTTTTCTAATTGAAAAAGAAAAGTCAATCAATATGAATAATAAGTCAAATTGTTGTCAATCAGAAAAAAAAATCGGGATTATCGATTGAAAATACAAAACTTACGTTCTGCCACAAATATTAGTTCTACACACATCTCTGCTTGCAGTAACCTGTGAGAAGGTAGATTATCATACATCATACATTTTTCACTCGGAGAATAATTAATTATATGAACTTTAAACAAGAAAAAGAAAACACAGAGAAAAAAAATTGTAGCCAAATTTTCGCATAATTAAACCTGCTTCGATTTGTCGATAAAGAACTATACGTTTATTTGTGTACCATATTTGCTTTATTTAAGATGCCTGTAAAGCATACTTATATACATTTGTCACATACGTGAAATAGTATCATCAGAAATTGTAGTTCAAAAGCTTTGTAACTACAAGAAAAGTTTCGGACTAGATATTGATTAACCTGGCTTTTATACTAATGCAAGTTTCCGAACTAGTAAACTGACCTTAAACTAATACACAAAAGGACAAAATAAAACGTTTTTACCTGTCGTTAGCATTGATACAAACATAATGCCCATTCGTCTGTTTAAAACTCCCTTGAATAACTATGTCTGCTGAAAATAAATTACTAATTCCTTCAAGCACTTGTGAGCTCTCCACCTCTCCTAACGTAGCATTTAAGTCAGTCGAAGTTTCCATTGTCATGATTGGTTTATTCCTGTCAAAACAAAAACATTTTTGACCGTTCTCGGAGTCGTGACATTTTCAATACTCTCACAACATTACTATCTCACAATAGTTGTCAAAAACACACTGATGAGTCATGGTACAATGAGGTTTCGAGGAAAAGATCGTTTCTTACCTACACGACTTTTTTAGACGAACTATTCAGTATACTCTGGTTTCATCTATATGAAATTACAAACATGCAGAACCATCTTGCGGTTTTTGCATGGCTCGCAAAAATAGCATGGAATAGAGTACGTACATTACTTAATCGGTCTCGACTGAGGAAAACCTTCTGCAATATTTTTTAACAACAACAAGAAAATCAGGAAAACAGATTAAGCCAACTAAAGAAAGCAAAGAATTGTGTCACATTTCGAATAAATTTGTAGTTTCTGAATGAAGAGTTACTAAGGTAACTTCGAGAAATCTTCGATCTGAACTGGGAAGGCAAATGGACTTTGATAAGTTATTTTTTATTCTTTCGTAATCCAACGTACTACTAGTATTTAACAGCGTGAAACATGGTCAAGATATTCATGTTACTGTAAAAAGCTATGAAAAAGCAAGATCGTAACATTTGTAAGTGCATGTGTCTTTTTTTCTGTAAAACGTCATGTTCTTTTAGTTGAACCTGTTCGAATCATACTCTAAAATACTTACAGATTCAAAATATATTAGCATTAATTTCAAACAAAACAAAGCGTGGTTGAGCTTAAGATTTGGTAAAAGAAATTTCTGCATCGTTGCATTCAAACTTTCTTAGTTAATGATGGTTGGGATTAAATGTTAGTGTTAGTCTGTCTGTACTTACATAAATCCAATAGCTTTCCAACTGAAAAAAACTCATTTTCCCAATTTTACGTCCAAAAAATAATTCTTGTGTACATTCTTGAGAATTTCACAAATTTTGAGTGAAATTACGAGCGTGAGCTAACCAGCTTTTGCATTATAAAATATTTATGCATCGGACGTCTTGATCAGTCCTAAGAGTGAGTAATTCTATTAGAACACTCTATGACCACCTTATTTTCTGTTCGTTTGCCTCTCCTATTCAAATTTCTCCGAAACCATTTATTTTGAAAATCAGTGGTCTACTACAATCGTAGGTTATATCGTTCTTTGACTGGCTTAATCTTTCCTGATATTTTCTGATGAAAAAAACCTTTTGTAAAAATTTTACCCGAGTCGGGGCCGAGTAACATAAATATATCGAGCAGATATTTTTATAGTCCAATCTCAGATCAACCACTATAATCATTCATATCATTTTGGTGAAAATTAGGGATTTTTGAAGGCTTGTTTTCTTATGTTTAAGTGCATTCGCTGTATACAACCAACACGCGTCACATGATGGACTGTTAAATCTACAAATAGTCTCGTTGAATCTAGACAGCCGTTTTCAAAGTTAGAAGTTTGTCGGCAGATTTATGATGATAGATTACCCATGATCTGAAAAGCAGTGCATTTAATTAGTTTTTGCAACAGATCTGAGTGCTAAATAAAAAAAACAAACTTTCTTACTGCTATATTAGACACTTGAGGATAACGTTTTTTAAAATATCATATAAAACTGTTAATAATGATACTTGACTACCTTGTCGACGTTGCAACAAAGACAGAAATATAACATGGCTTTATTTCTTTGTTAGCAATAAAACACGTATGACGACTTCTGTCTTGTGGTGAAGGAGGTACAAATTCCACTCCATTCTGTAATATAATGAAGCACAATGGTATTTAAATATGTTAAACATACTGTAACCTCCAATCGTTGGTTTTTTAAAGACCTTCCATGTATAGATTATTTGCGTAAAATGATCGAGTCATTTTTATATTGTAAAGCTAAACGTTTCACACGAACGCTAGAGGGTAGGTAAAAATATATTTAAAGAAATAAACATAATTTTTATAAACTCAAACTATATTAAAGTTTTAAAAAATCATATAAAATATTTCTCCTAACGAATTTCAGTCCAAATAGGGAATTCAGTATAATTTAGTAGGATTTTACATGTTCCGATTAAAACTTTTAACCCCCCCCCCCCCCTAAAAAAAAATAAATAAATAAATAAATAAAAAACAAAAACCCTGCAAGATTGTTTCTGTTGTCTTACATAACGAGGGTTTTTCATTAAAAAAAGATAAGATTATTTTAAAGTTAAATGTTTTTGACTGTAGAAATAACGTAAATAGAGTATAGCTACTTACAACTACTGGATATTTGCCAACACCTTAAAACAAGCAAAGAAAATTTAATTTTGACTTGATTTTGATTTTAAACTAAAGAAGGCATTATACTTGTGATGAAAATGGCATATGACATTAATTTTAGTTTCGTTTTACATAAATGCGTATTTGTTAAATATGAACCATAAATCTGTGATTTTTATGCCCCCTCCTACTTCTACATTTGAACTGTCCGTCCGTCAGTCCGTCTGTCATTCCGTCAGTCCGTCCAAAAACATTAACATTGGCCATAGCTTCCTTATTAGTAAGTGGATTTTCTTCATACTTAGACACAACATCCCTTTGGACAAGACTTTCCCATTGATCTATATTTTTTTGACCTTGACCCTGAATGACTTTCACCTTGAAGATCCAATTGTCCAAAAACTTTAACATTGACGATAACTTCCTTATTAGTAAGTGGGTTTACTTCATACTTGGACACAACATCCTTAAGGGCAAGACCTTCCCACCGACCTACATGTATATTTATTTGACCTTGACCCTTGAATAACTGTTCCTCAGCCCAAAGTCAAAGCACCACTTCGGGGACATTGTAATCATACAGTGACAGTTCTAGTAGAAATTTTGTCTCCTACTTCTACATTTCAAGAGAAGAGCGATCAAACCTCGATTAACTAATCCGTTACCCTTGAATAATCTCAAAAAGATAAAAAAAAAATGAGTCTGTGTCACGCAAATTCAAGGAAAATCCTAACTGACCTTGTTGTTCTAGTAATGCAAATCTTTTCAATTTCAAGCGTGTTTTTTCTAAACGTTTTGTCTGATTATAAGATGGATATATCGTAGATATAAGTACATGTAGTTATAATATTTATATGAAAGAAGTACCATGTCTATAATGTTTTTTTTAAAAATGTTTAACGCTTCCGGTAAACAGTACAATAATAACTTTAACCAGATATTTGATGTCATTAGACCCACAGATCACGTAAACTTACTGACTGAACAGTTATCTGTTGTATAACCCATTCTACACGTGCAAACTCCACCTTGTGAGCATACTCCATGTCCCGAACATGTGTCCGAGTAACAACCATCTGAAACAAACAAACATACACACATAATTCTAATTGAGTCTGGTAGAAAATTTCTGAAAATGTCTCCAAGACTTGTTTTCACTCTGTCGTGAAATTGATAGTTACATACTTAAGCATAGTCTTCTGTAATAACACACTCACTACAACCCGAGAGAAAATCTATAATTTTTTGGTCATTTCATGAAAATTGAAGTACATATCTTTTTAATGAAACTTACATCTATGTGAAAACGTATTATTTGTCAAGTAGCAAACTATCTGCTATCATTAAGATAAACAAGGCACCGTTAGGAGATATCTTTAGGTGTATAATTTACAAAAATAGGGATGTAAGCGTCTTTATAAACTCTTTTAATAAAACAACATACTAGTTATGCTTGGGTTTATCTCCAGATCCATAAAAAATATCTACATAGGCAGGGAGATGCCTGTTTACTTCATCAACAGGCAAACTAACGAAACAAAGCGTATACTTACCGGCGGGGCAAGTCAAAACGTCCGGTCCTTCTTTTGGACAGTGATCTGAAGAAAAAACAAGAGCTGTCAATGGAAATTGACATATGCCCCCGAAATGTAGCTTTGAATTGAAACTGGTGTAAATATATAATTTAGTATGCCTGTGGAAAAGAGATTAGACAAAAATAGAGCGTGAACTGTAAGTAAATGATAAAGTAATGTTTTTTTGCTTCAGATTCTTATATTAAGGTTGAAGACATAATTATTCAATGAAGTAGAAAGCTGTGAGTTTGCCCTTGAATTTAAACAATATCAATTTATTCCCAACCCCTACTGATGTTTTATATATAACAAGGCTTGGTGACAAACATTCTGGTTTCAATAAAATCCCCCAAGCGGTTTTGGAGATGTAGCTTGGACAAGATTTTATTATAGAAGTTATAGTAAGCAAGACCTGTCCGCAGACAGCACGCTCCACTTTTCTCAGTGCTGAATAACAAAATATCAACAAAGTCAAACAAGAGGCACAAGTGAAAAAAAATTGAGTGGGGGAGGGCAAGTACATAGTCATATAAGATGAAAAAAATACTTTTTTTAAATAATGAAATAAATTTATTGGGGTGTTGGGGTGGGGAGGGGGTAACATGGTGTGGAGGTAAGAGGGGGAGGGGGGGGGGTTCCATGCATTGGGGAGTCAAATACCTATGTATTTAAAAAAAATAATGGAAAAAATTTGGTGGGGGAGATGGAGGGGGAGGGAGTACTGACCCATCTCATGTAAGTTAAAAGGAGTAAAGTCACTTCATACCTACATATTTTAGAAAAAAATGCAGTGGGGGAGTTACACGGGAGGTGGGGTCCCATGTCGCAAACATGGTGGAGGGGAGTCAACTACCTAAATATTAAAAAAACATAATTATAATGAAAAACATATGGGGGGTAATGCCGGTGGGGGTCCCCAAGCAGAGAAGGGGGGTGGGGTATTTACCCATCCTATGTAAGTTAAAGTTTATTTCTAGGCTTAATAAGTTTTTTCCCTATATATTAGTTCTAGTAACAATTAACTGAAACAAACAAACACACACACACGGAATTCTAATTGAGACTGGTAGAAAATTTCTGAAAATGTCTCCAAGACTTGTTTTCACTCTGTCGTGAAATTGATAGTCACATACTTAAGCATAGTCTTCTATAATAACACACTCACTACAACCCGATAGTAAATCTATAAAATTTGGCCATTTCATGAAAATTGAAGTACATATCTTTTTAATGAAACTTACATTTATGTGAAAACGTATTATTTGTCAAGTGAGCAAACTATCTGCTATCATTAAGATAAACAAGGCACCGTTAGGAGATATCTACAGGCGTATAATTTACAAAAATAGGGATGTTAGCACGAAGATATTTGTGGTCAATGTATTCACATTTTTGTATGCCATGGTCCTATTTCTCTTGCCTGGGTACCGCCAGTTTAAACAGCAAGGCCAATGAAGGAGTCAAAGTAAGTTCACCAAATGTCGAAGTTGAAATTGACATGTATAATTGTACATCTATTTCATATTTCATAGACACCGCTTCAAAAACAGTAGTAAGGTACTATGTCAACGTCGGCTAAGGTCAAAGTTGAAATCTAAAGTTGAAATCAGCATGCAGAATTGTAAGTATTGTTCAAATTACCGTACCGTAGCTGCAAAAACAAGAAAGTGGGTCAGTAGGTCAAGATAAAAAATAATAGTCACATTAAGGTCAAGGACATATGTACATGAAGATTCCTTAAAAATCATTCAGGGAATTATTTGTTTTTCTATAACCTAAATTAAGTGACCCCTCACCTCCGGCGCGGCAGTTAATAACCCTATGGCAATAATTTGAGCAATCTTTGCTGAGGTAAGCTAAATAATGCTGCATACAAAATACCTAAGATCTTGCTCTTATGGTTTCTAACAAGAATATTCTCAAAAATTTTATATTTTAAATAAATAGGACCTCCGGGGCAGAGTCCTGGTAGAGGACCTCTAGATGACATTCCAGGCAAAATACTTAGCATTGCGCCTTGTGGTTTCAGGAAAGATTTTAATTTTTGTTCCTCAATAACTCATTTTGGCCAAGTGATTTGAAGAAAAAGTTGTTTAAAGACCAAATGTTGACGACGGACGCTGGACGGCAGCTATCACATCACAATAGCTCAACCTTGAGCACTCCGTGCTCAGGTAGCTAAAACCGAAAGGTTGTAGTTATGAAACATTGAAAATAACATAACAGAGGATAGATTTCCGGTACAATTGAAAACATATTCTAAGATATGCATTTGAAAACATATTAAATGCCATAAAAATCTATCGAAAATGTTTTGCAGTTTCACTTACCTACAGTACAATTTACACCGCTGTACCTATGATAGCAATCACATGTAACATTTTCCACGAGGTCCCTGCACGTGCCAGTGGTAACATTACAGGAATCTTGAGTGCAATCATTTTTGTCTGTAAATTATATAAATGAAAATACCTGTACTTAGACAATATTGTTGGTCTCAGTGTCAACTACACAAGAGACCCTCTATATTATTACATTGTTTCACTTTCTGAGTTCCTTATTCATAATCTGAAAAAAATCCCACTTAGATTTGAAACTTTGCAGCGTAAAGTCCAATCATAGGAAAGTACGTGCTTTCAAAGGGAAATGATATGAGGGTTATAGAGCCATTTTTCTTTTAAAATTTCGTGAAACATTAAAAATCGCTCAGAATGTATAAAAAAAGTCTGAGTCATTTAAGAAGATTACGGCATGGCATTGCGATGGAGCGTCTTATGAATGGTGTACTGTACATGCGCGCTTGCGCTATGTTTTAGAAAAATAAATTTTAAATGTGAATTCTTTCTTTTTCAGCGACACTAATATACTCACTATACAAATAAGGATATGATTTTAACTGACGTCGGAAAATTAAGTCAGCAAAGATATATGTGTACAAAATGTTATAAACATCTGATTGCCAGATAAATGTTGGAACAACATCAGAAGGATTTGGTTTTTGTTTGAATCAGTGCGTACTAAGAAAATGAAATCACTTAACATTCCACATTCCCTGTGAGGAATTATGTGGACGTCTACATGATCGTTTAGTACGATCTGTATATTCTGTTACCAATAAAAATGGCAATCAGTGCGACTCAAATGAAGTTGAACCTTTGGAAAACTGAAATGATAACGAGTAGTTTTAATTGAAATCTTTAATTCGATCATTTAACCCATTTTATTAATACTGATTTCTAATCATTTAAACGGAGATTCATCACATATTTTGTTGTGAACAACGTCGTAGGTGAATTATAACACAATGCTATACATCAAACTTTGAAATAAGTTGTTTACGAACCAAAGTCAGGTCTGAAAAGCTTTAGAAAATATTATTGTTAACACTGGTGATAGTTTATGTTCGAGCCGAGAAAATATTCACATTCACATGCACAAGACAAGTTTGTTTATGTATAAACAGAACATTTACTTTGATATAGGATCTACAAGCAGATAATTACACTCACCGAGGGTCACATAATTTAAAGGTGTGTAGTAATGCACTTCTGCACTTACTTGTTTCACAATGTGTGCCTGTAAACCCTGGTTTGCATACACAATAACAGTTTGTTCCTATAACTATCAGGTCTTTTGTATTGTCCTTGACACAAGAGTCTACACTGCACGGGTTTGTTTCTGAAAAAAATAAGAAGAAAATATACAATTTTAGGCTCAATAATGAGGATGCAATTAATGCAGAGAGAATCATTAATTTCAGTCAATTATTACAAGCGTTATGTAAATTTTGAACTAAATTCATTACACGTAAGAGAAAAAAAGAACCAGTATCAGACTAAATAACACCGTACATAAGTCGTTTGCTCAGATATCACCTGATTTAAATTCTTGTCCTGCAAGTAGAGATGTCATGTAGTTAAATGTGTATATTAAGTTTATCACTTTCGGAGCTTTTTCATTTGTTTCAAATAACACATGAAAAGAGTTTCTATATCAAAACAACTACAACGAAAGGTAACAAACGAACTTTTTTTTTCAGTTATAAAAATCAACGTTTATTTTTGTCTCTTTTAGCTCTCTGTCTGTGTCTTTCTGTCACTTTTTATACTCAATGGATAAAGAGACAATATTTGCAATATCTTGCGAACGCGTTGTTCAAAAACAATGAAAACCGGTGAAGCAACTCTCTACGTTACAGTGCACGTGGTCCTGTATCGAATGTCGCATAACAGGATTGCGTAACGATGTCCCCCGGGACACATCATTTTCCAA
Organism: Cyclina sinensis; assembly: GCA_012932295.1. Taxonomy (NCBI): domain Eukaryota; kingdom Metazoa; phylum Mollusca; class Bivalvia; order Venerida; family Veneridae; genus Cyclina; species Cyclina sinensis. The sequence goes on from JAAONU010000011.1 coordinate 8,880,572, forward strand.
TATTTTGATTATTTTTGATAGCATTAAACAATGCCATGGCTGATAGAAGTTCAGAGGGGTCAGGCCGTTGCGATGATTATACAAGGTCAAAGGCAAATACAGGTTGCCAGACATTTCGGTGTCAATGTTTGCACCTTAGGACGTCTTGTAAAACGTCTAAGGGAAACTGGGCAGGTCGCTGACAGACCAAGGTCAGGGCGTCTGCCCGTGACGTCACAAGGTTAGGACAGGTTTATTCGTCTCGCGCATTTCCACAATCGTCACCTTACCGCCACTGAATGTGCCCTTTATACCATAATTACTAATAACATTCCTATCCATGCTAAAACTGTAAGGAAACTATTGCAGAAAGTTGGTCTGAGGGCACGCCAGCGTCATATGGTTTGGGTGGCGGCACATGCCCCCATAATATTCCACTGAGGCAGTGGAGACGGGTCTTGTTTACTGATGAGCCCCTGTTCATCCTGTTTCGAGCACACGGTCGACGTTGTGTATACCGATGTCGTGGAGAACGTTTTGCCGACAACTGCGTTGTAGAGTGGCATAGGTTTAGGGGTGGATCGGTTATGGTGTGTGAAAAATCATCTCACATTTAGTTAAATCACCACTGGTTGTGTAATGTAACTGACGCTAGGTATAGAGATGACATCCTCCGACCCCATGTTGTCAATCATTGCAGCAAAACAACCTCATATTCCATCAGGATAATACTCGGTCCCATGTAGCGAGGATCTGTCTAACAGCAATATCCACCCACTGGATTGGCCGCCATACAGCCCGACCTATCCCCTATCGAGCATTTGTGGAACCAACTGGATAGACAGGTTCGACGAAGCCAGCCTCCCCCTGTTACTCTGGCCCAACTGAGAGCAGCCTTCTTGGAAGAGTGGGCCAACATCCCAATAAGGAGGATAATCTCACTCATGAACTCCATGCCTAGGAGAATCAGGGTTGTGGAGAGAGCCAATGGGGGAAATACCCGGTATTGAATAGCCGGATCAGTCCATTTCGATTTCAGATTACAGATTACAGAGATCTCTTTGAATGTCCCTCAATTACTCCTAAATCACTAACCAGATACAAATAATTGATTTTGCAGTTTGTTCTGTATGGATTAATTTTCATTTTTACTTAAAAATATTGAAAATTATACTCGCCATACGCGGGCAGTGTACACCAAAATGAACCATATGACATAAGCACCTTCGTATAACCGAACAAAAGCATCACATATTTTCTTGTATTTTCGAGCTGAAAGCATGCGGTTCTCAACAATATTCGGGTCAGCATTTCTTTAACAATTTCTCTGACCCATGCCATAACTGTACCCCGTCATAAAGATAGTGTCAGACATACACACTCGCACAGCTCTCATTTCTCATTTTATCACCCCATTCACGAAAAATTCAATACAAACACTTGATTCATTAGAGACGAGGGAAAAAATGGCACAGATGGAATGCTTCGAATGAACCAATTCGAGACTCTCCCTCATATGATCTTTGGATTGGTGGCCTTTGATCAATCAAACAAGCATCATAGAGACGACTTCACACCTTGTGCGTGGAAACTATAACACCAGAGACATCTGTTGAAGTATTTCCAAAAGGCAATTGCGTCTTCGTGACTCTTAAGGACGATAAACTTGTCTCCGGCCTTGTATGAAGAACTACTGCGACAGGCTCCGTGTTGATCCCTGACATTTTCATGCGTGCGTTAACGTTACCACATGCTTCCAGCGACGTTCTGCGACACATCAAGACGACGTATAAACTGTATCTGACGTAGTCAATCCTTCAGCAAACCAATACCTGTTTTCAGTTCTACATTTTCAAAACGCCTTCAAACGTGTATATACGACATGTTTACTGACAGTATTCAATATATATGTAACTAAAATTGACAAACTTTCAAAATCTTCAGAGGTAAACGATAAATTTCTATGCCCATAGTTTTTAACTGTCCGTCCGTCAGACCGTCCGGTATTCCTTCCAGAAACGTTAACATTGCTCATAATTTTCTTATAAGTAAATGATTTTACTTTATACTTTAACACAACTGAACAGATATAATTCAAATTTGCACACAACAACCCTTTGGGAGAGATCTTCTAAATGGCATATATTATTTTTTACCTTAACCCTTCAATGACCTTAAATTCTTTTTATTTAGTTTTGTTTGCACACAACAAACTTTTCAAAGAAATTTTCAAAATGACATATATTGTTTTTTATCTTGACCCCCAAATGACCTTGATCTTGAGGTCAAATTGTCAACAAAACAATCATTCTAAACGATCTAGAGATTATCTTCATCTGGTCATTTTTTCCCAAGATCTTTGACATAGTCATAGAATGACTGTACAAACACATTTAAAATAGTAACAAACAAAGGTGCTATGGTAGTCCTATATTGCTCTTCTGAACGCCTCTGTTCTCTTGACAACACAACCTTCTGTCGCTCTTTACTGCTTATGGTGACTTCTACATCCGTTGAGTTGTTGTATTTTACACTGTTAATTGTAAAAATGTTGAGAAACTGTTTAACCTATTTAACAAAAAAGAAACAATTGTATTGTGTTAACTGTTCGGGAATAAAATGTTCTCTTTTTTCTACTTACTGTTTTCGCAGAATTTCCCTCTAAAGATATCAGAAAGGCATTCACAAACAAAAGTGCCTGTTTGTTTATCACTTTTGCAAGTTGCCGCATTTTTACATGGCGAAGACAGACATGGATCTGAAAAACATCAATATTTGCAATGTGTCTATCATTTAATTTAAGTTGTGGTTTAATTCCATTGTGTGCAGCACATTATTTATCTCACTCTATCTGATTTTCTTCATTGTAGGTAGCAGTGCCAATATGACGGGCGCCCCCTGCAGAGATTAGTTATTTCATGTTGTGGGGAATAGTGCAAGATACAGAAACAATCCCATTCCAGAGACACCCCTGTTTTTTATTAAATTATAATAACTATATATATAAATATATATACATCCTTCGACAACTTTATAAGGTATTCGCCTATTTTGCTCAGTTGTCTCAAGCGTTTGTATTTATTGTGAAAGGACCTGAGTTCTAATCCCGCTCTAAATGGTCTTTTTGAAAAGGCATTATGTCTTTTTGTTATGAACTTTTTTTGTTTCCAAGAAAGACTTTAAAAATCCTGTATAAATAAATAATTGAGTCCCAGGGTAGCGGCCATAACTTTGGTAGGGAACCACTAGACAATGCTATTTACCAAATAACAAAGCTCCGGGCCTTCTGGTTTAGGAGAAATTTAAATTATGTTCTACAACAGTTAAATAAGTAACCCCAACATCGGGGCATTTTTACTACATATCCAAGATTTTAACAGATTTATTCTACAAAACAGAATACCACACACTCCTGATCTAAATTTTTGGACTTTAAGTTTCTGACAAGAAGACTTTTAAAACCTTTTCTAGAGTTATCTATAGTGGAGCTTATTTTGAACATAGAGTTATCATTTGAAAAATCTTGGAAGAAGTGTACTAAGCAATACCTTATACCAAGTAAATATAGATTACAAACATTTTCGGTTTGTTTCGGAGCAGAAAGTTCTTTAACGAAATTTTAACAATATATCTATGAAAAAAAATAATGACCCCTGGAGCTCGGCCAGTTGTGGACACAGAGACATAATTCGAACAGTCTTGGAAGTACTCTTCCAAAAAACAATGCTACACAACTATTATCTGAAATTCAGAGGACGATTTTTAACGTTCTTCCTCTACGTGTCTTTTTATAAAACAATCGAGCCTATGCTGGCGCCCATATCACCGCAGGCAAATGACGCAGGCACACACGTACGCACACACGGCTACGAACATCAGGGAATCACAAAATCTTACTTCGAGAATTTCGTACGGAACTATCAATAATTATTTTCAATCATCATCGTACCTGGCGCCTCAATTTCGGAGCTGATACATACTTTGTCGCTCGTCACACTGAAATGGAAAGATAAGTTTGTCTCTAATGTCTGAATATTTTACATTCTATGTTTAGTTTATATTGCTTCTCTTTGTATTAGTAACGTACAAAAGAACTTTATCTCGTTTTCTGAGGAACTTATACCTCTGCGTCAAAAACATATAAAAGAAAACTGTTAACATGACATTATTTACAATTACAGGCGATTATAGAGAATCTTTAGAGTTTGTTTAATCGAAACGTATTTATATTTTTCGCTGAAAGTTATTTTTACAGCCTGAGTTTTCGAGTATATGCGAAAATACGCGACTGCCTGTAGGACCTTCTAAAGGTGTCATCACATCCATATAGATGAATTTTTACGCTGTAAGCTAAATGTCGTGGGAACAGACAAATTACTTACCTAGGACGGGACTCTAACTCTGATCAAAGGTTACTGTCTTAATAGTAAAAAAGGTACAATGAAACACGGCTAAAGTCCAAAAATCAGGTCGATATACTTTAACAAGAGCAGAATGATAGGACAGAACATGAAAGAGCAAATGCAAGCCGATGCCTAAGATTCAGTAACAGAGAGTACCTAGCCAACCGCTGGAATTCCTTGCACTGAAGTGGGCTGTGACAGAAAAACCAATTCTACATCTAAAGTTACACTTTTGAGGAATTAACTGACAAAAAGTATAGGACAGGAAAATTTTGTGTAGATGCAGATTCTTTATCTCGTTTCTCAACAGCTATTTTCACAGCAGTTACCGCTAACGTTAGTGAGTTATGCCAGTTTCTAAGAGGCAGACTGAAAAATTTTGACAAGCATAGAACAAGATGTTGTCACTTTTTTATAGCTTTTTGTTTAGAGATCCCTGCCTCAGGAAGTACCAGCTACGGCAAGAGCCTTGACAGATATAGCGGTTCCTTTGGTAATGGAACTGCCTCATTGTCGGGGATGGCGTGCCGTACGGCTTACTATAAAGGATAGCCTACCATGTGCTAATGTCTTATCGAAACTTAAACTTGAAAGGTGTACATCTGGATGTTGGTCATCTTTGCAAAGAGAAGACAAGGCTCGCAAGGCAACGTTTCGTGAAATGGCCTTTTTTTAAAGAGATGCCAGTGCAAAGGTAAAAACATGTGGGAAGCTCCAACAAAACAGCTGCATTGGTTACAAAAACAAAACTCTCCACATAGACTGTCTATCGTAATAAAAGCCTTAGGCTTAGGCTTAGAATCATTGATCTCTTTACAAGGTATGCTCAGAAAGCTGAAATGAAAGGCACACACCACTGCCAAGTCCCTAAATGGTTAAGGTTGTAGGTTTTACACATTTCCTGGAAACATGAACAGTGACTAGATCAAACTCTTTAAAAGAAAGGTCATTCGCGATCGACACTGCAAAGACACTTACGATTCCGTACCACAGTCAGAATAACCCGACTAAAAGTTTTATTCAGATGCTTTTAAAGACTCTTGGCACTCACGAAGTTGAACAGAGAGCTGAATAAATCCTAAATTGTACCCTTTAAGATTCAAGCGTACAATGCTACCAAGAGTGACGTTATAAAATTTATACCACCGGTTCGCATTTTTAAACAGTAGTGTGCCTCTTTCTTATCCCCTCGGTTAGATAACTATCGATACGCAACTCGAAACTATAATCTAAAGATTACTTAATTTAATTAATCAAAGATTACACTTTTTGTGATGGTTCTTGTCAAAAATTTCACAAAACTAATTAAATACTGCGGTTGTATATTAAGTGGGAGCTAGGAACTCAAAAGATTTGTGTTTAACTGCTTTAAAGAAAATACTCCCGATCGAACAGAAAAGGTAAAAAATCGTAAATGCGTAACATAAGTGTTTGAAAAAGCTGGCTTTATATTTTATAGGATATTTTTGACGAGAAGTAAACAAAATCGAAAGATTTTTTACTGGTTTTGAAAAATAAATTCCCAGTTTAACGTACTAACTGAATAAGTAAAATGAGCGATCAATTTCCTTTATTCTTACTCTAAACCTAAACCCTAACACTATGTAAAGCAATCCTTTGCAAAAGTGTTACTGTCAACTGACCTAATCATATACGTTATCTACCTTTTCACTTTATTTTTTATCTAAATTTCATCCGCTGAATTGGAAAACGCCTTAACGTAATATTTTCTATAGAAGGCGACAAAAATATCAGTATTTGTAATATCTGAGAAGTTGCATGGGTTACAAAATTATACAAGTGTATTATGTACTTGTTTATGTCCGTTGCCGAAAGGCATATTTTTTCAACTCCAGGCATCGAGTGGGTGAGTGATAAGATAGCTTTGTATACAGATGCCCATTTGTGTTCGACAACATTCACAGTTCCTATTGTGGCTTCGTCTGTGTAACTCTCAATTACCTGTATTCTGCTTATTGGACTGAAACAAATAGTCAAATTAACCTTATATATAGACAAGTATCGACTACAAGCTTGTGCTGTTAAAACTGTTTTCGTTTTTCGTTCATTTTAAGTAATATTTAAGTAATAAATTCTTTAAATGTTTCAAACCCCTCCAAGAATGCAGTTCACAAACCAGACTTATTTGCAATCAGTTAAGGCCTGATTAAAATTTACTCTTAGTTAAAATTTCGTATTTTCCTGAAAAATTGGCAAAAGAATGTTTTTCAGATGTTTCGTCTTACTAGACGTAAACAGCTTAACTGAGTATTATACTGACTGACAATTTAAGATATGTATTAGGTTCTATGAGAAACGATTGTCAGGAGAATTATGCATTTTAATGTAAAACTAATAACTTAAATTATAGCCAAATACAAAGTGTCTTTTGTAGATAGATAACTACTTACGCACTTGAATTTACAAACACGGGTATTAAGCACGTTGCACCAACTTTACAATTTATTAACTGGCCGGCGGATGGAATATCGATAAAGTATGGTTTCGTCTGCAATAAAAAAAATGCAAACTGTTTGAGGATGATCTGCTGACGCAATCTAATGACGTGCTTAATAATTGGAATACCATTTAGTCCTGCACGAATAAATGAAGCACTGAAACATTTTGTTAGCATGTATGTGTAAAGGTGTGAAAATACTAAATGGTAAGTCTTAAGCCTTATTCGTTGGAAATGATATATGACACACAAATTTTGAATGGAGTCAAGAACATAACTTTTAGTACGCAAACATGAACTTCGTAGAAGGAACAATTTAAATAGATGAGTGGCAAAGGTAATTTTGCTTGACTACCCGGGGACGGTATCTTCCATTTACTAAATTCAAGCTATCATACAGACATGTAAGGTATTTAAACAGAACTAAGGGGAAACACGGCATATACATGTTTTTGGATAAATGTGGGTTTTTATGAAACGTATGTCAAATACTGAACTGGCATATGTCTTATATCCATAGCCTCCTTTGACCATGCTGAGAAAAAACATCATAACTCTTCAATTACTGGAAGTAATATAAGTCTTATTCTACTTTGTGTTGAATTGTAAGTAAACTTATTGTGCTGGATCATTTACGTTTTTCTAAATAAAGTCTATGGCGTTAACACAAACCCTATGAGATAACTTCTGTTGTCCGATCAGTTGAGCTCAATCTTAAAAAGAAGCAATCGAATGTTTCAAAACAGATATCTGATTAGGTTTAAAACCAATTTGTTTAAATTATATCAATTATTAATACAATATTAGCTAACTTATAGTCTATGTTAAGTATTAATAGTTCAGTTGGTACTATTTTCGAATAAGGTGAAACTTTAACACAAAGTGTTGAAAAGTACGTAAGTTATCATCATGTCAATACTTTCCATTCTTTAAAATTTCAGTTTTTCCTTTTAGCTAAATTTTTAGTATTGCTAAGTTTTAAATCCGAAACGATGTCAAATCTTGTTTTAAAAGTGACGAATATGAGTGATCTGCGCAGGCGTTTGCACACTGTCAAATTGAAAACTTATTCCTTAAGTGTTAATTTTAACTGTAAAGGTATGGAATGCGGGTCGGGACATGCTACTTGCTATTGCCACTTGCTATATGCTACTTGCCATTTGCCACTTGCCAGTTGCTACTTGCAAATTGCCAGTTGCTACTTGCCACTTGCTATTTGCTTGTTGCCAGTTGCTACTTGCCAATTGCCACTTGCTATATTCTACTTGTTAGTTGCCACTTGCTACTTGAGAGTCATTCAGACGCTTGATATAATGTTTAAATTTAAAATAAAATATTTCCAGAATGCATTAGAAATATTTTCTCAATTATTCAATTTCCTGCTTTTTTCCCTATATGCAGAATTTTGTTCTTACGAAATATATTTACATATATATATACGTTTCTGCTCAGTTAAAAAAGCTTCTATTCATGTATTTACAGGTGATTTACTAATATCGTTAATAAATATATGTAAAGTGTTTGTATAAATGCCTCCCCGCATTCTGCGTCGAATTAATAAGTGTGTTTAGTTATTTTCTATGGCGTGTCAAGCGTTGCAATATTCGCTAAATTTCATTTGTTCTATACATTTATTTATATTCCATATTTTCTTATTCATATGCAATAAATGTCCATTTATATTCTATATTTTCTTTTTTAAATGCGATATTTTTCATTTATATTCCATATTTACTCATTTATATGCGATATTTTTTCATTTATATTCTATTTTTTCTTATTTATATGCAATAATTTTTCATTCATATGCAATATTTTCTCGTTTATATTCAAGAAATATTTCATTTATATTCGATATTTTCATATTCATATTTATATGTAATATTTTTTCATTCTTATTCAATATTTTCTTATTTATATACAATAAATTTTCATTTACATACAATATTTTTCCCCATTTATATTCAATATTTTGTTATTTATATGCTATAATATTTCATTTATATTCAATAAAAAGCCGGTTCATAATCTATAATTGCATTGTGGGATACAGAATTTTACGTCAGAGGTCAAATTTTGTACCGATGTCTCTCTATGGATGTATGGAATAAAATGGCGGCGCCCATAGAGATGTAAAAATTTGACAGGTGAGCATAACGTTTTAATGCATTACGCTGAATTTCATTTTATACCACATAGATATTTTTACCATATAAATATTTGCGTTTCAAAATTAAAAAAATATAGAACATAAATAATATTTATGCAATACAAATGCTGAAATTTACCATATAGATATTTATTTTTTACAACATAAATGAAAAATTTTAGAATATAAATCTATAAAGTTATATCACATAAAAATATTTTTTACAAAATAAATGAAAAATTTAAAATATAAATATAAAATTATATCAAATAAAAATATTTTTCGAATTTTGCAACATTCCACACGCCATAATTTTCTCTGATTTAGCACAGGTATTATTTGTTTATGTACTTACTTTTGTGATTGATTTTGGCGGAAATTCATGGTAGGAGCGTTTTCATTATATTTTGAAGTTTATGAAAACACCATGTATCCCGAAGTAAAGAATACAGGAGGTTGAAGTATCTGATTGACTATGGAATGCGGGTCGTGACATGCTACTTGCTATTTGCCAGTTGCTACTTGCAAATTGCCATTTGCTACTTGCCAGTTGCCACTTGCTATTTGCTAGTTGCTAGTTGCTACTTGCCAATTGCTACTTGCCACTTGCCATATCAAGCGTTTGAATGACTCTGAAGTAGCAAGTGGCAACTGGCAAGTGGCATGTCCCAACCCGCATTCCATAGTAAAGGACAAAAGAATGTGATTTAATTAAGTTTTCGGTGTAACTGCCTTTATTTTGCAAAATATAATAAAATACGTCTGCTCATACTTTTACAAAAATGAGAGTTACTTCCTTTCAGTACACACCGCTTTTCGTGTTAACCAAAATATGTAAACATAAAAAACACATTTGCATGTGTAACAGAGAAAAGCACGTGAACAAATTACCGATATGAGAAGAGAAAGATGTAACAATAAACAACCAGTAAAACATGTATTTATAAAATTTTAATAGTTTTTTAACTTTCCGTGAATTGTAGATCTGCGTCATAAATTTGTACAAAATAGTTATGGGTTACATGCATACATGCATACATGTTATTTGCTTGGTTCTCAAAGGAAATGCCCCACCTGTTTGCTTGAACACTGAACAAATTATGTTGACTTCAATCTACAAAAATAATACAGTAATTAATTTTAGTGGAAGTGATCAAAGGCAACTGATATTTTTAGTTGAAAAAATTCATGTGTTTTTGTATATTTGGACCATGGTCAACATAAATCAATTACACAGTGCATATAAATGATGGATGCACAATGCAAATGGATATATTTTCATGGCTGTGTGGTTGATTTGTAAAAGTTTTTACTTATGCTACCACAATTTTGGTTTATCTTAGACAGGTTTGCTTCCTATATCCAACATGATTTTGATATTCACTTTTTTGTTATTTATTGCAAGAAAAGAAATTCATGAAATGAAAAAAAAACACAAACTTAGTTTTTGGTTTCCTTCATCTTTAACATTGGCCACTGGAAAATGCAGACAATTACAAAAAGCATGTTTTCGATGGAAAAGTCTATTTAAAGCAAACGATATTCATAAACATTAATCAATAATTCAATCTTTAAAGAAAATACTCACAGGGGGTTTCACCAGTGGACCCCCTTAAAAACAATTTCTTAAACGAAATTTACTACAGCTAGCTTTTTATTAAAAATTTTAAAATTGTTTCGCAAAGTTTATGGCTTGGCTATACAGGGATTTCATCTAAAGGGCGCTTCCATCAACTTTAAACGTCTTTTCTTTTTAGAACAGAACAGAACGATACCTTTATTAAAGGTCATGTGACACGAATTTTTGACCTCGAAATTTTCATATGAGCGAAAAATATATATCTAACTATGACTGTTCTACAAAATTCCGCAGGTAATTTTCATCTTAAAGATGTTTTTATAGCAAATTAAAATCCATATTTTCTAACTTGGTCGCGCGCACCTGTCACGAGAGAAACCGGAAGTGACGCACATTGATCCCTTGCCACTTTACACAGCTGCCTGGATTGTTAACAAAAACTTTAAAATTATGATGGAATGTGAAAATGTAGACTGAATAAAGTAAACAAACAAAATTGAACAAGTTAAGCTAACATTATGAATATACACTGAAGATTTTTTAAATAAATAATTTGAAATTTTGATGGAATTACGAAGCCAGTGAGCAATATTATATAGAGGCTAGTTTAATAAGGCTTATAGAATTAAAACATACATCAGTGAAAATATCTAGACTAAGAGATGTTTTTCAAGTAAATGATCCAAAAAGATTTTGAACATGCTTATTTTATCCGATGCAGTGTGTTGGAAGACTTGATTAACTAACTCCAATCGAGTGATTTTTTTCCATAAAAGCTTTCTCCTTACAGTGATGTGTAGCTTATTTGTCTGTGGTATATTTTGCCTGAGGTACGTGTGAGTACTGAATCTTTGACTAGATCTATGATTTTTTTTCATTATAAATTCATATCTTTTTTAGGGGGGGTTTATTTATTCTACATTTTTTGGAAAACAAAACAATAATGGTCAAAGAACAAATAATACTCTTATGAAGAAGCCCTAAAAACTATGTCAAAATCATAACACAAACACATTGTTGTTTTTTTTTCTTAATAATTTGTTCACATTTAGAAGTCGAATGATTTTTATTTTCATCATTTATAGATCCATAACATTTTATCATCAAATTAAAATATGTATCTGCATATGTATCTTCTTAACTAAAATCATTCAGACATGTTAATTGGAACAAGCTATTACATAATGTTTTCACAAGTGTGACTGATCAAAAGTAATACAATCAATTTGTAAGATCACTTGCCATAAAATGTTGCTATTTGTCTCAACTTTATCATTGATTGGGTCATAAAAAAGTTAATTGCTTTGTTTTGACAGCTATGCAGAATATACAAGGGTCCCATTTGGGCAGGTTAATTTGCATAAATCCCACAGTATGAGGCGTGATTTATGGATCTTTGATATTTCATTGGATATTAATTTATAAGCAGACACAAATTTTTACTTGATGGACATGCCATATTATTATTTTCAAACAATATCCAACGTGAAAATACACTGTAGTGTGAATTCAATTCCAGTGAAACAAATGTTAACACATAAGATCACCTAAATTCACTTAAATTTTACTACACTTAAATGAAAACAATTTTTTTATGACGTAAACAGCAAGTGAGGAAGTGTTACGCATCATGTAAAAACGTGGAGGAGATAGTTTTATATAGAACCACAACATGGAAGAAATTGGAATATTTATTAAGGTATAATTTCAACCCGTTCTCCTGGCACAAAGTTTGAATTTACTTATAAAATCGAGAAGTAATCACATTATTTTATTTAATTTACAATTTATAGCATGTTATTTTTATAAATGTGCCTTTATCGTGTTTCTTGCACTTGTGGTTTAGTGTTATTTTTTCATTTCAAAACGGATGTGTTATGAGCAGTGTAATTCTGCACTACTGCCTGGTACAGTAGGGATAAATCTACGTCACAGCCAAAAATTGCGGCGGAAACTACCGATGTCGAAACGGAAACAGCCGATCATCAAAAACATGTTTTTTCTTATCAAAAGCAATATTTTCATAATTTCGCAGTTAAATCATTTTAATCAGTAATTTATAATTATTTTGAACAGACAATGTTGCTATAGTCGTGTCACATGACCTTTAAAAGGAGCACAGATTACAAAAAGTTACATTTCGTAATTACATGTGCGATAAAACATATTTCAATAGACAAATGGGTATCGATATCAAACATACATTTTCTTGTGGGGAAAGTGGTAATCATTTGAATTATCAAAAGTCAGTATAAGTTACTACGGAAGTATATAAAATAGGAATTGGACAAACAAATAAATAAAAAAAAGTTGGTAGGGGTAGCATTTTCTCATTTTTGCATATATAAACGTATATAATATTTTTTTCTTTATTAAATAACAAAGAAACTTATTTAAACAGTAATAATAATTAACGTTACTGTGAAGAAGATACAAAATGCCTATAGAATCTGTTTAAACATTACTGAATTGAATACTTTATTTCTAAAGATGTCTATAATAATAATAAAGGGAGGTAACAAATGCGTGAGTATTTGTCAAATCTTAGAGGTAAGTTATGATAATAATAAAGAATGTATACTATTTTCTTCGAGCTACGAACGCTTAAGAGTTCTCAAGTAGAGTTAACAAAGTTAACAAATTTGGACAGATTTGTCAGCTGTACTCGATCTTTAGTGGCAAGCAATTCTTTGAATTAAAGAATATTCGGTCTTATATAAAATTTTCTAGAAATCAATTTCTTTCGTGTTTCCTTATAAAATGGACAGACAAGTAAGTAATGAAACTCGTCACCTACGCCATTTAGAGGGCACAGATCACATTTACGTTGCTCATGAGGAATAAATGACTGACTCCAACGTCCTACATCAATGGGAAATCTATGGATACCTGTACGGAAATGCATCAACGCTATTCGAAGAGAATTTGGGAGGACAGAAAAATATTCCTCAAACGATATATTTTCTTTAAATGGGTGGTACATTTTACCTTTGCTCGAGCTTGCAAGTTTCGTAGACCAGTCTTGAAAGTACTGATTAACTAGATTGTGCTTAATCAATTTATATAATGGATTACAGGTTAGTGACCATTGATTTAACCTGAGGTCGGAGTTTCCGGTTGAGTCAAAAATGTGTTTAACGAAAGATGCCCATTTGAACGAATGAGTAGATTGTAATATATGAAGATAACAATTATAAGAATAGTTCGAGCTATCGAACATGATTAACTTATTCCAAAAAATAACTATTCGACACTTTATGGTAATTTCAATTGGGTAGCGTCCAAGTTCCGCATATGACATATATCTAGGTGTGCTTTTTCTGGTCTTAGTAATTTTACGAAGGAAATTAGTGTGAACTTGCTCTAACATATCCAAACTCCAAGTTTCACAACCGTATGTCAGGATAGGAAGGACGGTATGGTCAAACAACTTCAGTTGTAAATTGATAGGTAGGTCAAGGTTATTGGTCCTCAAATACAATAAGTGCAAGGTTTTCTACAAGATAAAAAAGATCCAGAACTCGAAAAAATAACACCTAGGTAATTATACTCTTTAACCGTTTCAATAGGTTGACCATTAATTCGAAAATTAAATTTGCTAGGTTTGTTAGTACCGAAAACTACCAAATTCTTTTTGGAGAAATTAATTTTTAATTTCCACAAATTACAGTAAGAGTAAAAGTTATCCAAACAAGATTGAAAAATTGTCTCATTTTCCCCAAATATAACGGTATCGTCTGCAGTAGCAGCAAAAGTATTTTCAAAAAATGAAGGGCATTATTCACGTGAAAATCGATTACAATACCGTTATCATCTCGACTGAGGGCGGATTCTAGGTCATTAAGGTATATAGAGAAGAGTATCGGTGACAAATTTTCACCTTGACGCAATCCAGTGAAACTAGAGAAAAAGGCAGATGTTTGACTATTTGCGCTGACGCATGATTTAATGTCTGAGTACATATCTGAATAACTTGAAGGATTTTGCCTGATATACCAGATTCAGACAATTTATGCCAAAGCACCGCTCGCCACACTGAGTCAAAAGCCGCTGTAAGATCTATAAAGGAGCATATCAACTTTTTCTTCTCTAATCTTAATTTTTCGATTAAAAAGTAGAGTAAAAATATGGTCGTTTGTAGAGTACCCGGATCTAAATCCGGCCTGATTTTCATTTAACATATTATTATCGGTAAGAAATTCGTTGATTTGGTTATTTAGAACAGCTGTAAAAATTTTACCGAGACAGCTAAGTGTTGTAATTGGCCTAAAGTTAACATGGTCTAATTGAGAACCTTTATTTTTAAAAATAGGTTTTTTACACCAAATTCACCAAAAGTCAGGTAAGACACCTGAATTTAAAATTACATTATATAATTTAGCATAGATAGGGACCATGACAGTTCGTGTACTTTTTAGGTACTCATATCTGATATTATCAAACTGGGAGGTAGCTTTATGATTATTTAAATTTGAAATCACTTTTAAAATTTTATCTGTGGAAATTGGCCTATTCAAGGAATTATCGTCATCGATTATAAGAGGCGATTCATCTAAAGGTGTATTGTCAACATTTTCATATTGATTTGAATTAACGTCTTTCAAAAAATCATAAAATTCAGAGACGGTCGGCATTTTCTCAGTTTTCTTAGGTAAAAGGCTATTTAAGTATTTCCAATAATCCTTGGGTTTATGCGAACTCATTGCACGCATTTTTCGTTCTTTTTAAAATTTGTATCTGTTTATGAAAACATTAATGGTCTGTTTGTAGTGTTTGCTGGCCGAATTTAACCTAGATTTATTTAGGTAATTTTTATGAAGTTGATAAGTTTTGCGTGCTTTATTGTAACTATTTCTAGCAAGACGACATTGAGGCCCAAACCAGGGTTTTGATGAACATCTATATGGCTCATGATATAGTAGATTGTTTGACCTTTTTTTCACTCGAAAATGTCATTTCAGCGGATTAAACAAATAACTGTGAGATTAATCCAGTGACCTTATTAACATGGCTTTCAATACCATCATTTTCTACAGCTGAGTTGAGTAAGTAGTTTAACTCTTCGATACTTGTGGGGTTTAAATTATGGATAAAAACGCTATGTTTATCAGCATTCCACTTAGGGTGCTTCTTAGGGCAACGATTCTGGGATTGGGGTCATGCAATGATTTGGGTAAGGTTTGAGGGGTAAATGAAGACAGGTCCAAGGTCAAAAGTCGGTGACCATCAGAGAATAATGTATCGAGCTCAAGTACATCAAAATTACTAATGAACTCTAAACAACTTGCTGAAGAAATAGAATAATCAATAACAGAATTTTCTCTAAATGTTGACATTCCAACATAGCAGAGACTATAAAACCTTATATTGTAAATGTTATTTAGCCGAAGACCGAGGGACCGCTTTATCAACAATGAGTGTTGCTTGATCGACCATGTGTATAAAGAAAGATGTGTCGTCTCTTTATAAATAAAGTAACGTTGAAAAACTAAAAGTTAATCGACTCTAGAATTATGAATACATGTATATATTAACAATATTAGTCTTTCACAAATTCTAGAATTAAACTTTATATCGTTTACTTTCCATAGCTATGGTGTTAAATTTTTTATATCACAAAGGTATGCGTGAATACAAGCGGTAATCACTACAAACATTATTATATGTGTCAAATATACTACTGGTAAATTTAGAAAATGTAGGAATGAGACCTTGTTTACAATTTCTAAAGTACGAGGTTAAAGATTAACCGTAGTTTGTAGGCAAATACCTACACTCCTGCGCATCGGTCGAATGTTTTACTACCGTTCACTTCCTTACTTCTGCTAAAATTTAATTTTCCGAACGATATTTGTATTGTTAAACAGGAAAATCCGTAGTTAATTATCAGCTTATCAGTGACAGGCTTACAACGGATCGTCACATACGTAAATAAAACAATAAAAATAACAGAAAAGTTAAAATCACGATGGTATGTTTGGTTGTTCGGACGTTTTATTGATGTCTTCAAATGTTGCTGAGTCTGGGTAACGTAAACGGATAGTTCAATATTTACATAATTGTGAGAAACCACCTGTCTATTTATAATGTATGCAGTCACGTGACCGTTTCAACAAATGAAAATTCGTGTTAAGATTTTTCGGTCGCGGGGATATTGGTACACATTCATTGGTGGTTTAAAGTTCATGGTAAAGGTCAATTTCATAAATCTACAAATGATAAACCAGCGGTGCGAAGTAACGGTAGTGTATTCACATAGCTGCTAAAGCAACGTAGAAAATACCACTACCTTTCTCGCCCGAAAAACCGCTAATTGCAACATAGTTCGTTATGTAAATAATTGTTAATATTTATATAGAACGTATGACTGTGTACGTGTACATCAATTTTATCCACTACAACTATTCGCATCACTGTCTTGTGTATAGCTCATTTTTTCTTAACGCAAAAGATTTCTCTACGTATGTTTGAGCTTACTACAGAGATTTCACATGTTATCAGTTCTACAAATTTATATTTATTTGGTCGATGCCAGAAATGTCTCGGAAAAAGTAGTTTCCTTAAATCAATATACTTAAAACTTAAAACATTCTAATGCAAAATAATACTCACCTTCATTTTAATTGCACAGATTACATTTTCTTTCATTTAAGGGGATACTTGTGGGATTTGTTTACTTACCAGTCTCTATACATAGCCGGTGCGATGATACCCTTAAACGTGTAAGCAAACACGATACTTTTTGATGGAAAGTATATCAAAATAGAGTTGAAACACATGTTTTGAAAGCCATCTATAAAATAGTGCTCTACTTCACTCAGAAAGTCTATTTGTCCAATCCTGTAATAATTGATCTTTGAGTCGTAACTTTACATTTGTTAGAAATATCTCTAGATTTTCAACACTCTGAAAAAGCCAAGCGTCGTGAAATCCCAGGTTTGATGACAAATCTCTAAGTAAAGAACACCAGTTCTTTTTATTTGAGCTATCAGGTATATCTTGCCTCACAGTAGGTACACTCTGCTAATAAATATATTTTCAATTGCATGTAAGATTTTAATCGAAAATTTTATATAATTTTAATATGTTATATTTTGTGACATTCTACCAAGCTTAACATATATAAAACTATTTTGTGTAATTCTTTTTACTCCTAATACACGTTTACAATTTGCGTATGAATGCGTTTAATACAGTTCCCTTTTTGAAAACCTCATGCCTCACTACAATAATTAAGAATTGGCATTTTTACAGTCTGTCACTAACAGATATATCCGTGAAATTTTCTAAAAACTTTTCCATTTTAAACAAAGCTTTAAGAGCTTGTCCAGCAAGGATATTTTGAACTTCATTTAAAAGGTACCGAAAGTCAAAAATTTCGAATGCATATTTTAAATCAACTCGTTTTATTTCATAATCCAAGATATTACGAAAATCTGCGCTTTCCAAATACATGAATTTTGACTTTTGAAATCGAAAATTGAAGTTGTCCCTCGGTTTATCGATGGCGCCATTGTTGCAAAAATACATGGCGAGAGAAAGCGAGACTTTGTGACGTAAATGTGGTCCATTAGACAATGGCGGAAGTGTACACATCATGATTCGTAGATTTCATCAAAATAAATTGTTATATTTGGATAAATTATGTAACTCAGCATCTAAAACAATTAACTTTAATTATACAAAGTTCTATCAGTACAAAATACACCTTGGTTAACTAAATTATCTATTCGTTTAAAGCTCTTTCTTCTATATATGAATGTTAGATCCGCGGACAGAAATGTCTTATAATTCTTTTAGATAATTCATAGAATAAGAATACCAACTGTATTATTCTTCAGTTCATACAATCAATACCTGGATTTATCTAATTATCTGCTCATACGAAGCTCTGTCCGTAGAAAAAACTTAGATCCGCGGTCAGAACTAAGATCCTGTAATTAGTCACACCCTTGGTTGTAAATGACAGTTATTATGTTCACTGCATTCTTTACTGTTAATCCTAGGTTGAACATTTTTCACTCCAGGAAAAGGGAGACCTTACTTCTTTCAATTTGACGTTTGCACATTAAAAACACAATGCCAGATCTCTGGAGAAATGACATTTAATTCCAAATAAAATTGTGTTAAAGTACTATGTCCTAATCAGAACTATAAATGCCAACAGTATGGCAATTATAACTATGCAATTATAATGAGATTGCACAATAGCCTGTGATATATCCGTGTTTGGATAAGCCACTGTTAATTGCCTTATGATCTTCGAAAACCCGTTATACATGGTTGGTTTCAAGTTTAACCTAATTTGCCTGTCATGAAAAAAATGCGGCAGGCTCTATAACCCCTGTCAAAATAATAATGATACTAATTTACTGTTTTTTAACAAAGTCACTCAAGTTAACGTTTACTATAATTACTATAATAATGTGAATGTAAACATTTGTACTTTGCTGAAAACATGTGTTTGTTTAAGCAATAAAATGATTTATTTTATGCCTACCAATGAAATATAGGGAAATATCAGTGAGATAAAAGTGATAATACACTGTTTTGAATCAGTTAATTACCATTTTGATAATACACTGTTTGTGCCGGAACTACTGCTTGATGAAACTTCAGGAATTTCTCCACCACAAGAGAATCCGCTGTATTTTAGACTGTGACAGCGAGTGAAATTTATTTACCTTGTTAACTCCAATTATAATATTGAATTCCTGAGCCTAACTAGTTGTGAACAATGATGAAATTCGCCATAAATTATTTAAAATGTCTGATTTGTTTACATAACTCACATGGACAATATCCAATATGGCCGACTTTCAATTCAATTGATTGAATATTACTCGGTATTAATCCGCTTTTATAATTAAAGTATGTATGGCTAAAATTCAATAAATATTGATAAACTGTGTAGAGAAAAATAAATGTTATTTGATGAAAGTGTATTCAGTTTATTTCAGCAGAAGTAAAGTTATCATATGTATTGGAGATTGTCTGCACTTTTTTAGTGCGGAGTAACCAAAGTACGCATTAACTGATTTGGGGCTCACCATGGGGAATTTATTGAAGGCCCTGATTAAAAATATCATAAAAAAACTATTTTTGACGTGTTGGCATAAAATAAAAAGAAAATTTGTTTGTTTTTTAGTGGAAGATGGGAATTTATTTCATCTCGTGAACACCATATGTTGATATTTTCACTCGTGGCTGCGCCACTCGTGAAAATATCACATATGGTGTTCACTCGATGAAATAAATTCTCATCTTCCACAAAAACAAACAAATATCCTCTATTTATTGATAATAATTCGCATAGTAAATCATTGAAGCGTAAAAATAATTTCGGCGGAAACAATGCGTACGAATTATTTCTTTTGGAAAAATACAAAATATGCCCTCAATTTATTTAGCATACTTTCATGCAATAAACTGGCATTCTTCCGATATCTTTTTGTATTCGTTATCAAATTAGATAAAAAAAAGAAGCACGTATAAAAAGGGTTAGAAAAAAGAAGCACGTCACAACCTAAATGGTCACGTGACAAGAAGGCGCGTTCTATCGGTCGACCAATGAATAAAAAATGCTACTTTTGATTAAGTGTTTCTAACTAAATATTCTTTCAATATTCGTAAAATTTTCAAAACTTCACGATAAATGCACAAACTTTATTATGGTGTCGGTTGAATTTTCGACTTTCGTTTCCCTTTAAAGAACCTCCTGTTAAAAACACTACTGATCTTATGATGTCTAATATTTTTTTCCTAAAAGCTAATCGAATTAATTACGCCCACAGCTTATTCATATACTACCCACAACTATTCATATAATCAAAGACCTTGTTAAAGTCAACAGGAGCCGTGATTAATTGTTGCATCTAAAAATAAAACATTAATTATAAAAGAAAACATTTATGATGTAAAAATGAACATTCAAACTCCATTGTGTAATGTTTTACTTTAAAGATTTACTCATTTTTTAGCCTTATCAAACATAGAGATTTTTATTCACTGCGTTTGCAATGGATACGAAGTTACTGTGTTACAGATTAGTTACAGTAAACGGGTCATTTTGACAATGCATTTCAGTGATATACATGGTCATACAAAGTTGTTCCGTAATTTGCAGGAATGCAAATAGAATAGACAAGCAAGTTTTCTAAAGTTTTTGCGGAAGTCTTTAAAAGCCTAAAATGTACCAAGAAGTCTTTCAGTATGAGAGATATTCACTGAAATAGGAAAAATTATAACGTACACGGAAGAATATCGTAACACGTCATCGACGACCAGTTACTAGACTAGTAAGACTTTGTGCAGGCGCATTTTACTCTGTTAAAACAAATTCATATTGGAATTTTTCAGACACTGGAAAAATTGTAACCACATCGCATGAAAAGTGTTAAGACTTTGACTTATTACTGAATGTGTCGAGTACATTAAGCCCTTTCGATTGTGTGATATGCAGGTAAAAATACTTTTGTAGGCAAAATAAACGAAGAAAATATTGTGTGGGTAAACTTCGAAGGCTCACTACATTCATATCTAACTATATTTTATGCTACAGCAATAAAGGTTTAGGATAGCTCATGAGCATTGGAAGAATTCGCTTTTATAAATGAAACATAAATGTAAACGAAATACTTTATTTTTTTGAAAAGTATTGGTAAGTTGACTAACGTTACATAAAAAACAAGCTTTCTTGTATGCCTTATCTTGGCCCACATTTTAACTTGCCTACAGAAGGCGGTCGGCAGTTATAAGACCTTTGATTCAAATTCCTGTTTAAGCGGAGAGGAAGTCGAGTCGCCAAGTCAAGTTTGCATAGATTTGAATGAACGTTGAATTATAGCGTATATTATTATCGCCGTTCCTGGACGGCGATATATACAATTAACAAGATTTGACCAGTTTTGTCTGTACACCGCCTGCCTTTAGCCAATCAAAGCGAATAATTTCATATCACATGATAACAAAATGGACGTCAAAAATCTTCAGCAAGGGATGTGTAAATGAACTCGCCCAACCGCCATGTTTGGCGGGTTACTTATTCTAACAACTGAAAAATACCATCTTCAATGTACAAACTCAGTACCAGTCTTCAGGCTCTTGCGGGATAACACAAGATAATCGCAATATTTTTTGCTACATGTCATTTCCAGCTAGAGAATGTAGTCTAAATAAGAGTATGTTTTTTTTTGTTTTTTCTAAAACTTGCACTTAAAGAAAAAAAAATAAATCCTTGCTTCCGGGCGATTCTAATCAGGATACAAACTCCCCGCAACGGTAACTTCCCCTGATCAGTACAGTTAAAGTAGCAAAGCGTGATGTACCCGGTGCGAGGAGTTTGATCAGGATATATCCTTGTTTAATATATGCTTGTTTAGGGTCATGGCAATATCGTATTTTTTACCTAAAATTTATTCTGTTTAAATTTTACATGTAATATTCTTATGATATTGAAGAATAGTATCTGGCTTTTGTTAAGTAAACATTTTTTTAGTAATAAATAAAGTAAAAAGCTACCCAAATAGCTAATTAATTATGCGTTGACTGGTTTACAACAAAGCAATATTTACAAGGTTTTCAATGCTGCAAATTTTAACATGATGTATAAAGATATTGGCATGCTTTTCATAAAGAAGCCAAATCATCCGCTTTCAAAAATAGCCCAGCTACAATAAAAACTACAATGTATACTTCATCTGCTTTAATGTTTCTGTGTTAAAATTATCAGATATAACTTCGCTTTTCACTGCAAAGCATGTTATAAAATTATCAAATCAATTAATACATTCATCTATGGATAAGACGTCATACATGGCTGAACGGCGAATTCAAGCATTTTTGGAAATGCTAATACTTGTTTCTATATATAATTTGCGTACTGGAAGAAGATTCATTCTAATGTGTAGATTTCTCGCCATGTGTCTCATCTAGGAATGTTTCGAAAAGATGAAGAAGACAAAATATTGAATATCATTTTATTTTTATGTATGATTTTAACTGTTTTTTGAACATATGAAACACATTTTAACTTCTTATCAGCATAAACATTTTCTCAGTTTCTTGTTGTGTACAATCTTCACCACCTGTAAGATCGGTTTCTAAAATACTTTGTATATTTAGTCCAAAAGATATGGATAGGAATTATTTCAAGATGATTAGTTTACTCATACTTATTTCTCTGCTTGTAGTTTGTATACATGTTAAATCCTACCCAAATAAGTATGGTTTGTGAATGATTGAAATTCAAATACTTTTAGGCTGTCAACCGTTCCACTTCAAGAAATTGTTATTTAACTTCTAAATGGCAATATCTTTCAGGATGTAAAGGGCACAAATGAAAATGGGCGCCCGAACGACTCGTTAATGAAACTAGTAGTTAACTTATTGACTGTGACCTTAAAAGAAAAACATAACTACTTCTAAAATTGTTTTGGCTGTTGAACCGTAAGACCACTTGTTACATGGCATAAAAACCCTACAATGCATTGCTTTTGATAGCTTTGTAAACAACAATAATATCAAAAAGGTGATTTTGTTATTGTATTCACTTAGTAAAAAATGGATTGCACTTTGTTAGAGAGTCTAGAAGCATGAAGTAAGTACTGGCATCATACCAATTAATCGAACAATCGAACAATCAATTATATGGATACTTTACAATCTTCGATAAATTATTTTATTTTCATCTTAATTCAAAATATTTGCAACTGTAGCAGGCAGGCTTCCTTCACTTTTATTTCTGTGCTGAAAAGATGTCTCCTAAATAAATTAACAAAGTCTGAAAAGAATTTTGATACTTCATCATTTCGGTTGTTTATACATGTTTAGGATTTTTTTGTCTTGCAGGGGGCATGGCGTAAAAGCTGTGCAAGATGGTTCCTGGCTATAAATAGAAGACAATGGATTTCCATGAATTTGAATTAGCTATTTTCATTAAATAGAAAGAAATGTTGTTAATTCTCAGGTTAAAATTTAAAAAATCGAACAAAAATAAATTTTCTGCACCAACAAACAAGCGTCCTTAAGTGAATGGATGACATTTTGTTTTGTTTTGCCTACTACCGATGTTTTGACCCTGCTTCCACTAACAAAAAGGGAAGTTAAGTACATGTTATAGACACAGTTTGTTGACAGTTTTTTGACGAATGAAACAAAATATTTCCTGTAAAAAATTCATTTGTACACTGGTTATAATACTGAAAAAAAGCATATAAAGATCTTGTTTTTTGTTTTGTTTGATGAAGAAGCCAATAAAGTCTGATTCCCTTCCTATTCAGTGAAATTCCGCTTGTTGGCAAATTGTCCTCAGACTGAGCAATGATTTTACCACTATTGTTCATGAAAAATGCACCATGGCCCCTATGACAGATTGAACTGGTCAGGAAATTGTCAGATAAATTTCAGACATAGTCAGTTTGGTAGCAATTTGGTGTATTCTTTCTTACAGGTCTGCATTGAAAGTCAGTTTGGTAGCAATTTGGTGTATTCTTTCTTACAGGTCTGCCTTGAAGGGGATTGATAGAGAACTGTGTAGGCTGTATGTTACTAGACTAAAAAGCTGTTGCCTGCCTCTTGAAGGTATTTAAACTTCTTTTATAAGTATTCTTCCACGATGTCTTATTTACTTCAATATGTTTATTTGTCTATTATGGGAGTATAAATTGATTGAATGTAAATGTCGCTTAGCCATTGTGCGGCAGTGACTGTAAAAAATCAGCTAAAAGTAGGGAAAAATTTGTCACCAGTGCCTAGGGTTTTTCTTGGCCTACTGAAGTCAATGAGTTGATTGTTAAGTTCCGTTTTTTGATGATAAAGCGAGAAAAGTAAAATTGGTAACTGTTCGAACTTCTGCCAATGCGAACCTATCAAAAGGCCATAAATCTAAGAGTTGACCTGCATTTTCCGAGTTAAAGAAATGGGTGATTTTAAGATTGAAAGAAAATATGTGCAAGATGTGACCCAATGTTTGAGATTGATTTCATAATCCAAGCTGTCATATCAACGATGGTAAATTTATAACAAATCACTTCCGCATTTTCCGGTTCAGTAATTCAGCAAACTTATGGGCCTTAATTTGTCCAAATTTTGACACATATGGCATACATCCATAACCACTTGTCTGATTTAAAAAAAGCTTCACACAAATTGTCGTAAGCAAGTGTAGTTACAAGTATTGTTGATGTGTTCCTGTTGGCTAATTTTTAGTGGAGTTATGGACCTTGATTTGTTAAAATTTGAACACATATAACCACCCGTCTGATTTTAACAATACATCACAGAAATGATTCTTAGCAAGTGTAGTTACAAGAATTGTTGATGTGTTCCGGTTCAGTGATTTTCAGCAGGGTGATGGGCCCTGGTTTGTCTCAGTTTGAAAACCAGTTGTGTGATTTAAAAAAGCAACAACATAGAAATAGTTATGAGAGCAGTTATGCATTTTTTATCTTGTTCCAGTCGGATGATTTTAAGCGAAGTAACGGACCTTGATTTGTCCCCATTTGAATACAGTTTGGCATAACGCCAAACTGCTGGATAGATTTTGACGAAACTTCACAGTTATGATCATTAGTAAATGCAGTAACTGGCTTATACTGGTTGGATCTATTAGCAAAGTTGCGGTCCTTTATTTGAAACCTAAAATACTTGCATATTGTTACAAGGCCCTGATGTGGGAAAAGGGGCATAAAACTGACAGGAATATTTACAGAATTAAGCCCCATTTAATTTATAAAACGGTGCATTCTGGTGAACAAATGGCATAACTTTATTAGCATTTTTTTTCAAGAATATTTTTTGTTTATTTAGAAATTCAGTTAAAACTTATGTTTTATTTTTATTATTTCATAATTATGCCCTTGTCATTTAGAATTTTGATTTTATTAAATGATAAAGTGTAACAATTAGTTTATCAGGAACAAGGTGCTTGTGCCAATAATTTTTAGAATTTTGCCTTTTTTTAACTTACATTTTTGTAAATTTATTATGAAATATTTATTATCCAGGTTTTCAACGAAAACTGGTTATTGTAATGCTGAAGTCGGCGGGCGAGCGGGCGGGCGGGCGTCAACTTTTGGTTTCCGCTCAATAACTTGAGTTTGCTTTGGCCTATTGACGCCAAACTTGGTGTATTGGTAGCTTATATCAAGAGGCAGCTTGGGATTGCTACGCAGGTGTCTGTAATCAAGGTCAAGGGTACTGTTGCAAAAAAAAAGAAATTCTGATTCCGCTCAATAACTTGAGTTTGCTTTGACCTATTGACCCCAAACTTGGTATATGGGTAGCTTATATCAAGAGGCAGCTTGGGATTGCTACCCAGGTGTCTGTTGTCAAGGTCAAGGTCACTGTTGCTAAAAAAGAAATTCAGTTTCCGCTCAATAACTTGAGTTTGCTTTGATCTATTGACCCCAAACTTGGTGTATAGGTAGCTAATATCAAGAGGCAGCTTGGCATTGCTACCCAGGTGTCTGTGATCAAGGTCAAGGTCACTGTTGCTAAAAAAGAATTTAAGTTTCTGCCCAATAACTTTAGTTTGCTTTGGTCTATTGATGCTAAACTTGGTCTAAAGGTAGCTTATATTAAGAGGCAGCTTGGGATTGCTATCCAGGTGTCTGTAATCAAGGTCAAGGTTACTGTTGCTAAAAATCGAAATTCAGCTTCCGCTCAAATACTTTAGTTTGCTTTGGCCTATTGACACCAAACTTGGTGTATTGGTAGCTTATATCAAGAGGCAGCTTGGGATTGCTACCCAGGTGTCTGTGATCAAGGTCAAGGTCACTGTTGCTAAAAATAGAAATTCAGTTTCTGCTCAATGACTTGAGTTTGCTTTGACCTATTGACCCCAAACTTGGTGTATGGGTAGCTTATATCAAGGGGCAGCTTGGCATTGCTATCCGGGTGTCTATGATCAAGGTCAAGGTCACTGTTGCTAAAAATAGAAATTCAGTTTCCACATAATAACTTGAGTTAGCTGTGACCTCTTGACAGCAAACTGGGTGTGTGGGTAGCTTAATTCAAGACGCTACTCGGGATTGCTACCCAGATGTCTGTGATCAGGGTAAATGTCATTGTTGCTAAAAATATAAATTCAGTCTCCGCATAATAACTTGAGTTTGCTTAGACCTATTGACACCAAATTTAGTATTTGGGTACCTGATATCAAGATGCAACTTGGGATTGCTACCCAGGTGTCTGTGAACAAGGTCAAGGTCACTGTTGCTTTAAAAAAGAAATTCAGTTTTCACGTAATAACTTGAGTTTGCGTTGACCTGTTGACACCAAACTTGCTGTGTGGGTAGCTTATATTAAGATGCAGCTTGGGATTGCTATTATGATATCTGGGAGCAAGGTCAAGGTCACTTGTTTACAATAGAATTTTCAGCTTCTACTCAATAACTTCAGCACACTTTGACCTATTGATAGTCAACTTGGCATGTGTGTAGCTTACATGAAAATACAGCCTGGCATTGCTACTCAGGTATCTGATTTATTTTTATTTTGAACTATTGAAACCAACTTTCTGTGTTGGTACCAAAATAACAGCACCATTTTTACTTCAATGCCATATTTCTTCCTAATTCCTGTCACATCAATACTTGGTCGTTGAAAACCTGGTTTTCGTCGCATTGCGGCGCTTCTTGTTTCAAGTAAAATGTATAATAACCTGCTAATAGACTAAGTTTGAAAAATAAGGTACATTACTCTATCATGGGATTGACTAATAAATTCCTTTAGTGATATAGAATCATGATTAGGCGGAATTAAGGCTTTTCGAAAAACATGCTCAGATACTACTTTCAAGGCACTGAGAATAGTCGAGCGCTGTCATCAGACAGCTCTTGTTCCCTATTGTTTTCAAACGTATTTAAGCATGAAGTTTCTATCCTGAGAGCATTTTGGCCTAACTTCCATTTGAAAGAAGTTTTCTGCAAATATCTGTGTTTATTGCTTAATAATTGATTTCATACATTTAAAGATGTCTTATTTCAAGAAATCTGAATGTTGTTATAAAAATCCACTGTATATTTTGTTATTGTTATCTGTCATTAAGTGAGTTTTAGACACAAACATATATATTAATGTTTGATAAATATTGTCTTAATGTTGGAGAAAAGAGAAGTGCCTGAAGAAATGAAGACCTTTGAAGTAGAAGGTCTGTGTGTCGGGGACAACGTAACAGAGTTATTTTTAGAAGACGAGACGTCCAAGACATCTTATGACCTGTTTAGGAAAGCCTTCACTTGAAGATATGATGGAAGATGGTTCTTTCCCACTTGTTATCACATGTACAGGGTCAGACGTTATTGGTGCGAAGAGAAATGTTTGATTTTATGTTGTGTTTACATACACAGAACTGCAATATTGGTTTGTTTATAACCAGTGGATGATTCAAGGTCACAATAACACTAACATGTCCTGCTCTGTATCTTTTGAACTGCTTGAAGGAAATTGAAACTTTCTGACATTTTCCAGTTTTGTGCTCTAGATGTCAGTTCTGGTCAAAAGTCATTTGTATAGAATCTATCTTTCAGCCAGGTCATCATGAAAAAGTTTCAGCTGATAAAATACTATGGCCATCATGGCCCTCTTATTAATGTGAACTTGTTCAGCCAGTCTTTATTGGTGTAGCCATTTTTCTGATGTGTCTTATATTTATAGAGAAGTTTAAAGTTCTTTAAAGTTTTTTCACAACGGTAGCAGACATCCCTATTTTGACTTTTTTAGATTGATTAATTCCTTTATAAGATTTTATTGATTCATACAGGTGTTTTTAATCATACTACAACGGTATGTTTGCAATGATAAAAATGTTGGTTGCTCCCAATGCAAGTATGCCACTCTATGGAACAAAATTGAAACCTATTCCAAACTGACGCCGCGTCAATGAGAACCACTGCGAAATTGCTGGGGCGCTTTCGGGGCCGACTAAATAAGTAATGGATGTATCATATATATATATATATATATCTTTTCGTTGGTATCGTAAATTATACCATAATCACATGACCTTTCTATATGTGACCTCACGAGATGAAGTCGACTGAGGTTGACATATGGGAAGGACATCTGCTTATGGCATAAGTTACGATACCCGCAAAAAAGTCAATATAAATATAAGTAACCAAGAGCACCATTGTGTCGTATTGTTAGTATTTTTTTCTCCTTTGAAAAACTAAAGAGTGCGTTATCTATAGAATAATGTGATCAATTCTCCCGCGCTTGTCTTTTGAATATTGAACGCACATATTTTTGTAGCTGATGTAATCCAGCTTTACCATTACAAAATTTGATTGGATTGTCCTGCAATTTCTTGCTGTCAGAGGTCTTTATTTCTTGGCCAAGCTTATGGTATACTTAACGTTATCGGAATTTAAACACAACATGGTTTGTATTGAAAAGAACTTGCCAGCTATTTGTTAACATTTTTATCTTGATTGATATCAACGAAATGAGTGACTTACCGTTGATTCTGATGACGAATGGTTGAATTTATCAGCTGTAAAACAAAAGACAGAAAAACATCCTGAACTATGTTTTCTTTAAAATAAATCTCAAACAAGTTATTATATATCTGTAAGGTTTATCAGAATATTTATGTTGACTGTCTAAAATTTGTTATTAAAATGTTCACATTCACAGGTACTAAACGCTCACCTCTATAATCGTTGGTGATACAGTTATAATGAGGTGCAAGTAAAGTAATTCGTTGTCAAAGCTGTGACTTAACATTTAAGAATGGGTTATACATTTCTAACTACTAGAAAATTAGGTAAGTATTGACAAAAGAGAAGAAAAATAAAGTTTGACACCAATAATGAACATAAAAAATGGTTTCGTTGAAATCATCGGAATAGCTGATCTTAAGACAATTTTCTGGAACTTATAGTGTGTATCAGTAATTTGACCAACAAAAAGTTTGTGACGAATATATAAACATTTTAAGCATCGGACAATTACATATGAAAATAAGAAATTTCTTTTAAAACTAAGAGTTAAATTAGACAAGTATTCGCAGTTCTTTTTTTTCTACTCCATTGCCCTGAGTATTTTTCCATGTCCTTCTCTGGCACCGAAGAATGCGCACGTCATTTGAACTATAACATTAACGAGACGAGAATGAGCTTTTAGTAGCCGATACATTTACAAAACAAAACATGGTGAAATGTTTTAGTTCATGCATGCTGCAATAGATCACCAAAGGTCGGTCATTATTTTGTAGTTAACTGAGACACATATCAGTTATCATTCTGTTACTATAAACTTTTGTCACAAAATAATTTCCTGACACCTCTCAGAGCACTATTATATTTTACATTTTTTAAAGATGATATCAAGACTTATCATGAAGACTGTGTGCAACATGTAAAATTCTTGACCGGAATTGGATTTTAAAAAACTGTTACAAATATTTAAATTTTACAAAAGAATGTCTACTTAGACGATACTTAATGGTATGTGTGATTTAGATGTAACATTGTAATTTTTTAAACCTTCAACTCTGAAAAACTAAACAACGTAGGCCCTGTACTTTTTTGATTTAGTTTTAAATTTACCCAACATTTTCGATAGTTTAAATATCAACATACTATTTTAACGTAGAGAGAATAATAACCAAGAACAAATATTTCTGAAACCGTTGAGAATGGTTGAAATACTCTTTAACTTGATATGAATAAGTACAGATTTAGAAATATTATATATATTCAGTAATTAGTTTGAATAAAAAGAAAATAAATATTAAAATAAGCACTTTAAAACAGGTCGTAAAAAGGTGGGCTCCAAGAGGGATGAAATTCAGCTTACTTAAAACGTCAAAATACTATTTAAAGAGTTAGAAAATGTTGTGTTTTTTTTTTTTGTAACGATTGCATAAGATAATCAAACACAGGACACTGTTGAACACTGTTGATCTCTTTGTAACCTCACTATTTAAACAGCGACAAAATTATTTACCTCTAACTTCTATTGTAAAGCATCGAAAGTCTTCTGTATCAACTCTGAAAAGTAAGTTTAGATATAGTTTAATATTTGTAGTAAAATCAGAAAAGTGACAAAAAAGTAAGTATAACGAACTCTGCTGAAAATTTTTTGAAGCTTCTTTTAATCCCAGCAAGTGGTCGCTGAGAAAAAGTCAAGAGACACATAGTGCTATATCATTTTTTAGAAATCAAAAAGCTTATAACTTTGTAGATAATTACCAGTCATGGCAGTTACATGCATACCTCTTCAGAAGCTTTCTAATTGGTTCCATTTAGTTCCAGTGGTAATAAAGAAATAGCCAGGACACAGATGGTGTAGCAGATAAACGAAGGGGCCTAAACTGTGAAAAAATTGGGATGTAAGTAAACGTTCGAACGTTCCTGATACAGAACGTTTGAATGTATTTCGGGTATTCGAATGTTTGGGAAAAAATATTAGTATATTTTTTATTTATTTATTTATTTATTATATATATTTTGTTTTGTAACCAGTAAAAATCCACATGCCCTGATCTGGTACCTTCGATTACTAAGCGGGCGCTCTACCACGTCATATGTTGGTGGGCTGTGCTTTTTGCAGATGTCACCTACCATTGGTAAGACTTAAGATACTGGTTTGTTCGTATTAAAAAGAGTGTCAAGTTAGGGGCCAGACTTGGAGACAGAATAACCGTGAAACCAGTTACACAAACGTATATGTCCATAACTGGCGAGATCCCCGCTTTTTCTTTTATTCACCGTATATAAGAATCCAGAAGAAATATTCCGAAACAAGAGACACAAAAAGAACTGAAAAGGCACATGATTTAGTTTCTGTTGAAAACCATTTTTAAAAAATCAAAGAAATTCTTAAAAATGTAATCACCAAAGATGATCCTTCGTTCAAAAAAATAATTGTAGAAACAATCAAAGACATGAAAGAGGAATTGCTAAAATAACTTACTCACAAAGTTGATGTACTTGAGGGAGAGCTTCATGATAAGAGAGTTGAAAATGAACAGCTGAGAAAGGACATTGAGCAACTGAGACGTGAACAAATAAACAAGACAGAATTTGAAACAAAGCTGATTAAAATCTGAAACATTCGGAATGCTTGCGGCATACATCAAGTCTGGACACTTCTCTAACAAAAAACTGCAAAAAGATTAATGATCTGTAGCAATACCAGAGGAGAAACAATCTCAGAATTAGTAGACTACCCGACAATCCTACCGAAAATGAAGAAAAAACAGCAACTAAAATATGCGAAAAGTTAAATGAACATATACCAGATCTTAAACTAGAAGCTTCATACATTGACATCGCGCACAGACTAGGAAACTTTGAACCAGGAGATCACAGAGTGATGATAGTGCGATTCATCTCTAGAACTCTTAGCTAATCGAGCATGTTTGAAAGGTACAGATATATATATGAACGAAGACCTAACGAAGTTAAACGTAAACTTGGTAAGCAGTATACGACACAAACGCAAAGATGAGGTAGAATTCGCATGCACACGCGAAGGGAAGATATTTGTGAAACTCAAATATGAGTCAAAAGTTAAGCTTGTGAAATATGAACATTTCAAATATTGGCTTGACCTCCCATGGCCAAGTCTAAAAAAGCCAAGAAACCCCAAAACGACTTCTACCCCGGAATATAGTGAACCCATGCAAAAAGGCAATGAAGAAACAGCACAAAAGTCGGCTTCGTAAATCCTATTGTCACTGAACGCTTTTTTGTTGTGAAGTGTAGCGATAACAATATTTTATATAATATCTATGCAGTGTGTACTGCTAAAACTTAAATTTACTCAACCGTATAAAGTATATCGATTTACCTGTATTTATTGACTGAGTGAACACAATGCCTAAATGATCTACTTTAAAAAGTGTTATCAGATAGCGTCTGTAGATTGTTTAGGTATTGTTCTATGTTTTTTTACCTTTATTAGAATAGTAGCATAAGAACCTCCTTCTGAATTTAATCAATTTAATGATCCTTTTTTTAACCATAAAATTTTTATAAAATAATTTAAAAACATATACATGACCCATTTTGTATATCTATATTTAAAAATAAAAGAAACAACTATGTTTACAAACATACTTGTATTACAATTAGATTATATTTCTTAAACTGATATCTATATATCCTGATCTCAATTTTAAGTACTGTGTTTTGAGTTCTTTAAAGATCGGATCTGAGTAAATAAAAGAACACTTTTCGCAACGAAAATCATGAACATTCTATTTAGAAACGTTAGCGATGATCGTTTTTATCTCATTTGCTATCTTAATGTTTAGGCTTACTCTTTAACGATCCATATACATCTACTGCAAGTTATTAATTTTATTTATGGTAAAAGGATTTAAATCCTTCATATATGCAGTTCGTTAAAAGATTTTTCTATAATTTTCGACATCTTTTGTTTAGAAAAATCACAAGCGTAAACTTTAAGAAATAGCGAATGATACTGACTGTTATTGTAACGTTTCGTATTTATAAAACTTATTAATAGAGAAACGTGTTTAAAGAGTATGAGTAAAAAGCATCTTCGAATTGTCAACCTTTTTTTGTTAAAGAAAAAATGTAATGTGATCATATTTTGAAGATATTTCTATGCTATATAAAACAACTTAAAGCACATGATAATGTGTGTTATATTAAACATGTACCGTGTCCATGTTAATGCTCTATATAAAATATACTTTTCAGGTATAAAAGGTATATCAAATGTAAATTCTACACATATATGATACGCTTTTTTACAAAAAAGCTAACTGACTATTTTTTGTTGAGGAAAACAATTGTTATTGTTACTTTTGTAAATATGTATGTTTTTATAAGAGCTCTTTCTAATTGGGTATCTCTTATATACTGCTCATATAGCAAAATGAAGATTTTGTTTTTACCCTTTATGTACATAGTTCAATCGACCATGATTATTTTTTTTCAGCCATTTCAACTTATCACTGTACGTGTTGTCTCAGATGTTGGCAGAGCCGTTTTAATCTAACTTTAGTAACATGAGTGTAAAAATTTCATCTTATAATGTACACTAAGAGGGCTAGGAAATAAAGTAAAACGTTATGCAATTTTTCATTTCATCGAATATCAATGTATTGATATTTGTTTTATTCAACAAGCACACTTTATTAAATCATAGTTAACATCTTGAGCAAAAGAATCAAATTACGACATGTATTTCAGCGGTAAATCTACAAAAAGTGCAGGAGTAGGTTTTTTGATAAATAGACAAAAGACAATTAAAGTTAGGGAAACAAAACAAATCGAAATAGGAAGAGCAATGTCCATGCAATGTGAAATAAATAACATTAAATACAATTTAATTAACGTTTATGGACCGAATAAAGACGAGTCTAAGCTTCTTGATAATATAATAAATACAGCTAAAAATTTAAGTAAAACATACACCATTTTAGGAGGTGATTGAAATTTAACTTTAGATCCAGAAACAGATAAAAGGGGGGAAATATGAATACGCATAATTCATGCAGGAAAAAACTTACCAAAATCATTGAACAATTTGATTTAGTAGATATATGGAGAACCATGCACCCAAATTATAACAGATATACAAGGAAGTCACGTCAGGTATCTTGTCGATTATATTATTTTATCGTCTCTAAAGACCTTGCAACGTCTATATTAAAATCTGATATTACTTATAGCATAAATTCAGATCATCTTATTCCGAATATATATATTCAAGAAGAAAAATTAAAAAGAAGCAAACTACTTTGTTTAATGAAAAATACAATAAATGTTAAAAAGGCTTTTTAGAGTTAAAGGAGCTTGATAAAGACACAAATCCACAAATACTATGTGAACTGATAGAAGGTATAGTCAGAAATGAAAGCATAAAAGTTTCAAATAATTCAACAAGCAGAAAAAGAATGAAATAGAAAACCTCAATAAAACAATTTCCCTTTTACTCGATCAAACCCAAAAACAGCAATAAAGTTAATTTGGAAGAACAACTAAATATCGAACGTGCTAAAATAAATGAAATATATGAGCAAAAAGCAGAGGGTTTTATCACTAGACTGAAGTATACTCATCTAGTGAATGAAGATAAAAATATAAATTTATTAAAAGAATTAGAAAATCAGAAACAAGAAAGTAAAACAATTGAAATTTTTAATATAGACGGAAAAGAAATAAACAATCAAGAACAAATTTTGAACGAAACAGCAAAGTAATTTTAAAACGTTCTACGCTAAAAAGGCCCATCAAATAATTCTCTAGAAGATTTAAAAATACAAGATATACCAACATAAAATGTATTAGAAAGTCAATCATGCGAAGGTACATTAACCTTAGAAGAAATTACATCGTCCATAAAAGAGATAAAGAACGGCAAAAGTCCGGGGTCTGATGGAATAAATGTAGAATTTTATAAACTTTTCTGAAATTAAATTAAAACAGATTTATTGAACGCACTCAACTACTCTTTTAGAATTACCAGAACTACAAAACCAATGTTTAATCACTCTTCTACCAAAACCAAATAAAGATCATACAAATATCGAAAATTGGAGGCTAAATAGTTTACTAAATGTTGACTATAAAATAGCAACGAAGTCGATCGCATCAAGAATTTAAAAAGTTTAAAATGATATAATTCATAAAAGTCAAACTGATTTTGTCAAAATAAAGATACATTGGAGAAAACATTAGAGTTCTTGAAGATAATATTGAAATTACATACAACATCAACACTCCTGGTATGCTCTTCTTTACAGATTTTGAAAAAGCTTTCGATAGTTTAAACCATGATTTCATATTTAATATGTTTAATATGTTTAATTTTGGAGAAGATATAAATAAATGGATAAAACTTTTTTACAAGTCACCAAAGAGTGCTGTCACAAACAATGGATTCAAATCAGACTTTTTGCTTTAGAAAGAGGTGTAACACAAGGTTGCCCACTGCGCCTAATATTTTATCATATGTATTGAAATACTTTCATTTGCATTACGTACGAATTCTTCTATTAAAGAAATACACGCATTTTGTAAAGAAATACAAAATGTAATATTTACAGACGATACAACAGTGTTGTTAGATGGCTCAAAAATAGTTTTGACAATACTTTAAAACTTTTTGAAACATTCAGAGAAATGTCTAGCTTAGAACTTAACTACAAGAAATGTGTTGTTCTGAAAATTGGTTCATTAAGAAACAAGCATGACCTTATATATTTAAAGAAAAAAAATATTCAATGGAACTGTAGCGAGGCAAAATCGTTGGGTATTATTTTTCATGCAGATCCAAAAAGATTATTTGAATTGAACTTTGAGTCAAAAATAAAAGAATTTTATACGGCGCTAAAAAAATGGAAATCAAAACATCTTTCAACTATAGCCAATATAACAATTTTAAAGTCCTTGATATTACCAAAGCTCTCTTATTTTTTACTGTAATTCCAAATCCGAAACCTGAAATAATTAGGAAACTTAAACAAGACACCTTCGAATTTATATGGAAATCTTAAAGGGACAAAGTAATAAGAGAGACAGTTGTTAAAGATTACAAATACGGAGGTTTAAAAATGGTAGATATAGAGATATACATGAATTCACTTAAAGCTACATGGGTCAAAAAACTTCTAGATGATAACAACAAAAGCTACTGGAAACATATCACTTAAGCGAGTTAGACAAAAATGGAGGACTTAATATTTTCGAGTCACAATTAAATACAAAAGATGCAGAAAGGATAAATCTAAAAAGTTTATTCTTTAAAGATGTACTTAAAGATTGGTGTAAAACAAATTGTAACGCAGATACTTCTTTATACTCAAATACTGTTATATGGAATAATAGTAACATAAAATGTTCAAAAAATCTGTTTTGCAATAATGTATGGTTAATAAGTGGTATTAAATATTTTTCAGATATATTTGATTTAGAAAGCAATGCATCTTTTTAATTCAATATTTTAAAAACAAAATATAATCTGAAAATTAAAGAATATCATTTTCAACAAAAACTTAAAGCAAGTATAAAAGAGATCTTCAAGAAAAAATTTTCAGTCATTAATGCGGATAAAATTTTCACTATCAAACTCAAAAGGAAAAGTATTACAAAATTATTAACAGACATACAACTGGTAAAAGTGCCAAACGAAAAAGAACAATACCAAACTAAATAGGAGCATGCTTTAAATCTCGAAAACAATACAAATTAGGGAAAAATATTATGCTCTTTAAACTTACTAAAGAAAGTAAAACCCAAAATACAATTTCATTAAAGAAATATCACAACGAATGCTTTTCTATTAAAATGTAAAATAGTTTAATCAAGTCTCTGTTCCTTCTGTAATGAAACAATTGAAACTATAGATCACCTATTTTGGGAATGCTTTTACACCAAATTGTTTTGGAATTAAGTACGAAAATATATTAATCAAAAGTTATTCAAGATGAAATTACTAAAACGATAACATTTATGTGTATATCTAACAACACTGCGGTATCAGAAACTCTGCTACATGCAAAATATTATATATTTAAAGAG
This sequence comes from Cyclina sinensis, assembly GCA_012932295.1. Classification (NCBI taxonomy): domain Eukaryota; kingdom Metazoa; phylum Mollusca; class Bivalvia; order Venerida; family Veneridae; genus Cyclina; species Cyclina sinensis. Next base: position 8,917,647 of record JAAONU010000011.1, read on the forward strand.
ATATATAGGCTAAAGTTGTATGCTTTCTTTCACGTTTCTTCAATTACTATACTACGAATGTGCTCGAAATAAACACAATGATCAGTCCCAGTAACAAAGATTTTCTCTATTTAAATGAAAAACCGGGTGGTTTCCTAACCTGACCCATGTGGGCCATGGTAGAAAATTTAGATTTCGCCCTAACTTTGCAGTGAATGATTGGACAGTTTAAGTACCTGTCACTATTCCACAGCAAAAAGCAACCCAAGAGAAACGACGATTGGCTGTTTTTGTTACGTGACCTATTTAAAATATCCGTTCGGGTTTTTCTTTCAATTAAAGAACGTTCAAATACTTATTTTCAAGTCCGCGTTTCACTTTATTTATATGGACAAACATACTGGGAATTTAAAGTTCTTCATATTGAACGTGATTTGAGCAAATAATATCAGTTTTAATTTTTTGGCATTCATTTGCCTGTGTATCCCTTTAAAAGCAAAAGCAAATCTACAAATCCATCATTTTTCAAGATTAAATTTGAAAGTAGGTTAAAATTTGAACAAAATCTAGCCCATGAACAAGAAAAACTAGAGGCATTCAATAGGAAATGGGATAAATTCCTTACTAGTGACAGCGACTGAGGCGGCACCGAACACACACATAAAAATACGTACACTCGCACGCACGCAAAGACACAAATGCACACACACACGCGCGCGTACTGACGTACACGCACAAGACAAATGACATATATACACTTCTTTTTGTTTTGTCAAATTGTTTGTACATACATTACAAGTTCTACATTATTAAAAGTGATGGTCCATTTTCCCTTGATTACACAAGGAAATAAATTTGTAAAATTGAATTACAACAGCATATTGATTAAATCAATTCTTGGAGACAAAATAACCGTGAAACCAGTTACACAAACGTATAGGTCAATAATTGGCGATAACCCCGACTTTTCTTTTATTCGCCGTATTTTTTGGTTTGTTTTATTCTCTTGCAGAATTTAAAAAAAAACACATCTATATCACAATAAATAAATGCCAGCTTCAGTTTCTTAAATGTTTAAAAAAAATATATTTAAACTGAAAAAGTTTTACTCAATACGGATACCGTATACCGAGAAATACACATGTCCCGTAAATTGGAAACACTCGGATCTCATCGATGTACTAGGCCCATAAATTCAGTGAAAAGTTGTTTTGTGTTTTTGAGTATGAATTATTAGAACGTTAGAACGTTCGAATGCAACATGATCCGAACATTCGAATGCCAAAATGAACAAATTTTGCTATCCCAAAAGTAATCAATCCTTGAAGTGCCGGTAACATGCACATCTCTTTTAAGTATTTCCGGTTTCCAATACAGTTTTTGTGTCGCCCTTTCAAAGAAACGGGGATACAGAGGGATCGCTCTGTCCGTCGGTCCTTAACGTTGGCTAAAACTTTGCCATTTCTAAACATTATCTTATCAAACTTTCAAATTGTATTGCTTATGACAACCGTGTCGGGACAATGCCAAAATCTTTAGGTCAAGGTCACATTTGACAGAGTTATGCCCCTTTTTGTACTTGGATTTTGTCATGAAAACTTAACGTTGGCCATAACTTTGCCATTTCTTAACATTTCGTCATCAAACTTTCAAATTATATTGCTTACGACAACAGGGTCGTGATGATGCCAAAATCTGTAGGTCAAGGTCACAATTGACAGAGTTATACCCCTTATTGTACTTGGATTTTGTCATGAAAACTTAACATTGGCTATAACTATGCCATTTCTTAATATTTCTTCATCAAACTTTCCAGTTGTTATGCTTACAATTGTATCACTTAAGACAACACCATTTCTCAAGGGCAGATAACCCTCAAATTTATTTTTGCAATATTATGCCCCTTTCAAGTTAAAATTTCTTGGTTTACCTTTTTCTTTATGTCCATGTCTCAAAAAGTGTCAAATATATTCCATTCAAACTTGGAATACTTGATCACCAGCAAGACCCCTGCAAAGATTGTTTGGTCACAGTTAGCCCCACCCCAAGGGGTCACTTTATTTTGCTTATACTTATATATAGGAAAAAACTTCTTAAGCCTAGAAATAAAATATTAACTGACATGAGATGGGTAAGTACTCCCCCACCGTCCCCTCTGCATGGGGACCCCCCCATTTTTATTACACCCCCTGGGCCCTATTTTTTTAATACATAGGTACTTCATATCCCATCCATCCTCAACCCACTACTCCCCCCCCCCAACCAGTCACCCCCCCTCCGGCCCAATTTTTTTTTATTACATAGGTACTTGACTTCCCATCCACACCCAAACCAGTCACCCCCACCTCCCTCCCCCTCATCCCCCCCCCCACTGAAGGGTCCGATTTTTTTTAATACATAGGTACTTGACTTCCTATCCTCTCCCCTCCCCCCACCCCGGGGCCCGAATTTTTTTTAAAAAAACATAAGTACTAGACCCGATTTTGTTCATCTTGTATGACTAGGGTACTTGCTCCCCCCACTCGAATTTTTTTCACTTGGGCCTCTTGTTTAACTTGGCTTATAGTTAAAGTGGAGCATACTGTCTGTGGACAGGTCTTGTTATACTTTGACTAGCATGCTGTATTTTCCGGCAGGGTCTTGTTTACCTTTTTAGTTATTCTTACAGAGTACCCAAGGGTGATCTCTCCTTTTGCTCTTAGAACTAAGATTTCTTATAAAGTTTCATTTATTATTTACCAGTGATTGCTGAGAAATAGCTCATACAAAATCGGATGACGGGCGGACAGAAAGGCGATCAGGCGGACGAAGCGATCAATATATATTCCTCCGAACTTATTTTCGAGCATAATATTCTTCTTTTACCTCCCTGATTTATGCATTACATTTCTTACTCGTTCTTCATGTAATACAAATGTATTCCAGTTTCTTGCGCTTCAATGTATACATGCTGAATTTTTGCCTATGAACTTACTCCATCTCCGTAAATTATTTTTTCAGAATTCTTATTAATGTTTACCTAAAATTGTACATAATTACCTTAACAAACCTATCACAAGAAATTTTTTTCTTTCTTTTAAGAAATAAAATATTTAACGAGAAATTCCACACTTGGTGACTTTATATTATTTAATATTTCGTATTTCTTATCAACATTGTAACTACTTAAATGAACATTTAGTTTCGAGAACATCATATTTAACTCACAAATCGAAACATCAAAAAGATAACAATTATATTAGTGACAAGAACAAAACTGAATCTTCATCATTTGTATCTCTAAATTATTCTGGAATGTCTTCTGTCCAACTATACAAATTAAAGATCTACAGTAGAGTACTTGTATTAAGCGTCTAAAAAAGAACTCTTATATACATTTTATTGGTATTTCATTTTTACCCTATCTTTGATTCTTAATAAAAGTTTTAGCAGTGCAATTCTAAAGATAAATCCTTAGTTAAGATTATCCTTAAGTCATTTCAGCAGGTTATCCGTTTTTCTCTATATGTTTAAGCCATCACTTCTTGATAATCCGCAATCGTCGATATAGACGAATGGTGCCGTAAAAAAAGCAAGCGAAATGAAAACACGATGCAATGGCCCGTACAGTATTTTATTCCTTAGTTTTGAAGGGTGATGGCACAATAACATATTGTGAATGGACATTAATATAATCTAAAAACACGACATTTATATTGAGCCTTCGTCGATTTATTTCGGTAAAAGAGCACATATAAAACATGGCAATAACATGATGCATGATATAACAAGAACACTGCATAGATACAAATTATAGACCATGTAATATACACCAATACCAGGGATAACACAAAAAAAGAAAAAAACTATTTTCCTTATTTCCATTTTGGTCCCTGTTATTTGCAGCACGACACGGGAAGTCATGTATATTTAATATGACAAAAAATTTACGATTAATTATATTATAACCTGAGATCATCAACGCGTCATCTGTATCACAGCATTTATAAATATCACAGCGAAATTTGTGTTACATCGTGAGATGTAGCTTAAATAAAAAATATCAAAATGTAGTCTAGAAATAAAACACTGGTACTGTACTTAAAAACACCACATTAAATAAATAAAAAGGGATTAAAACTAGTTAGTCATTAGATGAACATTAGTGACATATTTGAATTTGTGGGGGCAGCTAATATCCCTTATAGTCTAGAGTAGGCTGTTCCACAGAACAATCGCATTATAAGCAAAGGCCTTTTTACCAAAACTGCCTACCTTGGGTAATGAGGAGCGCCCAGTATCACTGAACGTAAAATTTGAACTTGACACTTGTGAAGGAACAGCAGTCACTCTTGACCTTGTACAGCGATCATGCATCGAAGTAAGGGGAATGAAATGTTCACATAGATAATCAGGGTCTAGTCCTAATTTGATTTCATGTACGTGACCTAGAGTTATCTGATCAACTCTCTTTGATACTGGTAACCATTTTAAGAATATTGAATGATCAATACCAATAAGTGATCTGTTATCCAAATTCACAACAAAAAGAATAAAGTTGTTCTGTGTAGTTTGAACCCTTTTCTCCCAATACTGAGTCAAGCAAGGGTACCGAAAGGAGCACACATAATTATAATGGCACTGAATGAGCGAAATGACCAACAATTTTCTTGTGTGAAATGTCAGAAACTGACTTTTACGATGAAGAAATTTTAAACGGGTATTAGCTTTTGTGATTAACGACATAGCAATTTTACCACATGACAAGTGTTGGTTCAAAACAGCACCAAGATTATTCACTGAATCTGTGGCTTGAATACTTGTGCCATTACAAGTGATATTCAGCCCAGACTGGGCTCTTAATCTAGGTTTAGAACCAAACAGAATAGATTTTGTTTTGCCAAGGTGCAGAGAAAGCTTATTATCAACAAGCCATTTACTAACACTCTCCAACTCATTAGATAACTGTGTTTCAATCTGGGATGTGCTTTAACCAGCAACAAGGATACATGAATCGTCGGCATACAATAAAAGTTTGGGATTTTTTTTAACAACAGACATATCATTAACATAGATTAAAAATAAAAGTGGTCCGAGGATAGACCCTTGGGGCACCCCACAGCTCACTGATGCCTGGCTGGAATATACACCAGAAACATCAACAAGCTTCTGTCTGTCACTCAGAAAGATAAGACTGAAACCACCTGACAGCATCAGAACTAAGACCAATAGCATTCAACTTCATTAAAAGAATATTATGGTTGACCGTGTCGAATGCCTTTTGTAGATCCAGTAACAACATACTCACCATGTTTCGTGTTATCTTATACTTGTTATACTGGTATTGAGATATCGTCTTTCTATATTGTCTTAACTTGCATATATCGTAAAATAACATTTGCAAACCTACAGATTGAAGGGGCAAAACAACGAGGTCATTATGGATCACTGTAAAACCAGTAATGTATTATCTGCAGATTTATTTTCTATTCATTCGAAAAGCTACTTAAAAGGTCAATTTTAATTTTTGCCTCATTCTTCTATAAGCCTAATACTTCATGTTACTCAAACGTTTAATACAAACTGCCTTCAACTATCAAGACATAATTTGTTTCTATCTTTTTACAACTCCTATGTACTACAGTAAATCGCACCAAGATTCGCGTTCTTCGAAATTGATCACACCTATCCTTGTACTTGAACAATGTATTTAATATACTCTAATATGTGCATAATGTCGTTGTTCTTAAATATAAAATATTTATTCGAAGACTTACCCAGTATTATCAACAGCTCTGATGCATAAAATATGTTGTTCAGTATCGTCTAGAGATGGGGTCCAAGACATGGTTGTAAACCTTACCCGCTCACGTGATGTATCATCTTGTATTTGCGACAGCGATATGTGTTCTCTGTTTCGACCGGATGGTATGAATTCATCTATTGTACTTAAAAGAAAAGTAAATATTAGGTTTAAGTAAGAAACTGAATTATGAGGTACGTTGAGCCAATGAAAAACAAGTGAGTGTTAACAATAACAGGAGTGGCAAGATTTTTTACCACCTAGAAAAGCATGTAAACTATGTGTTTCACGATTGTGAAAGTAAAACTCTAAAATACAGAAATTTGTATTAGTTTTAATATTTACATATATATATTTATATACTACTCAACTTTTGCTAAGCACCAAATCTTTTAGTGCGAATATTTTCGGTATTAATTTGATTACTGTCGTACAAATGATTTTAACGTTAATTTCATTTTTAATCGATTTGATTGAAGGACACATTTAACATTTCCTTTACTGATTTTGCATTAGTTATGTGCCAGAGAACGGAAAGACCCCCTATATCAAAAATACAGACACGCAATTTCTTTTCCAAATTTTCACTACCCCATTTAGGTTTACAAGTTTAGACTCAGTAGCAGGTGTGTGACCCATTGCTAACGACAACTGCTTGGCAACGCATTCTCATGCTCCCTATGAGGTTTCTGACAGTCCTAGCGGGGATGGCGGCTCATTCTTGCACTAACATGGCCTCAAGCTCCTGAATTCTTCTAGGTTACACCTGGCGAGCTGATATCCGTACCTGCAGCTCATTCCACAGGTGCTTAATTGGATTTAGGTCGGGTGATCGAACTATCCAGTCAAGGCGCTCGATACCCTCCCTCTGCTGATAGAGCTGGACCACCCGGGCCCTATGGGGACGCGCATCATTGTTTATTAGAATGAACTGATCGCCCACTGCCCCGACATACAGCCTAACCTGGGTGTCTAACATCTCATCGATGTACCGCTGACCAGTCAATGTACCTCTATTTAGCACAACAAGGTCAGTCCGACCGTCCCAGTTTGATGCCTCCAAAAACTATAACTGACCCATCCGCGTAGCGGTCGTGCTCAGCAATATGTCCAGCTTAAAACCTTTCCCCAGGTTTCTCCAGACTCTCGCAGGTCTGTCAGTAAAGTCTATGCAAAACCTAGACTCATCAGTGAAGAGAACATGTCTCCAGTTTTATCTGATTCACCTAGCATGCTCCCTTGCCCATTCAAACGGGCCTGGCGGTGACGACGAGTTAATGGAATTCTTATACAGGGTCTTCTTGGTCGTAGATTACCCTCGTGCAACCTTTACGCACCCTCTGAGTACAAACATTGACGCCAGAAGCATTAAGAAGTTCATTACGAAGATGCATTGTTGTTGCAAACCGTCCTAGCTGGGCTTGAATAATCAAGAATCGGTCCTGAGCTGCTGTTGTCACCCTTTGTCTGCCTCCGCCATGCCTCCTGACGGGTGTACGATACTGCTGGTACCTTGCCCAGGCTCTGGTGATGATGGTGTGGTGTACACCAAGCGCGGTGTGTGGCTCCCTGCTCCACCATCCCTACAGCTCTCCACATCTCTGCTTCACTCAAAAGCCGTCTTATCATAGCTTTTGCCATGTCAAAGTCACCAATGTAAAAAAGTCTGACCTTTGAATGACCACAAATTTGTAATGTCGGTGTATACGGACAATAATGTGTCTCTGTTCCCACTTAAAAACAGACAAAAACGAAGGGTGTATGCTTTCCGTGACCACGTGGCGAGACCTACCCGATAAAACAGCTTGCATTTAAGTTTGGGCCATCTCAAAACATTGCTGTATAAAACTATGCAAAATAAATAATTGAATCCTTTTTATACTTTTTATTATACAGTGAGAAACTTTTAGGGATTAGCAAAAGTTGAGTGGTATATTTTGTAATTATGTGTAACAGTTCTACGAGATGTTTGGTCTGTATTCCAATGAGAATGTTATTTATATGATATCTTTTTAATTATCCATGTTCTTATTATATTTCTCACATGACTTTCTCAAACATTCTGGACAAATCAAAGAGGAAATTCAGGTACTAACATGTTTTTTGTAATTATTGTTACATATTAGGTTTTGTTTACACGTCATACTTTTTTTTTATTTGCTTGTTCTTTGTTTGTTTGTTTTAGTTCGTCTGTAGTTGTTTTTTGTTTTGTTTTTTTTTGTTCTTGTGTTTTGTGCATGTGTGTGTTGTTATTGTTGTTGTTGTTTTTGTTTTTTTTTTTTTTTCTTCATACAAAGATTAAATAACGCGAGTTTCGTGTAACTTAATCTCAATTATCTTTACACTGTGTTCATCATGCAGAAAAAAATGAACAGGGTTACCTACCCTTTCGGCCTCAAAAATGTTACAACAAATCCGAAACATTTTTATACCCAAATGATGTTACAAAGTTAACTATTGTAAACTCAGCGTAGCGCTTCTGTCAAAAAAAATCCTATTTGTTAGAAAGTTAATTAAATTTTTTTTCAATTAAAAGTTTCTTATTCTAAATTTGCATAATCGTTCTCGTCTTTTGATGACTAAAGATCTCCATAGTTAGATAAGAATAAGATAAGAGATAGGAATCTCAACTTACATTAAATTCGGATGAATGCCATGATACAAGCGAAATCGTGACAGGGGAGAATACACAAAGATATGAATATTCCACCAGCTGATGTAAAGATAACAAAAAATCCTTTAAAACGGAATCCTTAAATCCTTAAAGTACGAACATTACAATACCTCTACTAATGAAGACTAGTCAATAGAAGAGTCGTAATGAGATCGCAAATGATCTGAGTTGTTATATTTAGGCTATTGAAATGATGGAAGAAGTATAAAGAAGGAAAGAAAAAAGGATGGATAAAGGGTTTCCACAAAGAAGGTTCAGCTCCATAATGGTGTCAGTTACACTGCGAAAAATATGTGGATATACGGGAGTGTACGGAATTCTGTATATCATTAATATACGGGTAAAAATACGGAAAACATAAAATACGGAGGTGTACGGTGTCGTATATTCAGCAAATCCGTATATGACCAAAATACTGTGTTCCGTATACTTTCAAAATACTGAAAACTAGATATACGGTGTCCGTATTTTTCTAAAATATGGGAAGGTCATAATAAGTCCGTATTTTACTAAAATACGGTATCCCGTATCTTACAAATACGTGAATCTAAAAAGACTGCATATTCATGAACAGTCGTATACTGCTAAACTACATATTTCCCTTTATTTGAAAGTTAAGAAAACAAGAATCAATGTACTTTTCGTATATACTGAAATACGGATGTCAGTATACTGCTCAAATCTGGTGTTCTATAAATTTGTAAATGATGGAACCCATAATGTGTCTAAAACACGATAGTTTTTCCAAATGTTTACTCGAAAGCGGCATTCCGTATGCTTAAAAATTTGGAAATATGTAAAATGGTTCGGAGGTCATTATTTTCAAGAATGAACATCTCTAGAAAATTACTGATTAAGAAGTCAACAAATAAAAAATGTCTCTGTAAACTGGAAAAAGTAATGATTACTATATTTGATTATTTAGATTATAATTGAATAAGACGGGCATATCAAATCAAGATAGTCTCCCCGAATTCTCGGAAATACGGGAGTCGGTATACTGCCCAAATAAGGGTTTCTGTATATTTACTAATTCGAGAAACTTGAAATACTATTCAGTATATTCCTGAAATACGGGAGTGTGCTTGCAAGTCCGTATATTACTCGATTACGGCATTCCGTATATTTGAAAATACGAAACTAATATCGGTCATAGTTACACAGTTACAGTTGTATAGAGTTATAATGACTAGTTGAAACTAAGGATCTTTTTTTAGCAAAATGTTTTCTTTTTGTAATAATGTTTTTCCTTTTTTGGAGGCGGGGGGGGGGGGCGGGAGGTGTGTCAAAACTAAATTCCACTCTTGATTTTATGCCGGATATAGATAATAATCCGATGCATGCGTCTCAAACTTAAAAACGAAATTAAAATGAAACCGACTTAACTTTAATTAATCTGTCCGTGTCTATTTTCTAATTTTTATCTCAAAGACGATTAATTGTTTGTTTGTTATGAGATATCAATTATGAATTAAGATATAGAACGAATAATCAATCTACAGTTACAATTTACTTAGACGAATCATAGATAACATCTCAATCTGATGAACTGTTAAATTAAGCTATTGTGATATTCTCCGGTAGATTAATTCTTTTAATTTTATCAAAATTTCATGAAAAACTGCTTTTCAGAAGTATATGTTTCTATTTTAAAAAGAAATCTGAATAAAAGGGTACAGTTACATGAGTGTCATAATTATTTCGTTTTCCGTAGTACAAGAAATATCATCAACAATAATATTAAAAATAAGAAAAAAGAAAGCAAACGCATTATTTGGTTAGATCAACATCTTACAAACGTGTGCACTGAAGCTATTATTTATTTCTGCATACACAAACTCGAATGCTGTACATATCATTACTTTGCAAAAAAAACGAAATGCAAGAAATAAATACTAGAGGAAAGGTCCATTCAGCAGTAGATGCTAAAGTTTATATAACAATCAGGAACAAATATAGACTTTGTTTTATAGCCTTCAGGCATTTTCTCAAGAGCAAATATTTTATTACTAAAGTGTTTTACTGTGACTGATCAAGTAACACCGACATTGACAATTAACGGTGACTTATCAAAACAAAGCCAGTATGTCACCCCCACATTACGTAACCACATCCCTTCACCACAGGACACCGCGCAAGACAAAAGAGTGTGATAATAATAGAAGCGCTAAATAATGCAACTTTATTGACAAGTATTGTTTAAAACTGTATCATAGAATAAAATAAGTTTTAGTTAACATTCTACAACAACATGCGGTTGATGAGCGAAATGTTTATTTTGTCATTTTGTCCATTTTGTAAACTTTCATAGGTGTTCAAATGATTGAAATCATATTTTCAACTTTTGAAAAGGAACAGTTATATGTGTTTAACACAACCCAATCTTTTATTTTGAACAGTCAATGGTCTTTATTCATCGTCTTTCATGTATTTAATAATTCAAGTTAATAATATGTTCAAGTCAGGAATAAAACATACAGAAAAGTAATAATAATACAATAAATTGATTTCACAAAATTCATGCGATAAAAGACAGCATGTCACCTTGAAATTTGCTAAAGTTATACAAAGTTTTACGGGACTTAGGCATCACAGCGAAGTTAAGCAGCCTTTAAATGGCGGACATTGACGTGATCTTCATAATGACGGCGTTTAATTTATCAATTATGGAACGGTCTACGTGTGCGCTAAAACTTCCGAAGCAGATATAAGATCTTCGGTAATGATCAATATTCATATATTAAAAAAGCTTTTTAAAGGCTAACAGTTTATTCCGAAAGAGGTTCACTCAGTTATTAACATAATTTAGGCATCACAAAAAGTCAAGGGTGTTTAAAGCTTCGTTTTTTTTATTATTTGCAATGATAGGTTGATTTTTTTTTTCTCAAGACTAGCCCTACAAGATAATGATTTTTGCGCAGGTGGATCGAGATACCAGGATATTTTGACGAATATTATTTCCCCAAGACAAGAAAGAGAAATATACTGTACCAGTCAGTGTAACAAGGCACATACCCTGTGACCAGATCGCCACAATCAAAGGTAGCGTGGGTTTATTCCATGTGATCAATCCCACCAATCAAAGGAAGCGTGGGTTTATTTCATGTGATCAGATTGCACCAATAAGGTATAGCTTGTGTTCACCTATCCAATCATTTCTTTTGGCGCGAAATGGAAGAAGCAGATTTCAGCAATTCATGTCTCAAAAATTGCTTTTTTCGAAGTCTTCGTCGTTTGAAAGTAAAATGAGCTAAGTCAAAGTTTTTGTAAGATACTTTTCAGTTTTATTGAACTCATTCTTGGAATAAAATGCTTGATCATGCCCTGCAATGAATGGCTTATGATGATTTTTTATGCTTCTGTTTTTAAAAGGGTGTTGGTAAGTTCGGTTAATTTCAAGGCCGGTAAATTGTTGTTCAACGTCAAAAAAAATTCCTATTGCAGATATTAAACTGAATTTTGTTTTGAAAAATATTTAGATGTTATATCAAATGACAAGCTACGATTATGTTCACATACTTGAGAGATAGAGTTAGGAAAGTATAATAATGTAGAAAGAGAAAAAACATTGTGTAAGGTATGTAATCAAAAAAACCGTAGAAACATTATGTTGCTCAGGATACATCTGTATAAGATCTAAACACTTAGGTTAATGTTCATGGTTCTATACAAAAGTTCAATGCATTAACGTCATCTCAAAGTAAGAATTGTTGTATAATCTTGCAAAAATATATCAAAGAAGCGTTACGTTTAAGACAGATAGTGATAAACAGAGAACAGAGTTTATTTCCATAACTTGTACACACATAGTACATCGTTATATCAAACAAATTGGAATAAAAATATTGTTAAAGTTGGTGTGAAAAGCGCCCTTGATGACCGAGATTAATTGGTGTTTTTGTGCAATTTCTATAAATATATAGTTGTATATAAAAAGATTTTAGTCATTGATGTATCGAGTATTGATGTGTTGCGGTATAGTGTAAAAGTTTTATATATTTTAAATGTGTTTTCATTTTAATACATTGCCATTATTAGATCATAAACCGATTTAAATCAAAGATCAATCCGTACTCATTGAATAAATTTCTTCCATCGGCGTCATTTTAAGTGCGAAAAAGTAACTATGGATATAAATTTTAGAATCAGTTATAATAATTTTTATAATGATAATAGCATGACAAACACAAATTATATAATTACTTGCTGAGACAAATTAATAACCTATTTAACGACCGACACGTGTCGTTAGCACCTTTCTATGATCAGCAGTGTATCCCAGCATCCTTTTTCTCACCTACTTTAACACCTTTATGGGTACATACAGTATTGTTATTGTTACCAACTTTTCCTTTTTTTTTACTTTATAAAATCATGTTACCGATATTTCGGTTAATCATTTGCATATTAAGAGATAAGTGAGACTGAATAATTCTGTGAATAAGCCCTGATAGATAATTGATTAATTGTTTAAACATTCACAAACGTCGGCAATTAGATAAGTAACCACAGTTTAGCGATTATTTCATGATCGAAATAAAATTTAAGAAAATTAAAGATTTTATTAATTAAAAAGCAAAATATGATTTTATAAGACGCATTGGCAATGAAATTGTAAAATGTGTAACATCCTGTTCATAGTTCCTTAATATGATTGACTAAAGAATTGTTTTTAATTGACAAAGCTTGTACATACACAAAAAAGTTTTTATTATTTTAGTAGAATAAATATTTTCATCAAAAACAGTTTTGATTATGATGTTGTTATAGAACTCAAGATGGGAGTTAATCAAATTACCATGTCATTAATAAAGGTGTTGATTAGATGTTGCATGATACACGTGGCCTGTTACGGTAAAAGTGTTTATGAAGTGAATACTTATGCCATGATAATAAAAATTTATTCGTAAGTCAGTTTAGCTTTTTTCTCCTTATTCAATAGTGTTAGCATTTTATAACATAACATTTTATGCCGTCCCGCGACTGACTCACAGATCATCACAGGCATAATGTTAATAATGTACATTAGAAATAAATAGTGCCGTGGTTAGTGGTATACCTGGCGAAAAAAGATTTACTGATTGGAAGGACATGAGTTTGCACACCGTAAGGTCAACAACTTTTTTCTTCCATTCTAAAGGTGTAGAGAAGCGTAAAATTGTGTCGTTGTTTTATTTTTCTCATGATATTTTGATTTCTCTTTAATTTTAAGAAGGACAGCTTCTTTAAGTAATAAGCGTTGTTCCCGTTTTCTACTTTCATAAATATATTTTCTTCAATGTAATATAACTAATGCATTTGTTAGTGGAATATAAATTAAAAATCTGTTTTTTCCCGTCTTCTATGAAACATAACATCCCTTCACGTGCTTCGACAGGTCACGTGCATCACTCAGTAACGGTATATAACCCAATTTTTCAGAGAAATGTAGGACGAAGAATTAAAGAAGCAGATGCTAGCAGATGCGAGTCTTGCACGAGTCCCAGAAAAGCCACAGCCACAAGACAATGAAGCAGAATAAAAGAACAAAAAGAATAAAACTTTATGAAATGCATGTTGTAAATGTATGTCCTTGTTAGAAACAGTGAAATAACTCACAATAATCCTATGAATTATCTTTATCTGTGCAAGTGAAACTGGGTCTTATATATAAGCTGTGATCGTAGCAAGTAAAAATGCCACTTCCACGTAGTTTTAATAAGATTTTTTTGAATATTTCTCATTTATATGTAGTACAGCTAAACAATGACCCGTGACTACATACATACACATACAGTGATACTTGGATTTATATTGATTAACGATAACGTATGAAATAATACCAATGGCATGAGCTGATAAATCTTTGATACTACATATGTTATTGTTATTTGAATATATGTTTCCAAGTGGCCAAGGTTCACTAGTCATTGTTTGCATAACTTCAAGATTGAGTTGTTCTTATCATTGCAATATGCTTGGTTTTATTATTGATTGTAACTCTGTTATGATCATATTACATTTATTAATAAACTTGTTAGTAAAATACTATTTATTAAATTCAGAACTAATTTGAATTAGTTTTGTTTGTGCACATCCTCAACCGTTACAAGTTACTCAGTTAATTTTTATCATGCTTATGGCATATCTCGTGTACGCCAAAGTAAACTTTCTGTCAGTGTATATATTAAAAAAGGTATGTTTCCTACCGTTCTCTCAGACATTGCAGGTCTTTATATTATTTTTTGGATGCTTCAAGTAGATACGATGAGGATCTTAACTAGTCCGTTCTAGAAATGAGTAGTAACTACATATAATGATCCCGCACATCATGTACATGTATATTACCAGTCAATATTAGGTTCCCGTATCCTGTAATATATCATGTCCGTATTCTTGTCATGTACGTCTTTTAGCTTTCCCGTATTCATTGAAAATACAATTCCGTATTTCCTACGTATATCTACAGTATACAAAGTCCGTATTCTTGCCCCGTATGTACGCTTTTAAACATTTCCGTATTCTTTGAAAATACATTTCCGTATATTCGTCGTATATCTCTAGTATACATAGTCCGTATTCTATCCCGTATATGCATTATGTACGATTTTTAGCTTTCCCGTATTCTATAAAAATACAAGTCTGTATTTCCTCCGTATACTGGTAAACTAGATGTTGTTATAGCCCGTATATGGCTGAAATACGAGTTTCGTACTGTGCATATATTACAAATATACGGAGACATATACATACATGTATATTGGAAGAATACGAAAATCCGTATTTGTATGACAAATATACGGAGTTCCCGTATACCCGATGTTCCGAATACGGAATAGTACATTATGTCCGTATATTATGCGAATACGTCCCGTATATTCCCGTATATCTAAAAAATACGGGACCGTACACATCCGTATATTGGTGTATTTTTGCAGTGTTAACTGTTCAGTTATAGAAAGAAATTTCTAAAGAGCAGCGGGAAAATATTTGTATACAAGGATAACTTACATCGTTCTGAGCAAGCTGGCCAGTCATTTCATTTATGACAGCCGGAAAGAAGAACACCATATTAAAAGAAAGGCAAGTTAACATTTTCAAAGTTGTTCTTTTTAATGTGACAGGTAATGTTTTGATTTTAAAGACAGCTTTATATAAACATATGCCATTAAACGGAAAACAGAAGTTTTTTTCTTTACCACAAAATAACATAGAATATTTTAAGTAAATGATACGCGTCCGAAAACAAGTTTTGAAACAATTTTATCGCAAAAACTGTAATCTTTGTAAACAAACGAATAGAAACTTTCCCAAAATGCATTTTGAAAACAGCCTCAATCTATCTAAAATGCAGCGAAGACATGTAGGTTTCTCTCGAATATATAAAGAGGATAATTTCCTATATAAGTCTATATAAAATTATTGTACCCTTTTGCAGGGTCACTTTGGACATTGAGGCAATGATTTGAACAATGCTTGTATAGAACCACTAGAAATGCTACAGTACAAATATTTTACTTTGATATTGACCTTACTTAAATTGCATTTGATGAACATTCCAGATAGTTCAAACTACCTTTCATTTATGACTGTGTTATGAAGAGAACACAAATCGGAAAGCCATGAGGGCCCTTCATCGCTAACCTGAGTACTGTGAAGATTTACAAAGATCGTGTATTTTATACAAATAGGAATCTCGGGGCGGAGCCAATTCTGACCCCATGGACAAACTCGGTGGAGGTCTGCTAGACAACGCAATATCCAAAATATCTAAACTCCTATGCATATGATGAAATACAAAAACAATAAGTGTTCTCTAGGTATAATAAAGTGACCCAAGGGGCAGAACCAATAATAACCCAGTAACTTTAAAGAATCTTGGTACAAGACATCTAGATGATGCTCAAGTCTCTCTCTCTCTCTCTCTCTCTCTCTCTCTCTCTCTCTGTATATATATGGCTTGTGGTTTCAGAATTGAATTTTTTTTTCATTTTTAAGGGTTCCTTATATAAGCCTAATTTAAATCAAATGACCCTTAGTGGCCCATTAATGACCTCCAGGGACATAATTTCATAAATCTAGGTAGGCACACAGGTGAATTTGTGCTAAGTATGACTGACAATGTGTTAGTTTGATAATGCGCAAAATGCAATTTTCTGAACAAAATCAATCAAAAATGAAACATTAAAAATTGCCAGCATTTCACGAAACGTAAAACTCCACGACATAAATATCAGTGTATTTTCTGTCCGAATTTATTATTCCTGTTTAACCGTGCATATGTGGAGCATTTGTATGCGAAATAAGTTGAATCAGCCTCTTCTAATTACCTATATATTAGTATTTGTCTATTTCGTCATTTTTCAATCAAACACGTTTTAGAGTTTTTATTACCGCAAAGCTTTTTTCGCACAACACGATGTATCTTTGTTATAATTTTTGATACATAGTGGCGTAAATAAAAGCCTCATTATTATTTTTTTTTTTTGGATACAACAAAATTTCGGTTCATGTGCTCAGTATCTCATAATCCAAATTCGACAATTATTTAGTACACATGAGAAAAAGACAATGTATGAAAGAAGTCATCATCATGAGGCGAAAAAAAAGTAATATAATTATCTACTTTCATATAGCATGTAATTATGAGAGCATCCTGTAAATGGCCCTAACATGTGGATAAACAAATGTGGGCGCATAATGTTTAAGTGGACGTGTCGGCTATTACCCACAGTTAAAAATAGCTCATATTAACAGCAAAACTTGTAAAGATTTCTTCAGTATGAAATACACTTACATAAAACCAAGGTTTGGAATATTTTCAATACAGTTTAAAGCAGGATTTTAAGAAAAAAAAGTTATGAGGACATTTCAGCAGCTATAAATCAGAAAGAGATATCTCCATTTAGACAATGTTCCTAGATAGAAACTGATTGCAAATTGCCAACTGAGATTCATGCTCTCAAAATTTTGACTCTAAATATCACTTTAATAAGTTGATTTGTACAGCTTTTAAAATTATGTTTCAATTCTTCTTAATACTTTACTTGTTCGAAATCGAACATAACCTTTATATATACAAATATAGATATCTATTAGATAAAATTAGGATTAAAACGCATACACATACTCTTGTTTATCTTCCTATGTGTATTGTATTCAAATTAACAAAAAAGTTTAGTCGTTGCACGAATGCCATTAAACACGAACTGTACAACAAAATTACACATACGTATTGAATGGTGATTGGGCATATATATCTGTACTCCATGTTGAACCAGCGTAAACAATGAACATATGATCACCATCAACAGTTGGATCCACAAACTCTGGCGTGACAAGATTCTCTAGTATTTGAACAGTAAACTGAAAAATGCAAAATGATACTTAAATAATAACGTCTTTTTGGTGTTTAATTTATTATATACAACAAAATTAAAACTACTTTTTTCTCATTTCTATATTCATCGTCAAGCTTTGATCGTCTCTTATATTGTTATGCGTCAACTCCTGTACCTCTAGCATAATCCCTTTTTGTAAAACACTAAACAAATTTAGTAAACCTTGACTTAGTTTGAGATTAATTACGCAAAATCATTAATTGTATTGCAACTTGCATACATTTACTTTCATTTGCCTTTTGAAAAATACAGGTCTGAATAAATTTTCACAAAATATGACCAGGAAGAGCAACAATGAATAGTTTCAATCATTCATTTTTTGTTAAAGCATCACACACCTATTATTTAATTTATAGTAGGGTTAAAAGGACGGTAACATAGAAAAAGTTTCCTACCACTTTAACTTGAGCAACTGGTACAGGTGGTGAAAAATTGTAGCTCGACCGAGACTCGAACTCGAGCTTTCCGCTTACAGAGCGGACACTATACCAAATGAGATACCAGGCCACATGGTTTAGCCTTCTCGATTAATCACTATACCTGTACCCGGCTACATATACAGGGTCAAACTTAGAACTCGTCCCGAATTCTCAGAGTAACAGAATATGATGAACACATTCTCGAGGTGCCGAAGCAGTAGTCATACTATAAAGTAGGTTATTTACGTTGGGCACCAAATTAAACAGGTGGTGAAAAATCGTGGCTCGACCGGGACTCGAACCCAGGGCCTTCCGCTTAAAGGGCGGGCACTCTACCAACTGAGTTACCAAGCCACATGGTTTAGCGTTATCGATTTATCATCAAACCTGTACCCGGCTACACAACTTGAATACACAAGACATAAAGAAATTCTGTCGCAAATTGATGCTTACGTACTTTTAAAGTACGACAATTACATAATTTTATTTACCTTAAATAATTGGTTAAAGATAACTTGTTCACAGAGAGAAACAAAAATGAATTAATGATTCTGTGAAACTTTTTTTCCATTATACATATACACCTTAATGTTCTGAATTTTATATGAAAGAGTTGTAACTTCAAAACACTGAACAAATTTATATTCTATGTATTTACCTGTGCACTACTGGCACTTAACGAATATGATCCTGCTGCAAGATGATCGTCGCCAAAGTCTATGACCTTTTTATTGTAGTCCCGAAACGTTATAAGTATTGCTATCCATGTATTGTCTGTGTAGGCATTTACACCGCTAGCGTCTACTGACACTTTGCAGACACTTGAGTCGGTCTGCAAGTAGGAAAATAGAAGAAAATAAGTCAGCTTACAAAAAGTATCTTTACAAAAATCTGTGTTCGTTGGAATTGCATAGGTACACTAGTCTGGAAAGTTAATTAGTTTCCATTTATTCAAGCTTTCTGTCTCGAACAAAATTCCTAGTCAAGTTAATGTTAACCAAAATGTATTAGATATTTTGAAACATTTTCATTGTTGCGTCATAGACTTTAATGGCACTTTAGGACCGTAAAAAGCTCGTTACAGTATATAAAAACTATACTACTCAAAATTTGATAGGGATCACTTATAAGAATGTGTATATTTACTACATAAGGTTGAAAGGTTACATTTTTTGTTGTGATTCTGAACATATATTCATATGATAACAGTTTGGTACCAAAAAATGAGTAAGTCTGTAAACCGTTGAAGCGTGACAGAGGCTGAGCCGTGGGAGGGGCACGAATTTGGGATAACACAGACAGGAGATGAAATGGAACTTTTTGGAAAAATCAAGTCTATGGCCTGAATTTTGCTTTATTATCGCGTGTGGTGTCCGTTTGCTTGGATTACTGCTCTGCACCGCCTTCTCATGCTGCTAATGAGTCTCCGGACGCTTTGTTGTGGGAGTCGAGCCCACTCGTCCAGAAGGGCCTGCTGTAGCCCAGGGACCGTGGTTGGCTGGACTGGGCGAGCAGATATTGCAGTCTGCAGCATGTCCCAGGCGTGCTCTATTGGACTGAGGTCTGGAGACCTTGCTGGCCAGTCCATTCTTTCTATGGCTGCTGCCTCCAGGTACTCGACGGTGACCCTTGCCCTGTGAGGCCGGGCGTTGTCGTCCGTTAAAATGAACTCAGGGCCTACAGCACCAGCGTACCGACGAACGTACACATCTAAGATCTCATTGACGTATCGTACAGCCGTCAATGTGCCATTTTGAAAAATGTGCAGGTCCGTTCTTCCCTGCATGCTAATGCCCGCCCACACCATGACCGAGCCCCTGCCATGACGGTCATGGGTAGCAACACATACGGATGCCAAACGCTCATTGGCAGATCTCCATACCCGCACTCGTCTATCAGTGAAGTCCACACAAAATCTAGACTCGTCAGTGAACAGCACTGAGGTCAAGTCATGCAGCGCCAGCCTGCCGTGATCTCTGGCCCATTGAAGACGTGCCTGGATGTGGTTTCGCGTCAATGGGTTTCGGATTGCTGGCCTTATAGCCCTCATGCCAGCTGTATGAAGACGGTTCCTGATGGTTTGAGTGGAAAGTCTTACACCAGTGGCATTCTGTAAGTCATTTTGTGGGCAGTAGCGGTAACAAAGCGCTGACGTCGCGCTTGAACGACAATAAACGGGTCCTCACGCTGAGTTGTGGACCTCTGACGCCCTCCGCCATGCATAACATGCTCGTAAGTTTTAAACCGTTTCCACATTCTAAGGACACCTGCCACGTGCCGTTTGGAACGCCCAGCCTCAAGCATCCCTACTCCCCTATTCATCTCCTCATCGTCAATACGCCATCTTTGCCGTAGATTTGCTATGACCAGTGCTAGGTTCGATATAAACGTTACCATGCACAAGTGAAGTCTGAATAAAACGGATGTGTACATGAAGGTACATGCCCGCGGTGCACCACTTTTCCAGGGGTACCGCTTTTCCTGTGCATCTCGAGCCCTGTACAGGTAAACAATCAAAATCTGCTGACAGGTCGGCTTTGCCATATGAATAGAATAAATGTATGAGAAAAAATCAGTTATCTTGAGGTTATCATTTAAAAGATCTTTAAAAAATAAAAAGTGATCCCTATCAAAGTTTGAGTAGTATACTTTTTCACATGAATATTTTGTTAATTTTGAGCGCTTCATTTTTAATTTTTACTTGTATGTGAATATTAATTCGGAATTATAATCTCGCTTCAGACGCAATTTTATTGATCTTTTAAGTAGATTTAAAGATACCGCGAACAAACATATAAATCATAAAACGCTAATGGCAATGTAGAGTGAAAAGGGTAGGTACTCAATGACCTTACTGAGACTAGCGCATTTGGTGTAAAATAAGCAATAACACAATGTCAGGAATAAAACAAGAGCCACCGGAAGCGAGGGCCACGCTCGACTTTTCCCATTTCCAAAGGCAAACACATCACAGAAAGCACATTGTGGTGAAGGGATTTCAAATGAAACATTATTTGGAAATATAATTATCAAATTCATTCATACATAACAAAGTTGTGGCCAATTTTAGCAACATTCAGAAATTTGACCTTTCATTTTTAGGTCATGGTCATACTTGAGTTATTCAACATGTTTGTTTTTTCATAAGTGTTGTTTTGTCCAAGTATGAATCAAATCCAACAACAAATAACAAAGTTATGGCAAATTGTAGCAAAATTCAATAATTTGACCTTGACTGTGAAGGTCATTTTAAGGTCAAGGTCATACATGAAAGAATCATAATGCCAGATTTGACCTTGATTTTTCATGTTCTTTTGAAATTTTAATTTGTAATCGGTTATTATTTGTTTGGCCTTTTGAACTGCGTTAATTTGTGTTTGTGTTAAAAGTGTGGGAAAATCACCATGCAATTGTTCATGTTTATTAAAAAAAAGATTGAAAGGTTTTATTATTAAACTCGTTTCCTTCATCCATCCATAAATTTTGTGGCCTCCTGTATTCAGAAATTATTTTATAAAAAGCTTCAGTTACAGATTGTCCGGTTTTATTTCTTAATGGAATTGCCCACGCGTATTTTCTAAATACATTGATAACGGCTTATAAGTATTTTATGTCTTTGTTTTCTCTAGAAAAAAATATTGTTGTCAACTAAATCATCAGACCAAGTGTATTTGATATTCACAATTACTTTTCGTTTTGAAAATTGCCGCTTTATTCGTTAATGCAATTCCTCCGTTAATTTATCACTCCATGTTACTCGTTTTTTAGGGATATTCATTCCCTTTACACGTTTTGTTTAATCTGTCTAGTCAGTCCAAGTCTAAGTTTATATTTCATGTTGATTGCTGATTTTACAATCTGTGGATTATTGCCTAATTGGTACCTTTTTTCATCAATATTTTACGTATTTTAACATGATGTCCGAGCCGTAGCGTGCCCAGATCGTAAAAGGAAACGTTTGGTTTCAATTTTCAAACAAACATTATTTTTTAAAAAAAACATCAGCATCGAAGAGTGTTATAGGTTTCATTTAAAGAACACAACATTAAGGTCTAGCTGTTCCATGAAGACTTATAGTCACCGCTGGAAAATACCGGACTCTTCCAAATTTTGGACCCTACCTTCTTTTTTTACCAATGCCTTCCGCTATAGTGTGCGTCTGCCAGATCACATAAAGTCTATGCCGGCGTATGTATACGACAGTGTTTGAGTGGAGATGTCATATGTGAAATTTTCCAATCTGCATATTGTATGTTTTAGACATGGTTGTTTTAGTCATAAGATTACAGTCTTTTATTTCTTTCTTGAGAAAGATGGAAAGCCTACAACTGTATGGCTAGTCACTATCTGTTGAGAAAAGAGAAGTTTTTAAAAAAAAATTACAATTGTGAGGATAGATTTAGGGACGGCAGATGTGATTATTGTTATTATTATTATTTATTACAATTTTAAAAACGAGGAAGTATTTTGATCTAAAAGTAAGTCGAGTTCGGCTGAAGGATGTAGAACAAAAATGCAGTTGATTTATCGATAAGCAGTTTTGTATGGCTTAATGGGTTTTCGTAAATACCAAAGCTTTTAGCAAAGAATGTTAAATGATGGGTAGTTAAAAGAGAGTGAACGTTTTGAATCTCCATAAATAATTGGATATGAGGATTTACCTAACACAGTTTACTACAAAAATCAGGCAAGACAGTAGAAACTGTCTTATCTCGCCTCTCCCCCTGCCCACTCCTCAGAAAGGTGTAAGCACGCGTCGGAAGCCGTTAACTTGCTGGCTGTCATATTTCACAACATTTTCACAACAAGATATCTTAAAAATTTTGCAGAAAAGTGTGGAACCCTGATTTGATTTCATACATCTTTGTTCTTATATGTCTGAGACACATAAGGTTGATCTAGTCTGGAAGTACATATGTCTGCACGTCGTGAAACTTAGTGTGTCGAAATCCTGATTCGTCTTATTGGGGATATTTTCAGACTTTCAAAGATTAATACCCTAGGATAGAAAATGGTAGGAAAGGAAGAATGGATTGATGCGCCTAGTCTTCCCGGAATAATGGGCCTATATGTTTTACTTTTTGAGGTATTTTTTTTTTAATTTTGTAAACGGACGAACAACCTTGGTGTGTAGACTTCAGTAGTAAGGGATTTCTGTTGTATCCCTTTCCAATATGGATCTCTGCATTTTTCATTATCTCAGGTTAAGAGAAAATGGTGTGTTGAACTCCTTATTAGCTTAAGGATTTATTAAAATGATAAATAACCTGGGTGTGACGATTATCAGAAAATTTTTATTGGGCTTTCTTACCATAATTATAGACCTGTAATTTTCGAAAAGGGTAAAGGAAGATTTGTTGTTGCGCCTTGGTTCTTATGGTTCTTAGTCTTCATGCATCTTTCGGAGAATGTTCTTCAGACTTACTTAGCTGAACAACATTTGTCATGTGTAGCTGATCAGACAAGAATGGAAAATTCACTCTGAGATTATTTGCTACTTGTTCTTCTTTATTAGTACTAGATGGGGACCCACGCAAGCGCGGGCTTAGAGAATCTACCTGTTTGCTTTAGAAAGTCATGCCTGTAGCGAGAGAAGGACATGATCTTATCTATCTGTAAACTGATTAATCTACTACCTTTTATAATGTTTTCGATGCCGGAATGTTCAAAAAGGCGTGTATATAAGAAAAGTGAACCGCCGCAACATGTTTAAATGCTTTTACACGGAAAAGTTTCCTAAAAATCTAGTTGTATTATACGTCAACAACATGCTTGACCATGTTTATAAATGTAGTAAAGTATGACGGACGTTTAAAACATGTAAATAATGTATTTAATATTTCGTGATTCACAGACTAATCGAAAAGCCACCTTGGTGACTTTTCAATTTGTGCCACACTCTTTAGCTTGAGATCGCGCTGTTTCTCTAACAAAACGGCGAACCTTTTCTTTTGATAGTATAGATAGGCGTACAGACAAAATGTTTTGTTTACAATTATACTTTTCACTTTCTAATTGAATTTTTTTAAACTGTAAGAAATTCACATCTTATGTTTAATCAACATTAAAGAGCAGATGACGGACAGACAGTAAAGCAACGAATTTTCATTGATTATTGAAAATTTTAAGTAGAAAAATTGCCCTTTATTTCTTTTCTTTTTTCACTACATACTCTTGAAAAATATAACACCAGAGTAGGGACATCCGTGTAATATGAACACTTTCTATGCCTTTCTTAAGAAAGTTCTAGCCTGGAACAATTAAGAGTCAACAGCTGCATTGTCCACGGCAGCTTCCTAGTACCTAGAACCATAGCTTTGCTGAAGGATTAAACAAAAGTTTGGAAATATATATATTCAAAAGGGACTGTTCTTTATTTTTTTCTTATTTCTTCATCAATTCTTTTTTCAGAACATTCATAAATGTACCAGTAGACTGACTTCTATCAAGTCAGTCAAGCGACAGCACGTACCTCATTATGTACGGTGACTCCATTTGGAAGCGGTAGATTACCTCTCTCCACATACTCTGCAAATGAACATCGCACATTATCGCCATCGGGATCTATCATCGGTATCTTTATGGTTGAAATCTTGTTCAGCTTTATACTGAAATTTAAAACAGTTTTAAAATCGGTTTTCATCAATATATGATGTATTGTTATGCCGTTCTCAAACTAGCATTGAGTCGTCAGCTTCTGAACTTTTTAATAGTCCACTATCGGTTCACCGGGGGGATTTTAAGGTTGCCGTCCGTCCGTCTGTCTGTCTTTCTGTCAGAAGAAACTGGATCCTGCGATAAATAAAAAAGTACTTAAAATATTTTCATGAAACTTGAAACATGATAGATTGCAATATGGAGATAATGCACACTATTTTATTTTGATCCTATGTTGTGAAATTTGGTTGCTATGGCAACAAATAGACTTTAAGTATTGCAAAAATAGTGAAATACTTTGAAGCCTTATAAATATACATTTTAAACTTGCTACATGTTTCGATGATCAAATGACCAGTTTACACGTCATGTCCAATGATTCTAACCTTTAACTTCACAACATTATCCCCCTTTTTACACATCGAAAATACAAAAAAATCTACTTTTCCTTGAATATTTCTGGAACCTATTGATGCATTTGATTGAGTTTTTAAACAAAGTTTACTGGTGTTATTATTACTTTACACTATACGTTCCATAACTCTTTCCGTTCAATTGACAAACTTATGCCCCTTTTACTTAGGAAATATTGCAAATTGTTTATTCTCTTGAATGTTTTTCTTCCAATACTTTTGAACTTTTATACAGAATTTATACAACTTCAGTTTTACATGCTCGTCTACGGAACGAATGTAGTAATTTAAAATTCATATATTTTGTAATTATCTATCTGATAACACAAATTGTTCGTGTGGATGCTCGATAGAAAATGTTGAACACTTTTTTTTTCAATGTCCTTTATTTTCCACTCATAAAGTAAGACTGTTTCATGATTTACTAACTTTTCTCAACAATCATACATCACTGTATGGAAAACCAGAACTTTCTTTTGATGCCAACTGTTTAATTATTACTGCAGTTCAACACTACATCAAAGCGACAAACTGTTTTACTAGTCTCATATCAACAAGCTTCTTATTTAACTGTTAACTACACGTTACATTGAATTTCTTTTGGACAAGATACTCTCTACCTTTTAATATTGTTTTTAACTTAGGTTCTCCTTTTCATTATCGTATACGAAATTTTTCCAACTCTTTCATGCTAGACAGTTGATACCTGTTTATTTATTCTGATAGTATTATGCCTCTAAATGTTCCCATTTTTTTATTTTCATGTTTAAATAACATTATTTCTATTCAGTATTTGTAAATGTTTGATCTATTATGTAAATATACTATTAAATAGGAGCAGGTGGTATTTAATGTTGTTAGAACTTGTGACCTAACCCTTTTTCCTTGTTTCTGTTTAAATGGATGAAAACTTACACTTTTGTCAAAATGTTTTGGAAATAAAATATTCTAAAACTAATACAACTTTAGTCAAGTCTTACAGATCAACAGCAAGGTGCATTTTTAAGTCTATTCTTTGTATTAAAATTTTAATATATTTATTCGTATCACATGTGAATATTTTATTTATAAAATTACACCAACATCTTTTCATTATCTGTTTTATAAAGCAAACCTTCTTCTATCATTAACAACAAACTATTGATTTCAGTCAACATATTGCCAATATTTGAATTTTGGTTCTATTTAGTGTGACGATGCCCTATCCGATCGATGGAGGACTTTTATTGCTTGGCAATTTTCTTGTTTTTCTTTTTTTTTCCAAAAATTCTGTGTTAACTCTGTAATGGTACCATACAGTCTAAATCCAGGGGGAGGCAGCGAAAAACAGAATTCTACACGTCTTAAGATGGTTTGATGAAATATATACAACGCAATAATCATGTTGACATCTTATATTTAATATACCTATACAAAAAGAAAATACTTCATTAATTGATTGATTTATTTTTTCATGATAGATATATTTACTAATAAAAAGGGTGATTTTTCCGCAGCATTGTTTGTTCTTCGCAAAATATAGATGAGTATTTTGCAAAATAGAGATGAGTACTGTGCAAAATATAGATACTACATATGTCATTTACGCAAAATACTGATTATGCAGTTAACACTGCAGCTGGCTATTTTCCAATGATAATATTGCTCGCTAAATAGATCTAAATGATAACCTCTATTTATATCCACAAGTTCCGATATGAACTGGATATTAGAAAAAATCAATTTATTCATTAGCATTTACTAAAAATGATTTGCTGATGTAAAATGAGGGACTCTAATGACCCTATGTCGATCACCTCAGTACCAGTGGTCTATTCTGCACACAGCAACTGAAAAATATTTATAATCATATAATCAGACATCTAAAATTATGTTCACTTAATGGCCTGCTCCTTTAGTTCAAAAGTTGAAATATGCAAGAAATGTAATGCATAAAGTTCAAATTTTAATGCTGAGTCTTAGAAAAGAATAAAGTAGTTTAAGGTTGAAAATGACATTTACATGCAAAACTGTACAGATAGTTTTAGTTTCAGGGACATAGCATCAAAAGAGTAGGTCAACACCAGCAAATGTCAAAGTTGTAGTCAACTTGCAAAATTATATATGTGTATATGTAGTTCAAACTTTAATTCTGTAGCTACAAAACAGGGATGTAGGTCAAGAAAACGTCACATGAAAGTCAGAGAGATGTTAGGTGTATCAGCATAAAATAGTATCCTGAAATCATACAGTCGATTTTGTTTTTCGATATAAGTCACATTTAACCAGTGACTTTTGACATAACTTTTATGTGTAATTTAATTATGAATATTTTTCAGTCATGATAGTTATCAAATGACAAAATACATTCATTAAACTAAATCCAGACATATTTACAGAAACAGAGAATAAATTTATCTAATGTTTGATTAAATGATTTTATTTAAATGTCTCTAAACTTACAACAACGTCGCATATTTTACTTTTAACGTTTGTTTCGTACTATACACGTAGAAGTTATATATTTAACTTTGAACGTTACAGTCCCAGTGTTATTCTCTTCAAACTGTTAATAACAGGAATTTTGAAAAATTACATTTCATTCAAGTAAAAGATTGGCACATCAAAGGTTTCAAATTGAATTGTTTAAAGTATTGTTTACCATTTAAAAACTAAAGCAGTACTTGGGATTTCCGCTAGCCTGGAAATGCCAAACTAGTTGCCCGTGTCTAAGAATGACTATTAAATGATGTATTGAAGAACTCATTATTTTGACTTGATGTTTTTATCTCTGATTCTCTTAATCAACTGAACTTAACTAAAGTGTAAGCGTTAATTTCAAGATAACTGGCAAAAATACCCATCTGTTTCGCAACAGTTATGGAATAATAGAACAAGTGTGTTCATTTTTAATCAACCGAGTGACATAAACCTCGTCTTGAACTTTGTTTGTGAAAAGAACATTCGTTAACGTTAATTAGTGCCACATTCTTCCTTTGGACTTTATGCTGTCTTTTCCTCTACTTTTTGACTGTGTAGGGAGGCTGTGTTTCTACTGTGTTCTTTCCACTTTTTGTATAAAACTTCTGAAAGTCAGAAAAAAATGCAGCTATTTTAATCGTGTTTAACTGTCACTTTTAAACTTACCGGTAAAATGTCTTTGTAAAAACTTCTGGACAGCTGTTCATTCGTTTTGTATCACTACGTATACTATGGACCAGCTTTGTTTGGAAATGCCAAGGGAAGTTGTTTCCTGCCTTCAATGGCCTCCAAAACTTTCCATCAAAGCTACACAAATATTTCAGTGATATGTTAATAACCAGCATATAGATACAGTGTTCCTTGGATGAATTCCGCTAACTGATCTCCTGACAGGTAAATAGTTTAAAGCAATGATATCATTTTAACTACATTAAGCAAAATACATAGCCCGTATAAGAAGTGAAACTTTAAAGTTATAAAATCGACTTACTTTATATATTTACAGAAATATAAAGATGTCTGATCAAAATAAGGACTTTTTTATCACAGAATGAAATATTTGTTTCTGACTTTTATATACTTGTTTATACCCTATATCCTCTGGGACGTCCATTAATTCAAAGCTAAATCTCATGAGTTCCTGTTCCCATTCTGCGTTCTCACTCACACCAATGACCCATTCGCGAAAACTAGCTCTAACAATATCAGTCAAATCTCGTGTTTGTGTAGTCTTATTTTTGAAATAATCTGTTGTAAAGTTCCCGAAGTAAAACGGATCCCCGGTGCTGTTTTCTGTTTGAAGACGTCTGTCGTTTGTCATTGTGTTCACGTCAGTTTTTGAACAATTAGCGCCACATGGTCCTTTTCCTAATTTCCATCCCGTTATGAGTTCAACATGAGCCTGTTTAAAAGATAAAACAAATATTTGAATGCATTCATTTTATACTATATTGACATACTGATAAAATGTAATGTGCCAACAATATAGACAAGAATTACCACTTACTACCGACAAAGACCTTGAAATAAAAAGTTGGGAAAACAAATGAACAGCCAGGTTACAATCAAACACAATTGTCTCAAAACAAAATTATGCGCAAAGTTTCCTTTGTCGCAGTTCTGGTTGTGTCATGAATGTGTTTTCTATTTGTAAACAATTTTCTTTTCTTTGCGTTTTATCTTTGATGTCCTTTTTCCTGTAGGTTGTACACTATCTGTTTTACTTGTAAATATAATCTGCTCATCTATCACGAAGGAGTCATGTCACGACCAAGGATGTTACTGTACGAGAGCTGTTCGAAAAGTTCTGTAAAGACTTCTGTAATAACTTTGACATTTTTAAAGAAAACATAATACATACTACAGAAAATTTAATACATTCTCACCAAACTGAGTAGACTAGTTTTTATCCATTACTTGTCTTACATTTTGTTACATTTTGTTATCACATGATCAGTCACGGGTTAACTCAGTTAACTGACGTCTGGAGGAGGTTCTTATCCCCTATTTGGTGTGTATCATAGTAGTTAGGTATTGTGCAATGGCTGAAATGATGATTTGCGCTTTATTATTTTGTGCTTTTTTTCACTTGAAAATTTGCAGTAAGATTGGTCTGCATTTTATGTTTATATATTTACACTTTGCATCTTTGTTATATTTTATGTTATTTAGAGACTATTGTGAAAACAGAGTTTGTAGAGACAGGCTAATAAAAGCTATGTTATTTAGTCCTATATATACTGTGTTCTGTTTGTTTAATTGTAGAGCCCATGTAATTATGAGTTCACATTTTGATGTGCTCTCGGTATGATGTGTTCACGATTTGACAATCCAAAGTTTTTCAGTCAACAACAAAAAATGAGGAACAAAATAAAATGCTTGAGTCAAAAGCAGATGATCTAGAAGTACGCGAGAAAACTTTTCATAGAATAGCGGAAAGCTCGGGAAAGGACCGTAAAAAATAGTAAAGGATTTCATAAAAGAAACCATGAAGATTACAAACGATGTAACTTTTGACAGAACCCATAGAATCGGAAAGCCAAACCCTTCAAGAACTCGACCAATAGTTGCAAAATTTCACAATTACTTAACTCGTTAATTCGTCAGGACTACTGCTGCCACCATGGTAACAACGCTACGTGAGGCTAACCAAAACGTTGGTGTACATCAGACGAAGCCGTTCTTCAGAAACGCCGTGAACTGAGCGCTGTGGTCGATAAGGAGAGAGCAGCCGGACGCCAAATTAAGAGGGCAGGTTCAAGGTTACTTGTTCGTGACACAGACAGGGAACCTTTTATATAAACATATATATAATAAAATTATACGATACGCAAGAGCAGCTCCGTATCATTGCATGGAATATAAACGAACTTACTCGTAAAATATGTGAAGAGGAATTTGTTAGTTTCATACAGACATTCGTAAACGAAACATGGATAATCAAAAACCCTCTTTAAATTTAGATATTAAGAATTACGAGTCACCACATATTTTGAAACAAACCAACTGGTGTCAAAATTGGACAATTTAGTGATGGAATCTCAGTTAATTTCGAAGTGTTATATAAAAAATATAACATATTTCGGTGAAAGAGACGAATAATTTTGGAATTCTATGGCTAAAAATCAGTTATGAATTGTTACATAACGGCGATTATTTGTATATATGTCATATATACATTCCACCCTCACTTTTGTAAATGAATATTTTAAATTACGATACCTACTTTGACCAAGAAGAATTTGAACGCGATCATGTATTTTTATTAAACAATAACATTACTGTAAAACGCCTTATTAATAGTGATATCGTTATCGATTAGGCCCCTAACTTATTTCATTATGCAAAGAAAGTAGCCGCATAATTGCGACTGGGTGGATTTATAACGATAAAGTGGGCGGCGAATTTACATTTTATTCATCACGTGGTCTTAGTTTAACCGGATATACACGACAAAGATTCAGTTTGTGATATAAATAGTCTGTCAGATCATTATCCAATTTACTTTGCATTAAAAAAAGATTCTGTTTATATATGAACAACGCTTCAAACCAACATAGAACAAAAATTGTCTTTAATCACGATAAAGTGATATCTTTCAAGAATCATTATTGCAAATTATTATATCGTTCACGTACACCATGAATAGGAAACTAGAACTCACATCACCTTGCGCCTTTGTATATGTGGATTGGGTTTGACATTTCATATTTTTATCCAAAACTGACCTATTTTAAACATTGCCTTGAGCGGTTGGGTCATTTTTGTGATTACGTTTTCTTTAAGGAGTTTTTGCTAACGGAATGTTAGATTATTGTTGTCGTAGCATTTTTGATAGTCTATAAAGTCTATAAAAGCACTTTATCGTTTTTGACCTGAACGTTGGATCTTTGAAATAAAAGAATGTAGTATAAGTATAAAGTCAGTAGTACTTTTTCCTTTTTGATAACCGTATTGAAAAATATAAATTTTTCTATGTTGAACTGTTGATCTTTTCATTGAGTTAGTCGACTTAAAAGGAGTTGTGAGTAAATTTTGAGGATTATACCACTTTGAATTGTCGCAAGGTCCAGGTTACCGCCTTTGAATGTCTGAATAATGAAACCTAGCGCATATTCCTCGGGATATACCGCATGTTACAAAAGAGAGTTGTATACAATAAGTAAATATGGCGAAATAATATCATATGCAGCTTTAATTATTTCAGACGATACACTTTCATTATCTGCAACAATAACGTCGGGATTTTCAGAGGTGTCTCCTGGCAGACTGTCAAAATGTTGATTCAGTTCATCAAAAGAAAGGTTATTTTTAGTGTTTTTTTCTTATTGTAACATTTTTTCATTGTTTTCCAGAAACGCTTAGGTAAACGCTATTCTCGTTAGACTATTACTTTCATTAAATGTATTTTTATGTTTTGCCTTTTTTTACTCTATTATATTTCGATCGCATTTTATAAAACATTTTCTCTTGACAGACGAATTTTTGTTTTTCAGATTTCTCTGGACGTTGTGAAAATCCTTTGTTGCTTTCTTTGATGAACCAGTTTGGTTTTTTACTATGGAACTCGTTCGTGCGTTTTGGTATCTATTTCAACACTTTGCCCAAATACGTGTAATACATTTTTGTGCAAATATTGTTTAAGTATTTATTTTGGGGTCTACATCGTTTTGAGATGAGATGTTGAGCTTTAATTCGGTTCTTTGACATATTGACTCTGACTTACTGCTATGTTTACTTTAAATGATTTTTTTTCTAAGTTTATCACTTCAGACTTTGAACAATATTGCGGAAGATAGGAAATGAAAATTAATAAAAAAAGTACTTGTATTTGAAAAATGCGTAAGACATACTTATGTAGATTTTTTTCGGCTCAGGTGAGCTAAAATCAGTAGGTAATCATTAACTTAGCCATACATAAGTGACTACTTCTTCATTTGTACTGCGGTAGCTTTGTAAACTGGGTTAGTTACGTCTTAAAACGGCGAACAGAACATGATTTTGGAGT